>JARHVA010003535.1:830000-1045000 GCA_037957365.1 Torreya grandis | reverse complement strand
CTACTTTCTTACCACCATCTAATTCAAGTGCATCCACTATGAGAGTTACTATGCATCTCTCATCACCCAACTTTCCTGAAGAAATTAGACTCATCTCCAAGACTGGTACCTGCATGACCTCATTCAACACCCGTGTGTTATCTGTCTGCAATTTCAGCTTCACTTCCCCTTTACCAATAATCTGACAAGGCTCACCAACCCCTAAATAAATCTCTCCAAAGTCTCCCTGGACATACTCATGAAAATATGCTTTATTTCAGGCTACATGGAAAGAGGCAACAGAATCTGTGAACCAAGATTCTACTTTATCCAGAACATCTTGTGCAACATCACCTGCAACATCTACTCCTTCATTCCTTCATGTTGATCTTCTACCAACCAACAATCTATCTTTACCTGCTCTTTCTTTCCATCAATCAGACCATTCGTGCTATTTAGTTTCTCCATTCGTAGCTTACTTTCTTCTGCCATTGCTATACTCCCACTCAATCAGAAACCCCTGTGAGTACCCTGTAATCAACAAACACTACCCAAATCTGAACCAACCTGTTAGTAACCTAACCAAAAGCTCTGATACCAATTGTCAGGCACCTAGAACAACAAATAGCTCTGATGCCAACTTGTCAGGATCTTGCTCTCCACAATAAGAGCATAATATGATTACCTTTGTATTAGCAATTAAACATGGAATTTAACCAGAATGAATAAGTAACTAGAAATATGAAACATCATAGAATATGAGAGACAATACCCAATTGTATTAATACTCATAAGAAGGAAATATAATAAAGAAGTCGCCACACTTCTTCTCACACCTCTAGAGCTCCCACACTTCTAGGGTTCACCACTAATTCTCCTCCAACACTTTCCTCTCTCAATCACGGTCACAACAATCAACTCAAACTCTGAGTTGTTTTTCACCTCCACCAGTCAGTAACACGCTGCCAGTACACCAAGTACACAACCATACTCCAAGTAGATCTTCCCTTCTCTTGCTGCCACCTACAAATCAACAGACCTTACTTACCTTGTAGATATCTCTACACCCTGAAGAACCCTTGTCCTTGCCTCACCAAGTCCTTATGATTCTTCAACCATTACCCCAGTGGATCTTCTACCAGAACTTGCACAACCTGCAACTCTCCCTGATCATACACACTCAGCACCCCTTTTGGAACTAGGAGGAACACACCTTGCTCTCTTCACTCTGAAAGAGCTAATTTTTTCTCTCTTACTCTCTAGCACAAGTTTACAATACAACCCATGAATCTATTATATAGATCTCATGCATACAATAATTAGACTTTCTTAATTACAATAATTAGACACATAACTCAAGACCAAAAATAGTCTTTACATACAAACTCTCGATTCAACAAACTAACTGTCTGTGCAATGAATAGTTTTGGAACTGCCACAGGTGACCGACATCAGTCCCTGTCTACTTGGAGGTGACCAACGTTGGTTGACCTCCTGTCGATGCCGGTTGTCTTTCAGTTCACACCTGCTGATGTCGGTTGCCCTTTGCACTATACTCTACCGATGTTGGTCTCCCTGGAACTCAGTAACCTCCTCCATGTTTACAATAGTTGAAGCTTTTAGCTCCACAACCTAACAACAAATCCTTGTAAAAGTGACTATTGTAAGTTTATAAGTGGATGACCCAAAGTAGGAAGGCCTTACCACACCCAATCATGTTTTATTTATTTATATTTTAAACCTCTTGATCTAATATCTTTATTGAATATTTTTATGCAATTTCCATGTCCTTAAGGCTTACTCCTTTGTTATTTATTTTATCTTGGTTGGGCCTATCCAACCACCTTGTGTTTTATGAGCCTCTACAAGCAGTGAAGATGAACCTCCTTTATCTTTTATTTTTAGTTTTATAACATATTAATTGATTTAAAATTATAAATTGATGCTACCAAAATGGGATTAGCACGTAGGATTGTGTACATGTTTTTCCAAGACTAAGGTCTAAGCATAAGGAACTAGCTTTCCAAGTCCTTCTACAAGATTCAAATGAGTAGGGTTTGGGAAAAATAACTTGATCATTCTCTAAGTCCTTATACATTAATAAAATAAATTATTTGGGAAAATAAGATACTCTCAAATCCTTCATTATCTCATCCCATTGATTGAAGGGTGGGAATTATCCTTTTAGGTTTTCATTGATCTCTCAATATCTCAATTATTTTTTTATTATTACCTTTATGGTATTCAAGTGTTTGGTTTGTTTAATTTTCAATTTTGATTGTATGTGTTCATGTTGGGTGGAAGAAGATCCCTTTTTTATAGGATAGGTTGACCAAAAGAGCCATTTTGGAGTGTTTATCCTTCTTAGCAAACTCTTATCACATTTCAGTCTTATCCTTGTTTGGTATTTCCCATGTTTGAAATTGGGAGTCTTTGGCTTAAGGGATGCCTAGGGAAACCATCTAATGACAAAATAATGGATGGGATTTGAACTCCTTCTAAATTTGACCTTGCATTTGTATTTGGAGCACTTGGAACTTGGAGATTACACCCCTTTATTTTATTTTTTAATATTATGTTGGTTGTTGGAATATTTTTAAATGTAAATATTTTATTTGAAAAATGAATTAGAAAGAGGAAGAAATATGTAAATTATTTAACTTGTAAATTGTCGAGAAACTCTTTCTTGTGTCCCTAATAAAAAGAGGAAAAAATATTATATATATAATTTTAAAATTAAAACAATGAAAATAATATTTCAAACATATTATCTTACTATTTTAAATATAGTAGTATAAAATTAAAGTTTTATTTTTTTTTGAATTGCTTTGAGATGGCTTGCCATCTCTTAACCACAAAAAATTTGTATGTTTTAATTGATTTTTAATATGTCCAAATATATCCTAATTTATTCTAAACCCATTTTATTTAGAAGTGGACTTTACCATAATTATGTAGTATTTTACATAATCAATTTAGGAGCCATGATTGAATTTTGGAGATTTTTTAAAGTAGTAAGTCCTAAATGACCTCAAAACCATTTATAAAATGAGTATACTTATAAAAATCAATCCTATAAAATTGTAATATATTAAGTGCCATTAAATTTTTGATTGAATTGCACAAATATATGAATATGTAAGATTTTTTGGGTTATTTTCATGTTTGTCTAATGCTTTGTTTTGTTATTTTATAGAATTATTTCTCCATAGGGTTAAAAATTCCCTATGGATTGTAAGGAAGTGGACCCTTTTTGTAGGGTAGGTATATTTTACCTAGGCCTTAGTTCTACATGTGACCGAGACCTATTTCAAGAGGCCAAAAGGGGTTGATGACATAAAGTATAGTGGAAATCAATAAATTATAAGTCACAGTGTTATTAGTACTTATGGTACTATAGTAATCATTTTAGTTATTAGTTTTCATTCAAAAATGTGAAGCTCAAATAATTAGTTCCTTTCTAAAGTCGATACTTTAATATTTAGATTATATTTTATAAAAACAAAAAATAGAAATAGATTATTTTCCTAACTTTATATTGGTTGAAGTGCATTGATGGGACTATTTTCTTAGAGATATTGTGTTAATTTCAATTTAAAAAATAAATTATTTGCCATTGTCTAATAAAATTGGATCAATTACAAATATTACACATGAACTATGGTTTGAGAAAAAGGAGAAAGTTGGCATTGATAGGACTAAAAGTTATACACTTTTAGTGGTTGTAACCTATAGGAATACATGGAAAGCAAACTATGCATACTGGAATATACTTAACATAAACTAAAACTCTTTCAATCCAACAACTATTAGAACACCATTTCAAATTAATCCTCACAAGAATGCATAAACTAACCTGAAATATGAAGGAAATGAACTCACACCAAAAGCTATAGCTCAAATACAAATGCTAGAGAATAGAGGAATTAAAATCATAAACGGATCACAATATAGTAATAAAATATAACAACTCAAAAAAGAGAAGGGGGCAAGAAAGGAATAGTTGATTTGCACAAAGATTATATATGTATTCATCCCCAAAAATAGTAGCTACAGTTACACACACAAGCTTAGATAGTAGCTACCACTGCATGTGAAACTATATTCTTTTAACTAGATGATGTTGTGCTCTTTTTATGCTATACATACCGATTATTCTCTACCTTTTTTTTATGCATACATAAAACAAAAAATGAGCTCTCTCCTACTCTTTCTAGACTCTTCTCTTCTTTTTCATTGAGCACAAGGAAACAAAAAATATATTAAAAAATAAATAAATGCGAGTTACAACTCACACATATAAAACAAGATAGCAATTAAAAACATTTAATGCATATCTTTAGTACAAATCTAAACAAGGCAAACCAAATATATTGACAAATGATGCCTAGCTGTATATAATTAATATATCCAATACTCCCCCTTAATTTAAACTGGTGGGGATAAACCAAATTATGCATCAAACTATTCCAGCATTGTTGCAACATATATTTAGAGCATCATCTTTGGACCACATATTCAGAGCATCCATCTTCAAAGCACATCTTTGAAGCATCCGTCTTTGGAACACATCTTCAGAGAACTTTTTTAGAGCATCTATTTATGAATGATAAAAAACTCCTAAATAGCTTCATAAAGATTTAAATTTCTCATTTTCCATTAGATTTGTAAATATGTCATGAACCTGATCTTCAAACTTAGAAAAATCTAGGCAAATTTCTTTGTTGTTGACAAGTTCTCTAATAAAATGGTACCGAGTCTCAATATGCTTAGTTCTCTTATGAAAAACATGATTTTTAGACAATGTAATGGCTTAACTAATATCAAAAAATATTATAGTGTCTTCTTTTTGATATTACATTAATTCTTTCAACATTCTTCACATCTAAACAACTTGATATGTTACACTAGTGGCTGCCATATACTTGGCTTCAACTAAAGAAAGAGTCACAATGGGTTATTTCTCTGAATCTTAAGAAGTGATTTTTTGATAATGTATACTACCACCACAGTCACTATCTATGTATCTAATAATATTAAACTCACCTAAAGTGGAATACAATATGCCAAATTCCTTTGTATTGCTCACATACCTCAGTATTCTCTTACCAACCTGCCAATGAGAGTCTTTTGGAGAATCCATAATCTTGAAATTAAGCTTACACCATACATGATATTAGGCCTTGTGTTTGTCAAATAAATAAGGTTTCCAACTAGCCTTTTAAACAATGTATGATCACATGGTCCATCATCCTCTTTGCTTAGCTTCAATCCCATCATGACTAGTGTTGGGGTTACCTTGCATTTTACCATATTAAATCTCCTCAAGACTTAATTTGCCTATTTGGATTGAGAGATAAATATACTAGTATAGGATTGGTGGACTTTGATGCCCAAAAAATATCTCATAAGCCCCAAATAATTCATTTCAAATTCACTCTTCATTATTGTTTTGAAAGCATATATGCTTAGATTACCGATAAAGATTAGATCATCTACATATAAACAAACAGTTAGAAAGTTATCTTTATTTTTGATTTTTATGTACGAGGTTGGCTCATAACCACTTATTTAGAAACCATTTTTAATGAGATAGGAGTTAATGGAGTTTTACCAAGCTCTAGGAGCTTGCTTTAATCCATAAAGTGCCTTATTCAACCTATATACTTTGTTTTCATGGCCCAATATCTCAGAACTTTGTGTTTGTTTAACATACACTTCCTCCTTTAGATATACATTTAGAAATGTTGACTTCACATCCATTTGGTACACAGACCACTTGTTGTGGGCAGCAATAGCCAATACAGTCCTAATTGTGTCCAACTGTGCAACAAGAGCAAATGTTTCATTGAAATCTACTCTGAGATTTTTTTTGAATCCCCTTACAAATATCCTTGATTTATGCTTTTTTACCTTACCATTAGCATCTTTTTTATTCTTATAAATCCACTTTACACTTATTACATCCTTGCCTTCAAGAAAATCAACCAACTCTCGATTTGGTTCTTCTTAAAGTCAATCTCTTCATCCATGGCTTGTGCCCTTTTATCATCACTCACAGCTTATTCAAATGTTAATGGATCATCTATATGAGAAAATAAATCAAATATAAAAAATTAAGTTGTTGTATTAACATTTTAGAACTCACTCAAACTCCTTTTTTTTATGGTTGCATGCTTGATAGAGTTGGATCTAAAGATGTAGAACTACTTGGAGTGATAGCCAGAGTTGATCCAAGGGTGTCAGCTAATGTAGATTTTCTTGTGGTTACCTATGTATTTTTTTAAAAATCTTGGTGTGGGTAGCAACCTTGAATATCTCCTTGCTATAAATGGGGGTAAGCTTGAGCTACAACTTGTGGTGTTATCCTGGGAGTGGAAGGAGTTATTACTTGAGTTTTACTTGATGATGGAAACACTTCATCCACTATATCATCATGAGGAACATTAGGATTCATGTTTACAATCCTCTCTACACTTCCATCCCATGATTCATTCTCCACAAACTGAACATCACCGTTGATTATAACCTTCCTAGTGATAGGATTATACAACTTGTATGCCTTTGTATTCTCCAAATAGCCAACAAATATACATTTTTTTTTTCAAATAAGGTCTAAAATATTCCTCAACTCATATATAATGTGTTCATATGCAACACATCCAAATACCTTAAAATGAGAAACACTATGTTTCTTTCTTGTCCAAGCCTCTTATGGGAATTTATTATTTACACTCTTTGTTGGGCACCTACTCATGATATAAATAGTAGTTACCACTACTTTAGCCCAATATTCATTAAGTAAATGTGAAGCTAACAACATACTAAGCACCATATCCATAATGTTTTGGTTATTTCTCTCCATGACACCATTTTGTTAAGGTGTATAACAAGCTATAAATTATTTGTGTATGCCATGTAATCTACAAAAGAATCAAAAATCATTACAGATATATTCACTGCCTCTATCCATCCTCAAAACCTTGATGTAGTGACCAATTTGCTTCTTCAAAAGATCCTTGAACTACTAAAAATAAGCAAATGCATCATACTTATGTTTTAAGAAGTATACCCAAGTTTTCCTTATAAATTCATCAATAAAAGTAAGGAAATAAGTGAAGCCTCTTATAGATGGTGTTTGTATTTTCCCACAAATATCTAAGTGAACAATCTTAAGAGGTTCTCTTGCTCTTATTGATTCACCAATTAGGAAAGAATCTATATATTGTTTTCCTAAGATACAACCTTCACAAACTCTTTTTGGTTTCTCAATTAATGGAAAATCTTTTACCATGTTTTCATATGTAGTGTCTTCAATCCTCCAAAGTTAAAATGCCCAAATCTAAAATGCCACAACCAAGATTCATCCTTTACAACTGATTGAAATGTTTTTTGAATTTCTCCACACTACCTTTTGCTTCTTTGAAATAGAATTGGCTTTCTCCATAATGTACATTGACTTGTTCTAGAGCTGAATTGGCTAAATCTACAAAATTCATTTTAACCTTTAATTTTGTATTTTCTACCTTAAAGGCAATTCCAGAATGTACATTATTTGTCTTATGAATAGCTTGATCTATTTTTCCTTTCATATTTGACCTTATCCTCAAGGGAAATATTTGATTATTAGTCATTTTCACTTTGGTAATCAGTTGTTTGTGTGAAAACTTCTCTATAATCACACACTCATTATTTTCCATGTGCACTCTATAACCTTTTTATACTAGCTGGCCTATGCTCATTAATTTAAGTTTTAGACCAAAAACATAATACAAATATTGCATAACTTTTTTCTTCCCTTTTTTGGTTAGAATATTGACTGGACCTTTACCCAAAATTATGGCATTGTTGTTACCAAGTATGACATCAATTTGAACAAATCCATCTAGGCTAGAAAACAAATCTACACTACAGGTCATGTGATTACTATAACTAGAATCCAAATACCATATGTCACATGGGATTTTTTGGACTACATTTCACTCAACTAGGGTGTTTGGAGGAATTGCTTCAGTAATCCTAGTGCATGCAATAAACATAGTGCTTGTAGGAGTGCTACTTGACTGATTTTGACTTTGCTTGTGCTGGTCATACATTTTTTTATTGCATTCATTAGCATAATGCCCAAATTTCTTAAAATAGTGACATTGAATGTGTGATTTGTCAAACCTTGGGCCACTTGGGTGACTAAAATTTTGATTATGGCCTTTTCTACCAACATTTATAGGACTATTACCACATCCACCTCTAGAAGAACTTCTTCTCTAAGACTGAAGTTTTACCATCCTCTTTCATGGCTTATAGATGACTGAGATGAAAATTCATTTTCTAATTAGATGTTTGACCTATTTAGTCTATATTTATGATTGATGAGAGAGGCATGGAGCTCATCAATAGAAAATTGACTCAAGTCTTTGGTTTCCTCCAAATCCATAAGTAGAGGGTCAAATTTAGAAGGGAGACTAATATGTGATCTTGTAACTCAACATGGATGAGAAGAAGAAAAACATGGATGATAATTAGGTGATCTTATTGGGTAAAATTAGTTGAATCTTCCCTCTCCTTAGACTATAATACGTGTTAAGCTAAGTAACTCAACAAGTGTTGAGTGAGAAACACAATGGATGTTTATGTTGTCGCATTTGGGTATTAACCTATTTCTATGGGGACATTATGATTCTCATTACAAACATGTATGATTCACCTTCATTTTAAATTGATGGATAAATTAATATTTTATAATTAGATTTTATAAATATTATAAATTATTCTATTATTTAAAAAATAAAATAAAATAATTTTCAACAATATCATTAACAATTGTATTTTTATTTTATAATATTACATTTGGATCTAAAGCTATATTTTTCCATAGATAATAAAGTAAAAAATAATTAAATTTCAATTTTTCTATAATTTATATATCTTTCGTAAAAATTTTTTTTAATTGTTAATTAATTTTGAATATATAAAATAACATCTAAATATGCCTTTCCCAATGACAACAATAATTGACAAAATAATTGTCATTATCTCTAGTTTAAATATATTATGCTCTTCATTGACGACATGTGTGGAACAAGTCATCCATTGAAGTTCATCTTAAATCTCTGATCAATATGAATAATTTATTTAAAGGAAACAATAATATTTTGAAACTAATATCTAGAAATCATTTTAAAAAGATCTCACTTGTGATCCTTGCTTACAAATTGAAATAGGATGAGTTATGTCTACATTCATACGTGCATTTACATTTAGAAGAGAACTAGATTCAAGGATATTTAGGTCTATCTCAATATCTTTGTATCTCACAAATACTCATAGTATGTACTAAAGCTGCTTCATAGTACTTGTTTTTAAATGGAAATGATTTTGTTTTTCGTTAAATGAATTTTATATGGTGGTAAAGGGTGGCAAATTAGCTTATAATTTTCATGATTAAAGTGTTAAGGTTTTAGTTTCTAAGGATTATGGTTTCATTTATTTATATGTTAGTATCACTAACACAAGTAAGAGTTTTAAAGCCTCCAATTTTCCACGTGACTTGAATCCATTTACATAATCAGTTTCATTTTTTATTTTTGTGTAAGGATAGTTTGTATAGGAATATTTTAGGGCACCTAGTGGATCAAGTTTGGAGTGATACTTATGGAACACCATCCCCCATTCCCCTCCCCCCACCCCCACAAAAAATGTCCTCTTTCAATAAATATAGATTTTGAAACTTAACTTTTGAAAATAAAATTCATATTTCATCCAAGCTTGGATATTGACTCTTGACCTTTTTTGGCTTGTTATTGGAATGCAGTATGTTAGGTGGTAGGTTGGACCTTAAGGAACCCCTAAATTTTTACTCTTATTTTGGATAGAAGAGGTTTTGGAGTCTAGAACGCAAAAAAATTCCAAATATGCCTATTTTCTTGAAGAAATGTCTATAGGGCTTAAAGGAATTTTTAAGGCTTTTAGAAACCTTAGGGGTGGTTGGTCCTTAAGAGACCCACCCAAATTTTGCATGCCCTTTTCATTAAATTAAAAATCAAACCATAAAATTGAAAGCTTAAATAAATTTCTTGCCCTTTTGGATTTTGAGCTCTAAGTGACCATTAATGGTTACCAAAGGTTCTAGTGGGACAAAACAAGAAAGTTTCTAAATTGGTCAGGAAGCTAGATAGAGGGATGTAGATGATATTATGTGATTATAAATTACTTCAATATTGTAAACTTGTAAAACTCATGACCATGGTTTTTCTTCTTATTTGTACACATGCCTTACTTCTACAAGCTTTGAATCTAATTTATCTTATACCCTTTGGCCCATCTCTTAGTCTAACTTGCTTTATATTTTTAACACAAACATCCCATCTTGCCCAAAATGATTAAAATATACTTATCTTACACCTCTATAACATCTAAGCCTATGCCTACTCTCCTTCTCCCTAGACACTAATGCTTGGGTCAAACAATAGTTTGATGCTACTATTTTGGTCTGATGCAAGTGTCTCATGCTTTAAATTCATCTAATTTACAAAAGAAACATATTACAATGGTCAACCCAAGTGATCTAATATGATTTATCTTTTGATAGGATTGGTATAAATACAATATCAACCCTCATTCATTCATCACCTAGAAAATACCAAAAAAGACCAAGGTACTTATCAAAAATCACTCTATCAAGAACTCAATTGATCAAAAGCTTCCTTATTTCCATGCCAATCATAGGTATAAAACACATACAATTCTGAAGTACTAAAAGATAATTTGTAAAGTCATATTTATTAAGTTACAAGCTAGGTCATTATTGTACTCTATTTACACACATTATATGATTAACACACAATCCAACACATAGGGGAGAACTACATGAGTTTGAGGCCCTCTTGAGTATTGGTTATGTAGACAATTCCCTTTGATAATAGGGTTATTTTGATTTACCTCAATACCATGTACCCACTAACCCATTTCTCCCCAAGGTCAAAATGAAGATGCAAAGTTAGGGTTTTTCCATTTCACTAAAAGTAATACTCCATGACCCAAATCTAAATCCACTTAAGTGAATGTGAATACAAGCCCAGTAACATCTTGGTAGTCACATCATGTTTTAGTGAATATTTTTTACATGACACTAGTGTCAAACTCATATAGTAGTATCAATTCAAATATCATAGGATGGTGTAAGTGTCTAGAGATATAGATGCACCAAATCTAAAATCTAATGATTAATCTAGAACTATATTCCTTCTTGGTTTTTATATGTTCCATATATATCACTATGTTAGCATCATAAATAACTAAGTACTTTATTTTATGTCATTTATATATCTATCATAATTATGCTGATCTAAAACTTAGAAGTTTTGATTGATAGATATTTTAACAACATGAAAATAACACAATAACAATGATTTCTTTGAAAAGAGATGTTTTATTACTCAATATTACAAATACAACCATATGTTTATCTCTAGGAAGAGATGTCCATTTTCCATTTTGGGTTACATCTTCATTTATACATATTTTAAAGGTAGGATGAGGATGTGGAAGGTCACCAATCTCGATAGAGATTAAGTGGTTCAACTTATATGATTTATAACAATATAGATTTTGAGGAATTACTATTTTTAGAAACATACTATTTTTAGACTACACTACTAAAATTAAAATTTAGGGAACTTACATTAGGTTTTCAAGGGTCAAAACCCATTTAATAGATATCCATGCCATCTCACCATGTTCTCCTCATTATTATCTTTCCAACAGTTCAAACAAGGAGTCAATCAGAGCTATGGTGCAAAAGTTATGGCTCTTAGAAGTTTTGTCATTAATTAGGGTAGAACCGTCACTCGAATTGTCACCTAAATTATTTCCTAAATCATTCCTCCCTCCTTGAGAATAAATGGTCACTATTTCATCAATATTTCTCATTAGGTGTGGCATTTGTTTCTTAATTTGATTCTCTATGTACCACACACCTTGGTGGCTAAGTTGGCCCCTTTTAACCACCTAATAAAGTGGAGTAGAGTGTCCTCTTGTTGTCTTCATCCAAGTATCCATAATCTGATCCTCCACTAGAGAAAAACTATATGGATCAAGCTCATCAATGTCTAGTTATTCTACTATGACTGAAGTGTCTAATAGAGGTGGATGATATGGTTTGAGGAGCTCCACATTGAATATTAGATGCAAACCAAGGTAGGCTGGTAGGTTCAAATAAAAAGCATTTTATCCAACTTTTTTGGTGATGGTGTAGGGACCATATCATAGAGGACAAATATTTATGTGTGGGCCTACAAGTCATTCTTTTTAAATCTACAACCAAACCTTGTCACCCATAGTAAAATATTGTGCAATCCTATGTTTGTCATGGCATTGCTTATACTTCTGATTCATATTCTCCAAGATGTCATGAACCTACTACTTGATGTGTTGCATTTGTTCAATTAACTTTTTTTATTTTTTTGCCTTATATATCCCATGAGGTGTGTATTTCATGGTGTAGAATGGAACAACTATATCAATTAGTTCCATGGGTTAGAACCCAAAGCATACTTGGAATGTATTGTGCTTGTAAAACTATGCAAGGTCTAATTATATCCATGTTGTATGAAAATAATCTCCTCATCCCATGTTCATGGATGTTTGGAGTGATACATCTAAATCATGTGAATAATTAGGTGATTCACCACTTCTGTCAGACCATTAGTCTGTGGATGGAAGGCTATAGACTTCATCAGCTTGGTATCCATAATCTTCCATAAAGTGGACTAGAAGATGCTTAGGGACTTGCTTACTCTATCTGAGATAATGGACTTGGGGAGACCAAAATAGAGCCATACATGATTAAAATATAGTTGAGTAGTTTCTTCAATAGATATATTTTTATTACAAGCAATCATGATAGCCATTTTTGAAAAATGATCAACTACAACAAAAATATAGTCCTTATCATGTTTTGAAGTGGGAAAACCTATGAGAAAATCCATTGAGATAGATTCCCAAGGCCTAGTTGATTTTTGAAATGGCATGTACAATCTTTGATTCTTATTTATTGGCTTGGATATCACACATGGGGTGAAATATTTTAGGTACCTTTCTATATCGTTATATATATGGGGCTAGTATAAGTGTTTTTGAAGAACTGCCAATGTCTTCTCTACACTGAAGTGTCCAGTTGTCCTACTAAAATGTGCTTCCCATATCATCTTTTATTGCTCTACAACTATAACATAGACATGATCCATGTGATATAGGGCATTATCTTGTAAATAAAAATTAGAAATGTGTTTACCTTCTTGAAGCACCTAATATGTATTATCAAAGGTAGGATTTACTTTATACAGAGCACCCCAAGTGGCAGTCTCATGTCTGCATCAGTTAAGAACTATTGTGAGTGCAGTAATTGGTAGGTGGCTTAGATAATCTAAAGCCATATTTTATCTCCCCTTTTTGTGTTTGATTATCAAATGTAATTATTGTATATATGTGGCCCATTTTTGGCACCTCTCATTTCACAATTTACTCTATGTATGGATGAATTCCAATGGTATGTGGTTAGTGTGGATGACCATCTCTTTCCCCAAGATTTAGTGTTTCCATTATTTGTAGGTGTACACAATGGCATAGAGCTCCTTTTCATATGTCAAGTATTTCCTAACTATATCATTGAAAGTTTCACTATGATATACAACAAGATGGTCATGTTGCATGATGATAGCTCCCATGGCATATTCAGATGTATCTGTCATCAAATCGAAAGGTTGATGCAAGTTTGGTAAGGTAAAAATAGGAGCTAAGTAAAGTCTATTCTTCAAATTATCAAATACCTTTTATTGTATTTTTCCCCACTAAAATGTAGCTTTATCTCTTCTTTTAGTCACTTGGGTTAATGGCCAAGCAACATGTGAGAATACAAGAATGAACCTATGATAGAAATTTACAAGACACAAGAAGATGTGAAGTTCTATGAGGGTCCTTGGTGTAGGCCATTCTCAAATAACCTAAATCTTATCTAGATCATCATGGACCCCTTCCTCATTCACAATGTACCCCAGGTACTAAATTATTTCTATCTCAAATGTGCATTTGTCAAGATTTTCATACAACTTGTGTTCCCAAAGAGTTTGAATCACCTTATGAACATGTTACAAATATTCCTCCCATGTTGTGTTGTAGATGAGTATGTCATCTAGGTAGACAATCATGAATGAGTTGATTAATGGTCATAGGATGTCATCCATCATCTTCATGAAGGTTGAAGGTGCATTAGTCAAGCCAAAAGGCATAACAAACCATTCAAAGAGCCCCTAATTATATTTGAATGCAATATTCCAGACATTAGTGGGATCTATGGGAATTTGGTGATAGCTAGATTTGAGATCAATTTTGGTGAAGAAATTCATACCTCATAGTTGGTCCAGTATGTCATCAATCCTAGGGAGGGAGTAGCAATTATTCATAATGATTTTATTTAGGGATCGATAGCCAATGCAAAGCCTCCATGTTCTATCTTTATTTAGTGCCAGGACAATCAAGCTACCATAGGGTGAATAGCTTAGCCTGATGTGACCCTTTTGAATCAATTCTTAAATATTCCTTTTTATCGCATCATTCTCCAAAACTAATCTATTGTACATAGGAATATTAGGCAAAGGTGATTCTGGGATCAAATCGATGGAATGTTTTACCTCACAGTGAAGTGGAACTCCTATGGGTGACTTGAATAAGTCATCATATTCTCCCATGATTTATCCCATCTACTTCTATTTTTGTGTTGATTGTGTAGTCATGACTGCAACATCAACCTTCTTGGGTTTTTATGGTTTGACCACCATGAGAATGAATTTCTTTGTCTTCTCCACCAATATCTTACATTACTTGGCACTAATCAAGGAGACAGATGTGGGAGGTGGTACCTCTAGTACCCTATAACACCACATTCTAAGAGTAAAAGTGACTTTTTGGGTTCATTATTCATAGATGCCATGTTGATCATACATGAATGATTGACCAAGGAGTTCATCACAAACATCTAGATTGACCACATCACACAATACTTCATCTTGGAAAGGTTTTATTACATATGAAAGAAGACACTGATGGGTGGCATGGAGGTCTCTCCCTAGGTGAAACCATCCAATATTGTATGGATTTAGGTGTGGCTTCATGGATAGATTTATAATTTTCACAAATTTAGAAGAGATGAAATCCTTTTGACTCTAACTATCAAGAATGAAATGTAGAGGCTTACCTTTTACCCATAATTTGGAGTGAAACAACCTTTCCTTGTCATCTGGCCTTTCCTCATAGGTTTATGATGAAGAAATGATGGTATCAAGCTCAACATCTATAATCTCTTCTTCATCCTCTTTGACTATAGAGTGTGTATGAGATAGAGTAGTAGATGTCGAGTATTGTGACTCAGAAAGCAGTGACTTGATAGCTCAACATTCCTATTTGGAGTGAGTTCCAATTTTGTGGTAATCATACCATTTTCCAATCTTCCCTTACTGGGGTTTTTTAAATCATTAAACTCCTTTTACTTCCAATTTTGGCCTCATTTTTTACCTTCCTTATCAGTTTTTCATTTCAAAGGCTGACTCTTCATATTATTTCTTCCATGCTTCTACTCAATCTTCACTACAAACATGTATGCCTCATCAAGGGTTTCCAAATTGAAGAGTTCCATTTCCCCTCATATGTACCATTGTAGTCCACCATGATACTTGAGAGTCTTATGTTTCTCACTTTCTTGGATGCCCAATCTCGTATAAAGATAATGAAAAATGTTAATGTAATCTTGAACAGATTGGTCCTTACCTTGGTGAAGTTGTTGCCACTATATGTACACATCATCATATGCTCTAATGCGATAGTATTCTTCTTTTACTACTTCTATGAAATCATCCCAGTTAGGTTCCACCTCAAGGCCAATGCCATTTGTAATAAACCTCTTTTTTTACACTTTTAACCAATTTTTCATAGGCAATGACGCTTTCAAAAGAGCAAAAGTGATCTTTTCTCCATCAATGAATTTATTTATAGAAAATTAGGAAGACAATTGATCCAACCAATTTTATACTACATCAACATTGATTTTTCCTTCAAATATATGGATATAAAAATTCACTTGAACTTTGAATAGTGTTGGGGAATTGAAAGGATGTTCCATAGATGAGGAGCCATAATTTTCCATCAAGATTTGTTGGAGAATTTGGGAAAATTGTTGTAGCATCTATGCTTGTTTCCATTTGAAGGATTCATTCATCATTTCTTTTAATGGATCATATGTCTCAATTTCATCCTCTATTTGAGGACATTTGGAGTGAATAGGTGGATAGTTTAGAGCTTTGTTGTTTCCCACCCAAGCTTCTTATAGCCTAACCTCATCCTCAAGATTATACACACTCAATACAAATCATTTTGGTACCATTGATCCAAAAATAAGAAATTTTGATTAACATATATTTCAAGAACATAAAAATAACACAGTAACAATGATTTTTCTGAGAAGAGATGTTTTATTACTCAAGAATGCAAATACAATCATATGCTTATCTCTAGGAAGAGACGTCTATTTTCCATTTCAGGTTACATCTTCATTTATACATACTTTTAAGGTAGGATGAGGATGTGAAAGGTCACAAATATTTAGGTATATTGAGTGGTTTGACTTCCATGATTTACAATAATATAGAATTTGAGGAATTAATATTTTTAAAAACTTACTATTTTTAGACTACACTACTAAAATTGAAATTTGGGGCACTTACATTAGGTTTTCAAAGGTAAAAACCCACCAAGAAAATATTTGTGCCATCTCACCATGTTTTCCTCATTTTTATATTTCCAATGTTTTAAATGGGGAGTCAATCAGAGCTATGGTGCAAAAGTTATGGCTCCCATAAGTTTCATCATTAATCAGGGTAGAATCATTACCCAAATTGTCATCTAAATTATTGCCCAGATCAAATATTTTATATTAATATCCTATCTAATTTTTATAAATTTATCATATGGTACATTTGATTTTAACACATTAATTGGTCTACTATAGATCTGATATTCACTTGTGTGCCCTATCATTTCTATATCCTTAACCCTAACTACTAAATAGGATCCACATCTAAATCATGGTTAAACATTTAGTGAACCTAATCTTTGAGATTCATTATTATATAATCATTCTCTCGTATATGCTTATTTCATGCCTTATCCTAATCTTTGTGTTCCTTCTTTATTTCATCATGGATGGAATTCATTGCTTTTATGATTATGACTATGAAAATCTTTAACAATCTCTCTAAATAGGGATCAAAATCCATTAATCTTTCATTCCTTCTAGTGTTAAGGCAAACAATATAAAAACCTTGAATGGTGGTATATAATATCCCTCTGAGCAGGTATATGCTCCCATCCTTTCAAGACATGATGTGATGCATCCCAAGGAGGATCTAAAGCATATGCCCTTATCTTTTATACCAAAACTAATCCCCCACGGAGATAAGTTACTTTAATTTTATCATGATAATATATGCCAACTCCATAGGGAAATCACATAGGAGTTACAAATCATTAGTAAATTAGATGTTACCTCAAGTTCATTTATCAAAACCCATCATATTCCTACATTTCCAAATAATATTCCCCTTATTAGGGGTGATAATCCTTCTTGGCCTTCATTTGCTATTTTTTTTTTTTTTAAAGTTTAAACAATAAAAAATGTCATCCTTACCAAGACATAATAATCCATCAAGGAAAAGGCAATATCCTACATCTATAGAGAAAAATAATGTTACTTTTCCTAATGAAAGGTATGAACCAATGTTAATCAAGGTAAATCTACCAAAATAAGTGCCCTTACCAATGCTTCCTCAAGATACAATTGATATATCTTTACCAAAGGAAAATCAATCAAGTTATAAAGGCATTCCAACCTCTTCAAATACTACATTAAGGGTACCAAAATTCAAGGATCATGAACTTGCACTTATTATTCATGAGGATGATGATACTCATATACCTAGATTCAAAAGAGGTTATTGTTTATAACCAATGATAACACCTATGTCAAACACCAACATTCCCATGTATTACCTTACATCTAATATTAATTCTATTGGGTATATTCAAAAATAGGTTTCTATACTTGAAATGCAAGTGGCTTTCCATGATGCTATGGAAAATGTTACCTCATTCAATAACCAACTTATTTCACAATCTATACTTGAATATACTTATCACTTAGGTTTCAAACCACCACATTTATCCATTTTTACAATACATAAAGATCCACATGATCACATGATAAATTATGTACATTCTTTTAGCCAATGGGCACAAGATGACAGACTATTGTTAAAGTTTTCCCATATGAGCATTATAGTTATGTCTCAAAATTAGTTCTATATTTTAGCAAATTGTTCCTTGAGAAATTTATTATAATTATAAAATTCATTCTTCATGGCTTTCAATATCCACAAAATGTCAAAGCTTACATTCGAACATTTTCACAATTTTAAACAATGTGATAATGAGTCCCTTTAAGATTATACTATTTGATTCAAAAAAACATCATATGAGATATCATTTATACCCTTATATTTGGAATTGAAATTTAAATTTAGTATAGGTCTCCCTTCCCCATTAAAGGAAAGATAATTTCATAAACAATATGAGTCCTTCACAAACTTACATGTGGATGCGCATAGATATGTTGCATTCATACTTAATCATCCAAAGAATATTAGCATTCCCCCTTCAAAATACCAAAGTTTTATTCCTCAAATAGAGGAAGGAGATCAATTACCTAAAGAATATTATAAACAAAAATGTGGAATTTGTAATCTCCATATGACTAGTTTAAAAATGTTTATTAACATGGGGCCAATCCAAGATCCCTATTACATAAAAGAATCTCAAAGTAATCAGAAAACAAAACATCCATGCCACCAAGATTTAATAATTAAATTATACATGAGTGGTTCATATTTTTGGCATAACTATATTGATCTTAAATAAACAAAAAAAAATTGTAATGTAAGACATAACAAATGGGTATCGATCTAACAAACTTACAAAACAAAGGAGGTTATAAAGACTCCTTGGGTAACATAACAATATCAATTTCTTGTGTTCCTAAAGTAATTCAAACATATGTTTGGGTTATGCATAACACATATCCACATTCATTTACACTTGGAACTCTTTGTATTACTAAATGGAAGAAAAAATTAACCAAAATCAACAAGAATTTCTTTTCCTCATGAAGGCAAATTAACATATATTTCAAATGATAGGATTGCATCTTCTACTACACATGAAAAACGTGAAGAGGAGCATGCTATGTCCCTTTTAAACCTATAAAATCATGATGCAAATAATGTAAAGGATTTAACTTGAGGTTATAAGGTTCATAGTGGGGGGTGATATCAAAATATGATCTTTCCTTATCATCAAAAAAACCAAAAATAAAATTTAAAAAAACATTCAAAAATCCAAAAAAACTTTCAACACCTACATGTTCTATTGGCTCCATGACATCTATGTGTTAGTTCCATGTTGAGGAATAGAATGTAATTTACTCTTGAATAGACATACATAGGCATACACAGATACATGATATAGTTGTGGGTGTTGGGATTCCCTCTACTCATGTCATCAATACATTGGGGGCATCCATCTTTTACGATCTTAATACACATAGGTTATCTAAATCGATGATCACTTTACACTATCATGTTTGAGCTTACATATGTACTTATACATGCTTATCCATTATATAGAGTACTTGATATGCTATGTACTTGACATTTTTATCTAACACATTCAATCCATGAGCTACTATGATATGTTTATTCTAGTTGTTTATGCTTTTCCTTTACACACTTCCTTGAGTGTTTTTTCTTGATTTTTTTATCATTTGAATATGCTTCATTATATGTGGACCCTGTAGCTATGATTTCCTTCATGGAAATTTTAATATGTCATTTGATTCTTGGACATTTGAATATGTAAATACTTGATTTTGTGGTTGTTTCACTAAGTCATGTCCATTTGATTTTTAATCATTTAAACATGCCCCTTATTTATAGTCTACTTAGACCATTGACTTTTGACTTGTTTTTGAATGCCCTTCTGTGTCCACTTTTTTTCTTGTTGAGCTTGAACAATTACTATCTAGACATTACCATGATATTTATCATGCATCTTAGGCCTACATGTGATCACATTGGTTCTATGCACTTCAATTTTACATCTACCTATACATATTTCCTTCTATACACAACATGGTTGCATTTAATAATTTATAGTTGTCTTACCCTTTTAAGGTAAGCTAACTACCAAGTACTATTTTTCTCTTACCTCAAAAGGGGGCATATTAGTGGGGTAATGTTATGGTGACATGGATTCCACATTGTATATAGTTTCTAGATTACAATGGGGGCATGCTTTGGAAGGATGATCTACACATTCACATAGCATATGGTGTACACATAATATTTTCAAATTTTATCAAATACTAATGCTTTCTATCTTACAAGAACCCATCAAGTCTCAATCTCTTTGAGTGCACACCTTGAGGGGTGCACTGAGAAAGGGGTGGGTAAAACATTGGTGCTTTGAAATATTCTTATCCCTTATTTCCACTTATTACCAATCTAACTAGCTCTTAAAACATTACCCTAAGCTATTACTCCTCTTTCTTCACACTCCTATAGTCATTTCCCACCTTTTATCCCTCTTTTACGAATTTAAAACCCTTTTTGATAGTTTATAGTACTAGGTTAACTGGGTCAACCTTATACTCTTATTAGTGAAACTCATTTAGGATCTACGTCATCTCTTGGCTAACCTAGCCCATGACCTAGTGAGTTTTTATCAATAATGATACTAGGTTGACTGGGTCAACCCTATCGACTAAAATTTTTATAAGGGTTTAGTATTATATCCACCTCTATAAACACATCTATTTTTACATTATTAGAGATACATCAAGCGTTATTAGTCACTTATACTTCTTTACAATCTTTTGTTTCACCATTCTACTTGAGGAGTCTTATCTTACAATTTCTGCTTGGAGAATCTAGTCTTGTGGAGAAGTATTGGATTCTTTGGCCTTTCTTAATGATCCTTACAAACCACAATAACCTCTTGTGAATTACCTTTTGTCAAATGAGAGATTGAGTCTCGACAGGTTTATCTTTCAGGTAAGTATTCTCTAACTTTGCTCCTCTCTTTAGTAGATAGAAGTAGCATAAGTATTGGTTTTTGAATAATATTACTCTTCTTCTCCATGCATTAGAGTCTTACTCATACATAGCTTAATTGAGATTCTCTTATGAATTTTTACATTCTTTTTTTACTAACCCCCACTTTGTGCCACAAGTTTTGGTGAACACTAGATTAGACTTTACTTTACCTATTATTAGTTTAGTGAATATGAAAATATAGGGTTTATTTAGCATTATTGTGTGATTGTACTTGACTAGAGGATTTGAAACCCTCCCTAGTATTATTTTTGTCATAATATATCCCCTAATTTGGTCTAGAAAATCCACATATTAATCATGTTCTCAATTATCTAATATATCCCTAATCAAAAGTGTAAGTAGGAATTATCTTCTCCTAGTTAGCATTGGTTTATAGACTTGATGTATTTTTGATTGCATACATTTTGGTGAACCCAATGTGAGTCTAACCCTTGTATTTTTTATTTCATGTTTTTCATTCTTCTATCATTTTATTTATTATTTTTATATATTTTTCATACTAGATTGATAGGGATGATATATTTTCTAACTTTTGTGCACAGGTTAAACATACAATTGTATCAAAAATGACTATATTATGTTTTTGTAGGTCTTCATTAGATACAGACTACTGGGTAGAATAGGTCGACATAGTCATCTTATAGACTTCCAAAAAAACATACTAAGTCAACTAGGTTAGTAAAGTATTCCAAATATCTTCCAGAAAATATACTAGGTTGACTAGGTCGATATAGTCATCTTCACAGGTTTTAAGAAATAGGGAACTACAAAATTAGGTTGACCCAATTGATATAGTTGGTAGAATTTACAAGTAACATTTAAGGCACTTCAACATCAATATCATATTCATCTGCATCTTCTAACCCACTAAGGTTTATTTCTTTCTTTTTCATTACATTTATTCCTTACAGTTCTATTTTTCATATTTTGTAGTTTTTAAAACTGCCCTCATACAATAAACTAGGTCAACCTAGTTAACCTAGTTTTATATTCTATCTTCTATTTAAAGACTAGGTCAACACTATTACCACAGTTCTTAAAGACCTCTAATTCAGCAGTACACTAGTGACACTTTTGACTCTATATTGTAATGTCTGCATACACTATCATTTGAACCAACACTATACTATGTTTCAAATTGGAATTAACATCTATATGCTCTTAATTACTTCACACTTTCAATTTTAGTTATTTGCATGCTTAGATTAAATCACATAGTCTAATTAGGTGGTTTTCATTATACCATTTATTTTAACTTTTTTATTTTTTTTCACACACTACCAAATCTCACAAATTTAAAATACATTTAACTAATTATCTACCCAAGGCTACCTTCTTAGATTTCATCACCAAGGGGGAAGCTAACATGGTTTTCTTGGCCAAGTGTAAACATGTGGTTAAAGATATATATATTAGCAAATCACCTACCACCCTTATCGCTATGAGATTGTGAAGTGATGGGGTAGGCCCCAATACTAAGCTAGTGCCATTATCAACATAGATCCTTGTTAGCCTAAAAATCCTAAAACCACCATAGATTACTTTCTAGTTCCCTACTTTTAGCCAAATTCCCTATCACAATTAAAATAACACTCTAATAATCTAACAACATTCAAGATGACCACTTAGTTAGCTTTTGCTTTTCAAGTTGACTGCTTGCTCTTTGTCATTGTATGTTATATTGAAAAAACTTGAATTGGCTAGTGTTGGTGTAAGTTTTTATGTTATGTGCCTTAATTGGACCATCCCCATTGACCCAATTGATTGTGTGTTTATTTAAATTTATTTATTTCAAGTACATTTCAATATTTTTCCCTATTTTTAGTACACTATCATTCCATTTAACATAGTCTTTAAAAGACTCTTTTTCTCCCTGCCTGTAATACTAGGTCAACCCAATAGACCACGCATCTCTTTTACTAGTTAGATAATAGTACTAGGTCAACCAAGTCAACTCTATACTCTTATTAGGATATATTTCCCTTAGTTTTTAGTACTAGGCCAACCCAATCAAATCTGTACTCTTACTATCTACCCTATTTGTCTGACTCAATTATCTATTTTTCTTCCTTAACATCTTGTTCATTTCTCTCAAGTCATCATGATGTCCCCTATTAAAATATTCTTGGACAACCTGAATCCATCTAGATACTATATGTGGTATTCATTTATCCCTCTATTTTCCTCCCAAGAGAACCCTCACTCTTGGAGTACCTCTTCCCCTCCTTCATCTGTGGCTTGTAATATGGTGTAAATCACACCTCAAGATAAAGTAGGTGGGTTTGATAGTTTTTATACCTATCAAAATAATTATCATCTTCAAAATATTCAAACTAATGTGGGAGTAATTGACACAAGTATATCTAATAATCCCACTAATAATCTATCTTCCAATATCCCTCCTCCTAATACCAAATCAGGGAATGATCCTACAAACACCAACCCACCAATTGATATGACTAAATTTCTTACACAAGTCATACAACAAATGAACATAATTCAAAATTATAACACCTCTCAAATGATGCAAATATAATGTCATTTTATCAATATAGATAATTAACCTCCATCTATCCATCCTTGAGCCAATCCAAATTTCATTCCTCCACCTCTTAGATATGCCTCACAAAATGTAATTCCTTCACCTATTATGAATAAAAAAATGCTTTAAGACATACAAAATTAACCTTTAGCTCCCTTAATTTTGTCTATTGATATCATTAGTATATCTCTAACTATCAATTATGATGGGAATAAAAACCCTACATCCTTTCTCAACACCACAACTAAACTTATAGTCAAAATGTTCACTGGTGATGTATTGGAATGGTATAACCAACTTCCTCAACATTTCATTTTCAACTTGAGGATTTAGTCAATCCTTTAGTTAAAGAGTTTCAACACAATGATCATCCCAAAAATTGTCTTGGCCACTTCATCAATGCTAAGAAATCTCGCACCGAATTAGCTCATGATTTTATCAAATGATGGAAATATCTAACCCATAAATCTAACCATAACATGACTAATTATAACTTTTTAAAACTCTTTATTACTAATTTAACTCCTCTTCAATATAATTTTCAAACTTTTACTCCTCAAACACTTAATGAAGCTCTTGACCAAGCTAAACATCAAGACTTTCTCATGAAGAAATTTGAAACTAATCTTAAATTCCTCAAAGGATATTTTCAAAATTCCACTAATTATATCACCAAAAATAATCCTAAAACCAAATTATGAGTTGTAAAAACCAACATTCCCTCATCTCACACACCACTCACTATGTAGCAAATGAAACGATTCTTACCACCATCTAATATTTTACTTATCCTAATTGTCCTCTTAAGTGATACAACCTCAATTAATTTTTTTTGTTCCATGATAACATTGTCCATTCCTGTGAATCTTTTAGAGGGCTTACTCTTGACATTTTGGCCACACAGGCCAAATGTCAACCCCCTCTATTCAAAAAATTTAGTGATAATTTTTCTATCTTGATTTTGGTGTCTCCTAGCATGATCATGTCTCCCTTGTTCTAATAAGAGTCTTGAAATCCTAAAAATAACATCTTCATGGTCATAGTTTTAGGGTTTATCCATGGTTTCATGATTTTTTTGAAGTCCTTGAGTGATATAATAAGTGTCATGGTGTCAAGATATCATTTTCAAAGGATCATGAAGTCCATTGAGTGCTTAGCCTTGTTTGAGGGACATGGTGGTTTTTTTTAGTGTGAATATGTCTTAACATTAGATTGAGGCTATAGTATGAATATCATGGTGTATTTAAGTCATTTCACATGACATGTTCACCTAAATTTCATTTTCCCCTCTATGCCCCCTCAAACCACCTTATGAGCTTTTATCACTTTGTTAAACCTTAAGAAAGGGGAATATATCGAATAATTAAATTTAAATGGGCCTAAAATAGATTATATCCATTCCAATTTCCTTCATTAATCATTTCATGCCACTTAGATCCCTTTTATGAGCCACCCATACCCTTTCCACTAGCCCATGTGGGCTTCATGTGGCATTTTATGACTTTTACACCTCCCTCATGCATTATCCTTATTTAAATAATATTATTAATGTGTGATTACCATAATTCCATCTCCATATGTCATTTTAATATTTTTAAACTTGAGAAATAATGGAAAATCAAATATTTTGAAGGCTTTTTTTGCACATGGTACAAAATGTACTGACTATAACATATAGTAGATGACTAGAAGTTGAATTTGAGCTCAGGTATGATGTATATTAAATGTTTTAGGTCATATGGATATCATTCAAGCCCAAAAATTATCCTATAATTCCTTCATCTTAATTTCAAGCTCAAACTTCTACTCATGTCCTTACTGGTACCATACAGGGGAGAAAAAGTGGAGGCCCTAGCTCTTGGCCATGGAAAGTACACTCAACCATCTTCCCACCATGATAAATTATTTGAATATTTGTCTCCTCAACTTTATGAACCTTCCTTAATAATTTAAGAAATGCATTTTCATCTCATCTACATAGACCATCTTTAGTTGTAAGGTTTTCATGTGTTTTTGAGTTATTTTCTTAATTTAATGGTTGATGTTGTTGTCTCATGTCTTGAAGGATCCTCCCATGAAAATTTAATAGCTTGTATCACATGTGTTATCTTGTAGAAATTTAAAATCTCCATAACTAGTCTTTATGTGTAGCCTACAAGAAGGATTGACTATATATTCCAAGTTTTGATGTCCTCATTAGGACCTATTATCTGAGTATGAAGTTTACAATGGTGTCTTATTAGTTTTGATGTTTTCTTTCTCAAAATTTAATGTTTAGTGTTCTTTTTTCATCTCATAATGCCTCAAAGAGAAGGGACTTATGCATAATTGAAGCCACTATCACATCACTATTACAGTCTAATGACACCTATAGAGTTTGATATCTAGCTTAAAATCATTAAAAAGAGTGTTTGATGGTGATGGAGGTCTATTATGTCCCTCTCCATAAGATATCCACATCCATGTCAGCCTTAAAAGGCCTAAATATTACCCCTTTTTTCCTCCTAACTAACCTTAGTTTCCTATTAGCAAATTCTAAGGTTTTTTTGAGAAAATTAAGGATTCATGGAGTCTTTAACATTTCATATTGAGTCTCTACATGTTGTGTTGTGTCATTAAAATATTCATGTTGTCTTAAATATAGTCTAAGGATCTCCAATGAGCATGTATTTGGTCTTAGGAATATCCCTACCCTTCATTTCTTGTCAAAATCCACACCATTATTTATTCACCCTCCATCACTATCATGTACTATGTTTACCGTGATTTTTCCTAATCGTATCCCCTTATCACTTCATATTCATGTCTCTCTACCTAATTATCCTCTCTTCTATGTCTATACCATGTTTTTGAGCCTCCATAATCCCTTGAAAACCCATAGATAGGATGAAACCATGAGTATTGATCCCATTTGGGAATAAATAAAATCAAGAGGTGAACTAAGACCTACAGTTAACCTCGTAGAAGCTATTGTAGCAGAGTAGTCAAAGATCATGAGACCAATCAAAGGAATTCATGGTAATATAATGAATATTAAGTGTATGGTCATTTGAAATAAAATAATAATACATATTAAAATGATAATTCATCTCAGATGATGCATTAAACTTTCTCAATCTATACATAGGGTGATAGAACTCAATCAAATGAGTACTGAGAGGAAAAACAAGGTCTTGGACTTAAGTTCAAAAGATAATGAACTAAAAATATGGATAATTATGGATATAAAATGAATTTTATGGGTGTTATATATCTCATTATCTCATAATTCATCAAGTCTCTAAGCATGTTCATAGACATAACCAACACCTATAGTCCATAATTTGGTCACTACTATAGTAGAATATTAAAAGACATGATGAAGGCCCTTTCAAGTGAAATTTAGATATGGAGTGAGATAGAGGAGGATTTAAAATCAAGTATTAAATATTTAATGATCACCATGAATTATCAAAATAAATTTTACCCCAGGTGTTATATTTGAACTATCATAGTCTGTACACAGGGCATTCACCTACAACCACCACCATTGACTTTAGTTTGATGAATGAAGGTTTAATAGAAGTCATGTTGATGAGATGGTGAAGTATATAAATATAATCCATGATATGAGTGATTATAAATGGATTAGTACATTTATGAGAGAGACCAAGTACTCCTCAAAAAGGGCTAGCATAGTACCTATAGTCATGTTTTTCCTCATAGACTTTGTTATAGGTTAAATGAATCCAAATGAGGTAGGTTAGAAATATTTAAAAGAAGGAAGTTATGAAATTAGGATGTTCAAATAAATATATTGAATTTAAAGGACTAGAATGGTACTCTACCATCCTAAACCCTCTCTTGGATAACTTGCAGTAAACCCATCATTTAGCTACAATCATTTTATGGGAGCAAGGAAGCTAAGTTGCAAAGGTTAGAGGTTAATATTGATACAATTAATGGTAATATAAGTTTCACAAGAACCTTATTTAATAAAATAATATCTAGAGATGTTCATGACATTTTTAATAAAGGATATAATCCCATCACTTAGCTAAGAAGGCTAAAAGACACCTATAGGCTATAGATAAACTATGACTCAAACAAGCTTGTGTAAGTAAAACTAGAGGCTCACATATGATAATGGTGGTCATTATAGTAGTGGGATACCTATTAAATGGTAGGATAAGTGTGTTTAGGATCCTATATGAGTTAATAAATACTAAAGCACAACTCTTAGGGTTTTAATATTCACAACTGTGTCTAGACCCTAGGAGATTATTGACATAGTATACAAGGTTTACATTGATTAAGGATTTAACATGGAGAATATGGACAACCCAGAGGTCATGAAATAGGTTTTGAATTTCCTTAATCACTACACTAAAAGGATAAAAGGATCTGGTAGATTCACCCTCACCTAAATACCTAGATAAGAAAGTAAACATAGGGTTTCAAGCAAGACAATACTCAATTAGCCCTAAGAGAGTATCAAGATGCATATGGGTAAACCCAAGAGTCAGAGATAGAGGATAAAATAAGGTGAAAAGATATAAAATAGTCTAATAAAATGAAAAAATACCATTTCATGAAGTTTTCACTCATTCAAACCATAGAGGAAATGTCTACAAACCTCTTCGGGTCAAATTTATCCCCAACCTCCAACCCCTGCATATGTAAATTAGGAGCTTAGAGAGACTAACCACATCATAGAGTTATAGAATATGATGGAGAAGGATGAAGGTTAGATAGAGGAGATAAATATGATGGTGATTTAGCCACCTATAATGACTTTAAATTCAAATATTCATGCCAACATAGTCTGTAGGTAATCTAGGGCCAATTTAATTAAAATAGCCATTTGAGGACCTTATAGACACATACAAGCCTTAAATTTTTGAAGAGAATGACCTCATTAGTGATAAAAGGTACCTATACTCTTTTCTTAGTTAGATAAATAATGGATATGCCCACTATTTTATCTCAGACCAAGATAGGTCTAGGCAAGTAGTTAAGGTGCTTAATAGGTACAGTCAAGTGTTGAGAGGTATGAAAGGTAAGTTGGAGCCATCATAGGGTATTTGATCAATGAAAAATGATGAAGAGATCCTAAATCTTCCTTTAAATGAGTTTAACACTCACAACTAATGTCAAATATTATGGAAGATAAGCCAAATAAATAGGCTTTAGGCTTAGTTGCAAACCATACTATCACATCAAGGCTCTTTCAAGCCTATATACCCACTATTTTGTCTTAGACCAAGATAGGTCTAGGTAAGTAGTTAAGGTGCTTAATAGGTATAATCAAGTGTTAAGATGTATTCAAGGTAAGGTAGAACCCTCATATTGTATTTGAATAGTGAAACATGATGAAGAGATCCTAAATCTTCCTTCAAATGATTTTAGCACTCACAACTACTATCAAATATTATGGAAGACAAGCTAAACAAGTAGGATTTAGGCCTATATCCAAACCACACTATCACATCAAGGCTCTTTCAAGCCTATATAACTAGTTGTACAATAAGGTGGGGGGATTATGAGGATGCTATAGACTTGCTATAGAAGATTTAAAGTGGAAAAAGGTGAAGATATATCAAAAAACTTCCACAATCTTGCTTGAGACATTCAATCTTACACACATGTAGCTCAAGTACCAACTTCCATCACTCACCTCACCCACCACTTAAGCTCCCAGGTCCAAATCTCTTAGTATGTTTTAGTTACCACTATTTGCTAGAAATATATGATAGGTTTATTAGGATTGGGAGACAAAACGTTATGAATGAATTTTAAGGGGTTAAGCACTCAAAAATGGCCTAAAAACTACCCTAGGGTCATCTCTTGGCACTCATATCTTTATCCATATTTTGCATGGAAGTCTTAGCCATTCATGGGAGTTAGGTAAGTCTATGAGCTAGATATTCATGCCTTTTATTCTATATTTGTATGTATGTACTCTATAAACCATCTTTAAAACTCTTGAGTACTCGTAAACCTCCCTAAAACCTTATGCAAACCTAGTCTAAGAAAACTTGGCATTTTAGCAGCTTGACACCCTAAAATGACTTGGTAAGCTTATAAGGTTAAGAGAACTTAGAAGGGAACCCAAATATGGTACTTGACTATATATACATTGTATGAATCCCTTAAAAATAGGATATTTATAGGGTTTTGAGTAGAATCAAGGGGGTTTGAGAGTTCTTAGTGATTCCAATTCTTGGAATGGCAAGTTTGAGACTTCATCTAGCCTCCCAATGCATGACATTATTAGTATTTAACCTATAAGGGCCTCTACAAGTATGTTTAAAAATGCTAGTCTACAATGGTTAAGAAGAGTGAATTAGTCAGATCAAAAAAGTGGAATTTCAAGTTTATAATGCATTTCTAAGCCTATGTTAGAGTGGGAGATGTGGTTTCATACATTGATCACACTCATATATAGGTTTTGAAGCTTTATTGTAGGTCTCTAATGGCTAACAAGTCTCAGTACTTAGGCAATTAGTCCTAATTGGTCATCAAAGAAGGTTATGTTGGCATTAAAAGGCCAATGGACTAAGTCAATAAAAGGATGATATGTTAGTAACTGATATTTGAAGGGCACTCAATGTGCATTTCATAGCTATAGTAGAGGAATAAGTCAATTTCTTTGACTCCACCAATTTTATTTAAGGAAGTATAGGTTGCTACATGATCATGGTAGTTTAATTGATGATGATAACTACCATAGGGGAGCATGATAGACTTTTCTAGGCATGTTCAAGCCATTGAAAAGTGTAAGTAAAATTGACTCATCCTCCCTTACCTGTTTCAAAATTCCAATGTCTCATTTAAGGAGCAACCAATAAATTTCAATGCATGAGAATATTGGAGGAGGTTATGTAACTATTATAAATATATTTTTGAGTGGACTTGGTCATTGATTATCCTTTTATCTACTCTCTTATGCCATTCTCCCCTTCTCTCTCATCTTATTCTTATATATATTTAAGGTTTTTTTCCTTAAGATAGAATGAGGAGACTCTACTAGCATTTGTACTCATGCACCTCTTGAATAATGAATAGATAACCTTACATATTTTTCATGGTTTATACCTTGCATGTTTATGATTTCTTTATATGTAACAGTGGTATAACATGCCCTCTTATAGGTTCAAGTTACACCTAAGTGTTAAAAATCTTCTTGATAGGTTGTCTAGTGTGTTACGAGGTGGATAGCTTAGGTTTGAAGTCCCAATGAGATTGTAAGTGCCTTGAACCAGGCCTTATTCTCTTGACTTTATCACTTCAGTCATTCAAATAACCTCTAGATTAAATACTGATGTTTAGAAGTCATTAAAGTAGTATCTTAGCTCTATGTATTATTTGTTAGTGTGTTGAGAGTCCAAGTCAAATGTGTGGATAGCTAAATTTAGGTGCATCACTATGTGATAGAGTAGGTTTAATTCATACAATACTTTCACTCTTTCCATCCTAATTGTTTAGGCCTTAGAAATAACACTAAAAAGATAAAATCAGGGGAATTATCCCCTTGAAATCTAGAGGTTTATCCCAACATTAGGTAAACCACAACCTAGGGTCATTCCCATGTTAGCTTAGATTTGGGTATTAGGACATGAACACTCCTATCCTTAGCAATGGTACAACCTAGAGTCTCTAAAAATTCAAGCACACCTAGTGGGATGAGCTTTAAGTGCCTTGAATCATGCTTTGACAATGTGCAAAGAAAAATTGTAGTCATCTTTGAGAGCTTTAAACACTACACTAGTAGAGTTGTAGTCAAGAAGGTTACACCAATCACAAGTCTTCATTTCAGAGGTAAGATGGGTTCTCATTCGTGGTTTCATTTATTCTCATGTGCTTGGTGAAGGATGGGTGGATATGATGCAGATTCATATTACCTGACCTCTTATGAGTTGGTCTATGACTCTCTCCAATCCTATCATGACACTTTTTAACCCTATCATACTCCATATCAATCATGTATATCCCCTTATCAATAATATGATGAGTTTCCCTATAACCAAGGCTATCAACCTTACTATGAGTCTCATCTACCCCATCTATAGCCTGACAACCATATTGATCAGTCATGGTAGTAGCATAACATTATTTAAAAACCTATTCATGCCCCAATCCATTCCATATTTGGCCTTAAATAAGCTCTATTAGACCAAGAGAATAATATGATAAACATAGATACATTAAAGGGGTATGGGCAGGAAATTATAAAACATGTAATTAGGGGGGTTAGAAATTTAGTGCAGTAGGTAAAATAAATTTGGATGTCCTTCATTAGGGGATGTTATTCTAGAAAAAAAAGTGAGATTATTGAAATGGATGGACTAATCTCCAAAATTGAGGAGAATTTGATAGACCATGAAGAGAAACAAGCAACCCATCACCCATCTTGTCTTCCCTCATTCACCCCATGTCAACCTCATGTTGAGCTTCCCATCACCTCTCATAATCCCTCACCAAATGAGTTTCAAAGTCATCAAGGTTCATCCTAACTCCTCTCAACCTTTTCCTCATGTAAATCTATCTAAGGGAGAGTACTAAAAGAAAGGAAAGTTTGTGTTAGAAGAGCTAGTCATCATGAACATTCAAGATTTAATTTTGAAGCATCCCTTAATAGGAAAATTGAAGCTACATATAAAAATTTATACCAAAAATTAATAGCTATAAAGGTAACATCACCTCAACTTCACATACCTCCTTTCATTCCTTAAGCCACAATTCACACTATGCAAGAAAATCATGATCTTGAATTCCCATCTTGGATTCAAATCATGAAATAAAACAAACCCAAAGTTACTCAATCCCCACCCCTCCCTCATCAAGAATATAAGTCTTTTCCTCATGGAGATCCATCCAAAGTGATATGCAAAAGGAGTAAGTGGTGATTTTTGAAGTCAATCATCTAGATGAAAGGATTGTGGTATGCATCTCATCCCTCTTAGAGTCACTACAAGGATATCATATGCCACTTATGGAGAGAAAACCCATCCTTGAAGAGGTAAACATTGAAAATAAAATTGAACCTATAGTTGATGATGATGATTTCGATGATTTGTAGAGGAACTTATCCTTGTAACACCCCTTAGCAAAGAAATACACCATTTAAATTTTAGACGTGTATAAAAAGATGATTTTTAGGAGTTTGATGAACCAAAAAGGAAAAACATATTAGCTAAATAAGAGGAAGAGCTCCTTCATGACATGGTAGACATCCTTTGTAATCACATTCCTAAAGAATGGGAGAATGAAACATATTTACATAATACCAACAATCCCTTCCTTACTGCCAAGATAAATCTAATGATATGCATGAGACCCCATTAGTTGATGAGAGCTTGAAAGGTGATCATGGATACATATAATGTCAAGTTGATAATGAAGACCTTTAAAAGTAGTTCATAAACATTTTTAATGAATGTTAGGGACTCACACATCATGTATAACATGTTATAGATACATCAACTATTGACCCTATCAAAGATCATCCATAAGAGGAGAAAGCACAAGATTATAGAGAGAATGGTGAGGTGTTTACTATAGTAATACATCAAAGTCAAGACATGACAAACCAGATACAACTCATACCTAAGATAGATTTAAAACTTTTTATGCAAATGAAATATATTTTTAATGAGTATTATTGGGTGATCAACCCACCCAATCAACTCAAACACCAAGAGATGGATCAAGGGAATATATTTGATGTCATGAGAAGCCATGAGTATGCACCTAATCTCAGTTGTAAGTGGGAACCTTCAAATGCATATTACTTGAACAATCTCAAGATATAATATGAAAACTTAACATCATGGTGTTAAAGTATTCAAAAAACATTCCCATTTGATCCTAGTGGAATAAAGACAATTTCAAGTTAGGCTTGTAGTTAGTTATCTTGTCCAAATAAGTGTGTCAAACAAGTTGTATTTAGTGCATTGTTTCCTTAGTTATTTTCCTTATTTGTCCTTAGTTTTTGGGTGTGTTTATTAGTGTTAGATTTGTTTTCTTTCCCTATTTGTGTGTGTCTTGTTACTACTCTAAGTTTAAGAGGTGTCAAGAGTACAATTCAGTTGGATAGTCCAAGAGTCATCATGTTATGATTCTTTATTGAATCAATTTTCCATGAAAGTGTTTAGGTTATCATGATCATTAGGCTGGTCACCCATCAAATTAACCATAAATGTTGACATGTTGGCCTCATAGGCCAATTTTTAATGCCATATATTTGAAACTTTTGGTGATCATTGTTCTAGCTTGCTTTTGGTGTCTCTTGGTATGGTCATGTCTCCCTATTCCCATAAGAGTCTTAGAATCCTACAAAATATGTCTTGATGGTCATAGTTTCAAGATTGATCCATGGTGTCATGAGTGTTTTGAAGTCCTTGAGTGATATAATAAGTGTTACGGTGTCTTATGATGAGAGATACCATTGCTAAAGGATCATGAAGTCCATTGAGTGTTTAGCCTTGTTTGAGGGACATAGTGGTTTTTTATTGTGTTAATATGTTTTAACATTGGTTTGAGGCTATAATATTAATATCATGGTGTATTTAAGTCATTTCACATGACAAAGTTCTTTTTCCCCCTTTGTGACCTTACAAACCACCTTATGAGCTTATATCACTTTGTTGAACCTTTGAAAAGGGGAATATCTTGACTAATTAAATTGAAATGGAACTAAAATAAATGTTATCCATTCCAATTTCCTTCATTATGTGTCTTATGCCACTTATATCCTTTTTATGAGCCACCCATACCCTTTCCACTAAGCGATGTTAGCCCCACATGGTATTTTATGACTTTTACACCTCCCTCATGTATTCTCCTACTTGAAATAGGCTTATTAATGCATGGTTCCCCTCATTAAACCTCCATATAGTGTCAATAGTTTGGAACTTAAGAAAATAATGGAAAATCAAAGATTTTGAAGGCTTTTCTGCACATGGTATGGAATGTATAGATTGTATCGTATAGTAGATGACCAAAATTTGAATTTGAGCTCATGTATGATGTTTTTTTAAAATTTTAGGTCATATGGAGATCATTCAAGTCCAAAACCAATCTTCAAACTCCTTCACCTTATTCATAAGCTCAAACTACTCCTTAGGTCCTTACTTGTACCATATATGAGAGAGAAAGTGGAGGCCCCAGCTCTTGGCCATGGAAATTAGACTCAACTAGCTTCCCACCATGATAAATTATCTAAGGATTTGTCTCCTCAACTTTATTAACCTTCCTTAAGAAGTTAAATAATGTGTTTGGACCTCTCATCTGCAGAGGAAATCTTTATATGTAGATTTTCATGTGGTTTTTAGTCTTTTTCTCAATCTAATGGATGATGTTGTTGTATCAAGTTTGATGGAGCCTTTCATGACAATTGAATCACTTGTGTCACATGTGTAAGCTTTTATAAATTTAAAATCTCCATGACTAGTCTCTATGTGTAGCTTGTAGGAAAGATTGATTATATTGACCAAGTTTTGATGTCCTCATTAGGAGCTATGGTCTGATTATTGGTGTCTTATTAGTTTTGATGTTTTCTTTCTCAAAATTTTAATGCTTAATGGTATTGTATCATCTTATAATGCCTCAAAGAGAAGGTACTTATGCATAAATTAAGCCACTATCACAATATTGATGCAATCTAATAGCACATGCAGATTTTGATATCTAGCTTAAGAGTATTGAAAAGAGTGTTTGATAGTAATGGAGGTCTATTATGTCCCTCTTCACAATATCTCTACATCCATGTCACCCTTAAAAGTCTTAAATACCTCCCATTTTACCTCCTAACTCACTTTAGTCACATGTTATCAAATTCTAAGGTTTGATTGAGAAAATTAAGGTTTCATGGATCCCTTAAAGTTTCATATTGAGTCTATGCATGTTGTTTTATGCCCTCCAAATATTCATGTTTTCTTAAGTATCATCTAAATATTTATAATGAGAATGTAGCTGGTCTTAAGAATATCCCTACCCTTGATTTCATGTCACGATCCACACCACTATTTATTCACCATCCATCACTATCATGTACTATGTTTACCCCTATTTTTCATATTCGTATCCCCTTATCACTCCATCTCCATCACTCTCTACCCACCCATCCTCCCTTATAGGTATATACCATGCTTGTGATCCTCCATAATCCCTTGAAAACTAATAGAGGGGATGAAACCACAATTTATTGAGCCCATTTGGGCATAAATAAAATCAAAAGGTGAACTAAGACCTACAGTCAGCCTCTTAGAAGTGAATGTAGCAGAGAAATCAACAAACATGAGACCACTCAAAGTAAATAATAGTAATATAATGAAGAGGAAATGTGTGGTGATTTAAAACAAAATAATAATAATATAAACACCTCAAATATTCAAAGTAGCATTCATCTTAGATGATGCATTAGACTTTCTCAATCTGTATATAGGGTGATATAACTCAATCACATGAGTACTAAGAGAAAGACCATGGTCTTGGACTTAAGTTTGAAATCTAATGAAATACAAAATATTGAAAATTAGTGATCTATAAGGCATATTATGTGTGTTATATATATCATTATCTCACAATTCATCAAGTCTCCAAGCATGTTCATAGACATAACCAACACCTACAATCAACCATTTGGTCACTACTATAGTAGAATGTTAAAAGACATGATGAAATCCATTTCAAGTACAAGTAAGAGATGGAGTGATAATAAGGATGAGTTAAAATCAAGGATTCAAGACTAAATGATCACCATGAATGGTATAAATCAATGTTACCCTAGCTGTCATATTTGAACTATCACAATCTATACATAGGGCATTCACTTACAACCACCAATACTGACTTAAGTTTGATGAATGAAGAAAGGTTTAACAGAGGTCAAGTTGATGAGATGGTGAAGTATTTTATTTTAATCCATGATATTATTTATTCTAAATGGATTAGAACATTTATGAGAGAGACCTAGTACTCCTCAAAAAGGGCTAGCATAGTACCTACAGTCATATCTCTCCTCATAGACTTTGTTATAGGTTAAATAAATTCAAATGAGGTAGGTTAGTAACATTTCAAAAAATTAAGTTATTAAATTAGTATGTTAATAGAAATATAGTGAATTTAAAGGAATATATTATTACTCTACCATCCTAAACCCTCTCTTGGATAACCTACAATAAACCCATCATTCAACTATAGTCAGTCTTTGGGAGCAAAGAAGCTAAGCTGCAAAGGATAGAGGTTATTATTTAACAATGAATGGTAAGATTAGTTTAAAAAGAACCTTATTGAATAAAATACTATCCATGTATTTCCATGAAATTTTTAATAAAGGATAAAACCCCACCACTTAGCCAAGAAGCTAAAAGACACCTACAGGCTATAGAGAAACTATGACTCAAACAAGCATGTGTAAGTAAAACTGGAGGCTCACATATGATAATGGAGGTCATTTTGGTAGTGGGAAACCTAGTATATAGAAGGATAAGTGTGTTTATGATCCTATATAAGTCAAGATACACTAAATCATAACTCCTAGGGTTTCCATATTCATGATTGTGTCTGGACCCTAGGAGATTGTAGGCAAATTATATAGGGTTTAAACTGATTAAGGATTTATCTTGGAGAATATGGACAAAACCAAGGTCATGAAAGAGATTTTTAATTTCCTTAATTGATACATTTAAATTATAAAATCATTTTGTATTTTCACCCTCACCTAAATACACAGAAAAGAAAGTAAACATAGGGTTTCAAGCAATACAACAATTAGTTAGCCCTAAGAGAGTATCCAGATGCATATGGGAAAACCCAAAAGTCAAAGACAAAGGATAAAATAAAGGTTAGAATATATAAAATAGTATAATAATATTCCCAAAGACCATTCCATTAAGTCCACACTCAGTCAAACCATAGAGCAAATGTCTACAGACCTCTTAGGATCAAATTTAGCCCTAACCTCCAACCCCTACATATGTAAATCAGATGATTAGAGAGACTAACCACATCATGAATTTGTATAATGTGATGTATAAGGATGAATTTAAGATATAGTACAAAAATTTTATGTTGATTGATCCACCTAAAATGACCTCAAATGCAAAGATTCATGCAAACACAATCTGCATGCAATCTAGGACCAGTTTGAGCAAAAATATCCATTTAAAGGACTTATAGATATATTTAAGCCTTAAAATTTGGAGTAAATGGACCTAATGAGTGATAAAATGTACCTAAACTATTTTATGATTTATAAAAATAGTGGTAATACCCATTGTTTTGTCTCAGACCAAGACAGGTCTAAGCAAGCAGTTAAAGTGCTTAATAGGCAAAATCAAGTGTTGAGAGGTATGCAAGGTAAGTTAAAACCCTCATATGGTCTTTAATTAATGAAACATCATGAATATATCCTAATATTCCTTCAAAGTATTATATCACTCACAAATATTGTTAGTTATCATGGAATATAAGCCAAACAAGAAGGCTTTAGGCCTAGTTGCAAACCACACTACCACATTAAGGATCTTTCAAGCCTATACAACTAGTTGTACATTTAGGTGGGGGATATGAAGATGATAGAGACATAATATAGGATATTTTAGGTGTAAAATATTTAATAAAGATAAAAAACCTCTAAAATATTATTCAAGACATTCAATCTTACACGCAAGAAACTCAAGTACCAACTTCAAGCACTCACCTCACCCACCACTTAAGCTCCCAGGGCCAAAGCTCCTGATTTATTTTAGACACCCATGTTTACTAAAAATATATGATAGTTTTATTATTATTTAAAGACAAAACTTTATGAATTAATGTTAAGGGTTTAAGCATTCATAAATGTCATATAAACTACCCTAGGGTCATCTTTTGACTCTCACATCTTTATCTATCCTTTGCACGGGAGTCCTATCCATTCATGGGAGTTAGGTAGGTCTATTTCCTATATATTCATTAATTTTTTTCTATAATTGGGTTTTTGTACTATATAAATCATCCTTAATACTCATGAGTACTCCTAAATCTCCTTAAAACACTAGGTAGACCCAATCTGAGAAAACTTGGAATTTAAGAAACATATCACCCTAAAATGATTTCGTAAGCTTATTAAGGTCAAGAGAAATTAGAGGGGAATCCAAATATGGTACTTGATTGTATAGACATTATATAGAACCCTAAAAAATAGTCTATTTTTTAGGTTTTTGAGAAAAATCAAGGGGGTTTGAGAGTTCTTAGTGATTCCAATTCTTAGAATAGTAATTTTGAGACTTATTATAGCCTCCTAATGCATGACATGATAAATATTTCACTTATAAGGTCCTCTTCAAGTAAGTTCAAAACTACCAGTCTACCATACTTGAGAAGAGTGAACCAATCAGATTGGAAAAGTGGAATTTTATGTTTATAATTTATTTCTAAGATTATATCAGAGTGGGAGAGGCTGTTTCATACATGGATCACACTCATATATATGCTTTAAAGTTGTTTTTCAGGTCTCCAATGAATGACAAGGATCAAAACTTAGGCAATTAGCCTAATTGGCCTAATTTATCATAAAAAAGGTCAATTTAGCATTAAAAGGCTAGTGGAGTGAGCGAATGCGAGGCTGATATGTTAGTAACTAATCTTGAAAGGTAATTCAATGTCCATTTCATATTTATATTGGAGGAATAAGTCAACTTTTTTGACTTAACCAATTTTTTCTAAGCATGGGCTACTACATGATCACAGTGGCCTAATTGATGATGGTAACTACCATAGGGGAGCATGATATACTATTCTATTCATGATAAATCCTTTGAAAAGTGTAACTAAATTTGACTCAAGCTCCCTTACCTATTTCCTAATGCTAACATCTCATTTAAGGACCAACCAAAGAAGTTCAATGCATGAGAAGATTAAAGGAGGATATGTAACTATTGTAACTATATTTTTGAGTGGAATTGGTCATTGATGAACCTCCTATCCACTCTCCTATTCCATTCTTCCCTTCTCTTTCATCCTATTCTTCTATATGTTCAAGGATTTTTGCCTTAGTTTGTATCCCTCAGGCTGGTATGAGGAGACTCTGCTAGTATTTTTATTCATACACCTCTTAAATAATGAATAAAACACATTATAACTTCTTCATGGTTAATAATTTGTGTGTTTATGCTTTTATGATATGTAAAATTTGTATAGCATGCCCTCTTGCAGGTCTAAGTTACACCTAAGTGTTAATAATCTTCTTGATAGGTTGTCTAGTGTGTTGTAAGGTGGATAGCTTAGGTTTGAAGTGCTAACTGCAAGTGCCTTAAACCAGGCCTTCTTCTCTTGACCTTCTCACTTCAGTCATTGAACTAGCCTCTAGATGAAATATTGATGTTTATAAGTCATTAAATTAGTCTTTTAGCTCTATGTATTATTTGTTAGTGTGTTGATAGTCTAAGTCAAATGAGTGGATAGTTGAATTTTGGTGCATCACCATATGTTAGTGTAGGTTTAATTCATGTAATTCCTTAAACCTTTCTATCCTAACTTTTTATGCCTTATAAAGGTCACTAAAAAGAGTAAATCAAGGGAGCTAGCCCCTTAAAATATAGAGGTCTAACCCAACATTAGGTAACCCACAGCCAAGGGTCATTCCCATTTTAGCCTAGCTTTTCGGATTAGGATAGTAACACTCCTATCCTCAGCAAGGGTGAAACCTAGAGTCTCTAACACTTACTAAATTTTTTGTCTCTTACATTATTGGTGACTCCTTAATCATGAATCCATGATCAACCTTCATCATCAAGAATATAATACCACTTCTCAAAAATGATAGGTTTATAAAGCTTCTTCTTCCAATAACCAAAAAACTTTTTCCACAGCTAATAATAAAAAAAATACCAAGTATGTTTATGTTATCTATTTTGATTATGACCAATACTATAACAATTCTTAATATTTTAACACCACTAAGGCCAAATATCATTTTAAGATATATTATAAAGCTCCTATTACCAAACCTAAGAAACCATGTTTAGAAGAAGAACTTCTTAAAAATACTACAACCACTAATCTAGCTTTGGAAGCCCATGAAGAACCACCTCCTCCTTTTGAACCCCTAACAACTTCCGTCCCTTCAAGATCAACCTTATCTTCCAAAGCTTTCACTATTTCTTCTTCTAAATATCATTGGAAATTTCTTGAAGAACTTAACTCCATGACTTGCAAGATTTCACTTAAGGAGTTAATTCATACTTCCCTTTATCATTGCAAGTTCCTTATGTAGTAATTGCAAGAAATTAAAGATCAATCACTTATAGATGAATAACCACCTTCTATTGAACCTCAACCTACCAACACACATACCATTGAAACCATGTGTCCTTCCCAACTATCTATTGAATTTATTGAAGAAGACATAATTAATTATGAAATCCTTTTTTTCACTAATGATCCACCACTATTCATTAAAATAATCATTAATACTACCCTTATCCAAAAAGTTTTATTTGATGAAGGATCTCATATTAATGTGACATCTTTATGGCTTATCCAAAAACTTGGTTATAACAAGGATAATCTCAAGCAAACTTGCCTTACCTATCATGGATTTGATAAAACTAGTCAAAATCCACTTGGTTGTATTTGGCTTCCCCTAATAATCAGACCTAGGATGGTTCAAACTAAACTTATGGTCCTTGATTTTCCCTTATCTTATAACATACTCCTTGGTCATCCTTGGACTCATAGAATAGGGCGATCACTTCATCCAGTAGCTAATGTATAAAATTTTTACATAATGGCAAAAGGTATAAGCATAAAACTGATCCTAACCCTTGGTGTATTCAACTTCCTTATCCTAAATATTAATATCACATTCCAACCATTCCTAAGATTAATAATTCTCCCTTACCTGATTTCATCAATATAAATCTAGATTTATAAGTCACTCTTGTTGATTTAGATGATGATGAGCCTAATGATTTACATCATACATGTAATATTACCAATCTGCCTCCTTATATCTTGGATTTGCTTCCTCTTTCTTTATTACCTTGGGACCATACTATTCCTCTCATTGATGATATCACTAATTTTCCCCTCCATGTAATGCTTAAGAGATGTTTTAATAGAAGAGGCCTTCTCATGTAATTATTATGGAGTAGCCAAATTATTTCAAGATCCTCTCATTATGTCTCCTAAAAAATTTAGTAACCTTGGGATTTTACCTTCTGAAAGTCCCCCTAAATCTTAAGTATGTATAATTTATCTAACTTATATTGATAACTACATAATTTCCCAAGATCAATATCAAGACTTTGATGTTCAACATTATCAAAAAACCTTAGCTCTGTCCATACGATTTTCATGGATCGTGACTTAGGTCCCATAGGTTATGTGCCTCTTGTTAATTCTCAACTTCTTAATACTCCTTGGGTGGTAGAAAAAATCATACCTTATGATACTTCATAGATTCATGCATCTTCTCTACCACCTATAGATCCCATCACTATATTTGATTCTTATGACATCAAAGAAACTAACGACATACCAATTCCATTTGATCAATCTAATCCTCCTACTCCTGAGATTACATTAGATGCCAAGGCCATAGATGTCCATTAGATACATTCTGAATATGATATCCATGGTAATCAAATTCTTGATCTCAAGGTATATGTTGAGTATTATGGCCCTCTTCCCATGTTGGCTAGCGATGAAGCTATTCTTGAAATAATTAATGCTTGAGAACCTCAACTTCCTCAATGTCATCACAAACTTGGGAATTTCAAAACCAATGCTCTTTTTCTCAACAACTTCATTGCTAGCATTTATGCTAAAGATAATCTAATTACTTCTTTACCTAATACACCATACCACTTCTAAGATGGCAATGCTATCTTTATTAAAGAAACTATTCGCATTGAATATGGTACTCCATCATGCCCTAAACCAATTATAGTTTCTTAAAAACTCTCACTTACTGAATATGATAATTTAAGTTTATTTTTTGATAAGTACCATGAGATCTTTATGAGGACATGTCTAGTATTGAACCTAACATCATGGTGCACAACATCACCACTTATCTTGATGCTAAACATGTGGATCAAAAGTAATGGAAATTTCCCCCTGAGGTTTCTATTTTATGTCTCAAAGAAATCATCAAACTTCTTGGTGCTAAGTTTATCAAACCAGTGGATTACTCCAAATGGGTTTCTAACATAGTCCCATTCAAAAAAAATCATTATGGTCATTTGCATTTGTATTAATTTTTTTAATCATAATCTCATTTATCTTGAGGATAGTTTTTCTTTACCTTCGATAGATGCCATTGTTGATTTCATAGCTAGTTATGAAATTTTATCTCTTATGGATGGATTCTTAGTTTATAATCAAATTCACATACCCCTGAGAACCAACATAAGACAATTTTCACCATATAATAGGGCACCTATTTCTATGTTAAAATTCCCTTCGGCCTCAAAAATGCTAGAGCCACTTATTAACATGCAATGACACATATATTTCATGATATTATCTATAAAATTTTAGAAACCTATGTGAATGACCTCATTACTAAATCTAAAATTCGTAAGACTCATCTTTCTAATGTCACCATCATCTTTAACTATCTTCTCAAATACCAAATAAGACTAAATCCTTACAAATATGTTTTTGGTGTTACATCTAGAAAATTATTAAGATTCTTAGTTTCTCTCCATGGCATCAATATTGACCCTACTGACATTAGTGTTATCATCAACATTCCCATTATTTTATCCATTATAGACATTCACACTTATCTTGATAAACTTGGGGCAATTAGATAATTCATCCCTGAAATGGATTATTGTATTCACTCCATTAATTTTCTTATTAAGAAAGGTAATGCTTTACAATGGATAGATCCATGTCAAAAATCCTTTAATAACATGAAATAATCATTTATTCACCTATCTAATCTTTTTCCTCATTTAAATGATTAACTTTTAATCGTATAGACATCTTCCACATCTATATAAGTTGGGGCAATGTTTTCCCAACAAGATGATAGTGGAAGAGAGTACACCATCTAATACATTAGTTGAGGCCTCATTGATCATGAAAAATGTTATACAATAGTTGAACGTGATTTCCTCACCATTTATTTTACCACTAAAAAGCTTTGACATTACATGCTCTATCATACCACTTATGTCATCATTCATTTTGATCCCATTCATCACTTATTCTCCAAAGTCTTCCTTCCCAAAGATAAAATTGGCAAGTGGATAGTCCTTATAGAATTTAATAACCAAATCATTAATTAAAAACTATCAGAGGATAAATCATAGCTGATCATCTTACTATAGCTCCTATTCTAGCTACCAATCACCTTCAAGATAGTCTTCCTAATGATAAAATTACCTATATTTAAGGCCTCAACCAAGCCATCTCTATTAAATATTACTTCCATAACTTCACTATTGATCTTGAAGCAAGTAATCTCAATGAATTAGATGTCCTTCCTGATATGACTAAACCAAAATTAGTTATTGAGTAACTTCCTAAAATTAATGTTAATTTACATGAAAATACTTGGACCCTTCAATTTAATGGTGCTAAATACCTTAAAAAATATGGGTAAGGTTACATTCTTAAAATTACTCTTGTCAAAATAATCCCTTTTATCTTTTTTCTTAACATTTTATGTCATTAACAATATATTATAGTATAAATCCTTATTCTTAGGCATGAGAGCTGTTCTTGATTTAGATATCTAATTCCTACATGCTTTAGGTGATTCTTAGCTCAATTGTTACCAAGTTAATGGTGATTACCAATGCAAATGTGATAAACTCATTTACTATCATCAAATTATAACTAAGTTTTCCAAATATTTCATCTCTTTCACCATCTAGCCTATCCTTTGAAATCAAAATTTCATTGTGGATTCCATTGCTTCTTTGACATCTTTGTTTCATCCATACCAACTTCTTTCCAATCCCACTTTTTTTATCCAAATAAGAAAATATCCATCCTCTATTCAACCAATTTATTCACTTATCTACCACATCAAGGATATTTTCATTCAACAAATCCCATGGTACAAAGACATCATTCAATTTTTGGAACATCAAACTTATCCTCCCAACTTAAACTCACATGAAAAGACTTGCATTCACAAACAAGAATTTATGTTTTTCAATATAACATCCTTTATTATCACAATGATGAAGGTACATTTCTTTGTTTTATTATACAATATGAGGTTCCGCCTCTTCTTGAACAAGCACATGGAGGCATTTGTAGTCCACTATAGCGGACATGCTACGGCCCACAAATGCTTATATATGGGATATGTTTATCCCACTATTGAAAAGGAAGCCTTAAAATTTGATAAAAAGTGTATTCCTTACCAACTTCATGATTATTTAATTAATTTACCTCCATCCAAGATTTAAACCATTGAATCTCCCTAGTCATTCTCCATGTGGGGATTAGATCTCATAAGCAAAGTACCTTGCTCTCAAAATGGGCATGTCTTTATAATCATCGCTATAGAATAATTTACCAAGTGGGTTGAGGCTATGCATTTCATTAATTTCACTAGTACCACCATCTCCAAATTCATTGTTAATCAAATAATTTTCCACTTTGGTGTTCCTCATACTATCATTTTAGATAATGGTGGTAATTTCAAAAAAAATGATGTCAAATAGCTATGTGTTAAATTTAAAATCAATCATAAATTTTTCACACCCTATCACCTACAATGTAATTTTCAAATTGATTCCACCAAAAAAATTCTTAATAAAATTCTCCAAAATATAATTCATGACACCTACACAAATTGACACCTTCATCTCTACCCTATTCTTTAGGCCTATCAGACTAGCATATGTACTACCACTAGGGGAACACCATTCTCTCTAGTTTATTGATCTAATTCAGTCCTTCCCTTAGAATTTAAGCTTCCCTCTCTCTATATATCTCTTCATGGTATCATCCCTAATGAATAATTACATGAATCTCACCTTCATGCCCTTGATATCTTCGATGAACATCATATTTTTGCTTTCAAACACAATTGCCAATACAAGGCTTGTATTGCCAAACAACATAAAAAACATGTTAAAGTTTGCACATTTAAAGTTGGTGATCTTGTCCTTAAATTAAACTACACTCATTACAAAGAAGTTAAATATGTCCAAAAATGGTGCAACCCATATTTAGTTAAATATATTCTTGGTCTAAGGTCATGTTTTCAAAGAGCCCACCAACACATAATTTCCCTAGAAGTATTTTTCATAAATCCTTCCCTTCTTTTTCATGATTTATATATGTTATCTAACACTTTTTTTAGTTTACTTACATAGGTCTCACCCTCTACAATAGTTCTCTACTTTTCATAAACTTGAATCCTTCCTTTTTAGTCTTTTGGTTTCCTTTTTTCTCATGAGTTGCATTGTAAAACTGTGGATAGGACCTGGTCTTCCTCATGATGTACTATAATCCTCTTTATTTTATCACTTTTTTGTCACCCATTGGGTTTATCCTTTGTGATTTGTAGTGTAAGACCATGGATAGGACTTGGCCTTCCTCACAAATACCATCTTTTTCTTATCCCATTCATTTTTCTAATACTTTTTGTCACCATTGTGGGTTTTTATTTTATGAGTTACAATGTAATAGCATGTATAGGACCTAGCCTTCCTCATAAAATCACCATATTTTTCATTCCTTTTCTGGAGGGTGTTTAGTAATGATTAGGATTTTTTTATCTTTATTGTTAGCTTTAGCTTTTTACTTTTTTTAATAGATAAATTTTACACAATAATCTATGTTAGCATGTTTTCCTCCATTTCCCTCATTCTTATGATAAGGAATCACACTTTTATATCATTTTATCCTTGTTTTTCACCTTTTGTCACTTTTATGATTTAAAGCAATTAAAATTATTTCATGTTTTATTCCTTATGATTTCCTTTCCTTTTACTCCACATTGGATAACACAAGGTCGAAGTCAAGATAGCACTTTTATTTCACCTACATTTACAAGACTCCTAGACACCATTCTCTTTGAGTTCTCTCTCTTAGAAACTAAGTTCCAAGTATTCAAATGAAATTCATCTTTAGCACCCATGTTTAGTTTTTCAAACGTGTATGGATGAGGAATAGAAAAAATCCATTAAGAAACTTTAAATCTAAATCATTTGAAATAAAAGGCAATGATATATAAAACGCAACATATAAATTTAAAAATTAAAAATCACACCAAAAGATGTGATTACAATCACATCTCCTTTCTCCAATCAAAGCTCAAACTCTATAGTTAGCATCACACTAGAGTTGAGTTCCATTGGGGTGTGGTAGGCTAGTAGATTGGAATAAGAGAATTCAATGAACTCTATGGTTCTACCTACTTTCTCACGCAAGTACCTAGTCTTCACAATAGACCGATGACTCTGTAAGGGGTCCTAAAAAACAAAGAACACATTGTGAAAAGGTATGTCCATTTTAATTTTCATGAATATAGCCTTCATGGGATGATCTACATACTAAATTTATTGACCTAAGATTTGTGTGGCTAAGATAATTTCTTTAGATTCCTTAAGGTTGACAGTCCTTTTGTTTTGAAAAACCTAATTTGAGTGTCTTGACTTAGATAAAGAGTTTATCTACCTTGTTTTTTCATTTATTCTTCCCTCCACCCATTTTATTTCCCCCTTGATAGGCAAATTGTGATTCTAAATCTATTTTACATCTTATGTACTTCTTCTTCACATCTTAAAAACATGATAGCACTACTTTATTTTAGCTTTATCTACCCTTAGAACAAAACAATATGTTTGAGAAACTATGGATTACTTTATTTACACCATGGATCTACATTGTTAGACATGATTTTTTTTTTTTTTACCAATTATTATCATTTTTGTACCACCCTTTTTGTAAACACCTACATCTATTTCTACTTTCATGTACTTTTTCCATGATTGAATAAGGATTGTTAATTCTCACTCATCAATGTTGTTTTGCCATTTTTGCTTTCCCATATTTGTTTTAGTAAGGATTGTTACTAATTTAACATTGATGTTTAATTACCATATTTTTGGCATGTATCCTTGGTTTTACTTGGTGATTTTTCCTTTCTTATTTAAGGTTTATTTATTTGAGTTTTTTGATCTTTAAAAGCCTTGGCTTTTTGGTTACTCAATTTACTCTAAATTTTGACTTGGTCATTTAGTCTAACATAACACTAGTCACCCCAACTTACCAAATTTCCAAGTACATCCCATCCAAATAGCACCAATTATCTTGGATTTCCTATGTTTGTTTGGTTTCTTTCTCTTTAGTTTTTCATTCTTAGGTTTATCAAAAGTAGTCTATATGTCCTCCACAATCAAAACTAAAGACACATCAGACAACCATCTAGAGATAAAGGTAAGTCAAGGTACGCATCACATTTTAATTTTTAGTTATTTATATTTCTATCATTTAAATTTCAATTCTTTTTTATTTAAAATATAACAATTTTTTTTAGCCTCAGCATTGTATGTTACTATGTTGTTTTTTGAAGCACCATCCCCTGTTACACTTAGTGACACATGATGACCTTTGAGTGGGGCATATGTATACACAAAATATTTTCAAATTTTATCAAATATTGATGCTTTCTATCTTATAAGAACCCATTGAGTCTCTATATCTATAAGTTCATGCCCTAAGAGGTGTACTGTGAAAGGGGTGGGAAGACCATTAGTGCTTTGCAGGATTGGTGTCCCTTATTACCATTTATTACCAATCCAAACAACTCCTAAAACATTTCCCTAAGCTATTACTGCTCTTTTTGCACAATCCTCTAGTCATTTCCCACCTTTTATCCCTCTTTTCCTAACCTAAAACATTTTTTGATAGTTTACAATAATAGGTTAATTGGGTCAACTTTATACTCTTATTGGTGAAACTCATTTAGGGTCTAGGTTAGCTCTTGGCCAACCTAGCTTGTGACCTAGTGAATTTTTTTCAATAATGATACTAGGTCAACTAGGTCAACCCTATTGACCAAAACTTTCAAAAGGGTTTAAGGTTAGGTCTACCTATATAAACACATAAATTTCACCATTATTAAAGAGACATCAAGAGTTATTATTCACTTCTACTTCTTTACAATATACTCTTCCACCATTCTACTTGAGGAGTCTTAGCTTAGAGTTTCTACTTGGAAAATATAGTCTTGTGGAGAAGTTATGGATGTTTTAGACTTTATTAGTGATCCTTATAAATCAAAACAACCTCTTATGAATCTATTTTGTTCAAGGAAGAGATTGAGTCTCAATGGGTTCATATTTCAAGTAAGTATTCTCTAAATTTGCTCCTCTCTTTAGTAGATAGAAGTAGCATAACTATTTTCTTTCAAATAATATTAATCTTATTCTCCATGCATTAAATTTATACTCATACATAGATTAATTAAGATTATATTATGCATTATTAATTTGTTTTGTTTACTAACCCCCATTTTTTTCCATAAGCTTTGGTGAACACTAAGTTAGACTTTAATTTACTTATTAGTTTAGTGAATATGAAAACATAGGGCTTAGTTAGGGTTATTGGATGATTATGCTTGACTGGAGGCTTTGGAACCCTCCATAGTATTATTTTTGTGATAAAATATACCATAATTGGGTCTATCATAACCACATATTCGTCATGTTCCCAATTATCTAATTTATCTCTAATAAGAAGTGTAAGTAGGATCTATCTTCTTTGAGTTAGGATTGATTTATGGACTTGATGCATTTCTAATTGCATACATATGGTAATTACACTAGTTTTAAGATTTAGTGGGGGCATGTTATATGGAAATACATTCCACACATTCACAATTTTTATATTCAGTGGGGGCATGCTTTAGAAGCATCTTCTCCACATTCATTCAGTATGGTACTTATAATTCATAGATTTAGTGGAGGCATACTTTAGAAGCATGTTCTCTACACCTACTCAGCCTTTAGAATATTTAGTTTATAGTGGATTCATGTTTTGGAAACATGTCCTCCACATTGGTAATTATATCAATTTTATATTTATCCATATATAGTGTGGGCATGCTTTGGAAGCATGTCTTCCACACACTATTTTCTGAATTGGCCAAAGCACATAGTTATATGATTTTGATAAACATTTGTGGTATAATTATATACATGGTACCATTTTTACACATATTTTTATAATGAGAAAAATCTAAGGTTCATATGTTATGCAACATGTGCCTAATATTTCAAAATCAAAATTAGATTCTAGAATTACTGCATGTATTGACACCTAGTGGACTTTTACAGACTTTATCAAGCCAATCTATTACTTTTGTTGGTTCACCTTTTGGTATGTTTTAGGTGATTAAATCAATCAAATTTTCCATTGTTTTAGTTTGGAATTGATCATCCAAACTCACCAGGTTATGAATATCATTGGGTTGTATGCTTGAGTTAATCTCAATTTCCAGGTGGCAACTCACTTTTTCTCCAAAGTTGTGGGTATGTGCCTTCCAATATATTTTTCTCTATGTATATGCTTTGACATATGAAATTTAAGAGAATTATCTATATTTATCCCAATTTTAGTTTTATAACCATACAATGGTACATCTTTTGCAAAAAAAACTTGCCAATAGGCAAGGTGGTTACATCGACATATAAGTGTACTCTTAAACCTTGCTCTTTCAATTTTAATCTATTTTAAGTAATTTCAAAGAAAATTATATGCACTAATTATACATTATAACATGCTCTTTGTTTTACGTTAGTCACCAACAAAGCACTCAAATTCAACTCAAGCAAAGATAAGGTGTGCATACACACCTATGTACTTATTCCTATCATTTAAACTAGAAAATTCATTACTAGATTAAAGGGGGGAATGTAGATGATATTATCTAATTATGTATCACCTCAGTCTTATATACTTAGAAAACTCATGACTTTGGATGTTCCTCTTAGTTATACACATACCTTACTTTTGTAAGCCTCATATCTAATTTATTTTATGCCCCTTAGCCCATATTTTAGTTTAATCATTTTTATTTTGATGACACATTCATCCCATCTTGCCCAGAATGCTTAAAATGTACTTATCTTACACCTTTATAAGTTTTAAGCCTAAACCTACTCTTCCTCTCCTTAAACACTAACACTTGGATCAGACAGTAGCATCAATGCTACTATCTTGGCTCAATGCAAGTGTAGTGCCAAAAAGTCATCTAATTTTTAAAAGAAATATACTACAAAGTCCAGCCTAAGTTCTATAATGTGATTTATCTCCTGATAGGATTAGTTCAAATATAATATCAACCCTCATTCATTCACCACCTAGAAAATACCAAAGAGACTAAGTAACTTATAAAAAAATCACTCTATCAATCACTTAATTGATTAAAATCTTCCTTATTTCCACACTAGTCATCAATACAACACATCTATAGGCCTGAAGTACTAAAGGAGAAGTCATAATGTCATATTTTCCAAGTTATAAGCTAGGTTACTATTTTACTTGCTTTACACACATTGTATGATTCGCACACAAGGTAACATATAGGGGAGAACTCCATGAATTTGAGGCCCTCTTATAAATTATTGGTTAGGTAGGCAATGCCTTTTGATAGTGGGGTTATTATGGTTCAACTCAACACCATGTGACCACAAACCCATTTTACCCAAGGTCACATTAAAGATGAAAAAATAGGGTTTTTTCATTTCATAAGGAGCAACAATCTATGACCCAGATCTAAATGTATCAGAGTGAAGCTAAAGTCAATACCAAAATCATCTACGTGATTGCTTCTTATTTTATTGAATATTTTATACAAGATACTACTATCAAACTCAAACACTAACATCAACACAACTATCCTTGGATGATTCAAGTGTCTAGAGAGCTAGAATCACCAAATTTAAAATATGATGATTGATTTATAAATTTATTCGTACCTGCTTTATGCATGTTCCATATCTATCATTGTGTTACAATAAAAAAATTGAGTAATTTACTATACATCATTTGTATATCTAGCATAGTTATATTCTCCATCAATAACCTATCTTAGTTTTATAAATTTAACATATGGTACATCTAAGTTTAGCACATTAATTAGCCTATTATAGATATGATATTCACCCTTGTGATCTATCATTTATATATCCTTAACCCTAACCAACTAAATATGATTCACATCTAAATTAGTGTTAAAAAAACTCTTATGAGACTATTTTCTTCCAAAAATGCTTATGTAACCAATAGTATCACCCTAATGTGACTTTTAGAGTCAAGGACCTTGAGGTAGCCATTAATGGCTAATAGGTGAGCTTTTATACCCAATACCTTTTTGATTCATGTGAGACAGAAAAAAATGTCATAGATACTTTTTTATGAGCACCACTAGACTCAAAATTCACACAATGACATATTTATACTATCAAATTTTCTTTCCATGAATTTTATAAAAGTAATATTTTTACACATGACCTGTTTGTGTTTTTTATGAATTTGTTATTATGGTCATGATTTTATCTATCATGTGCATTGTAAGGTTTCTTGTGTGATATATTGCCTCTCATGCACACATAATCATATATGAATTCTTGATATGATTTCCTACACACATAATCTTGTGTCAGCATTCCCCCATTCTACATTTATTCTATGTCTCTAGATAATTTTAAACTTTATTTAGTTGTAGTTATCTCTCCTTATTGTGTAGTACATACATCAATCACTTTTATTGTAACTCTATCTCTATAATATCACATTAATCCATCACTAACTCAAATTTTGGATTTAACTCTTATGCATATTGATCTATCTCCCAATTATTTATTCATTTTGTGTGATATAATTCATTCTGAGCCATTTCTATCAAGATCTTCCATATCAAGTCACTATGAGGGGTTTTGGAGGGTTTTAGACTAGTTTCCATTCTTAATTTTGTTCATAAATATCTACCCCTAAAACTAACTCATAATTCTTGGAAATCATTTCTAGGACCCTTTTACATCTCTCTCTAAGATCTCATCTTCCCATGCAACACTCACACATGCCAACAACCATGAGAAAATCCTTCTCAGTTTTGCAACACTCCATTCTAGCACTCAAGAGACCTTAAGCCCCACTTTTCATTTTTTATCCTTAAAAATTTGAACTCATACTTGGTCAACACACTTGACACAGCCTTTCACACCTTTGATAATTCTCTCATGAGTTCTAACACCTTATAAACTAAAGTTAACCCCTCATTGGGCCACACTAGTTCTTTTTGCACATTAGGCCTTGAACTACCAATCACACTTATACCTTGACACATACCTTGAAACCACTTCCATTGATCTCAACACCATATACTTATGTCATACAACCTCATACCATGCTCATACACTACCAATCTTCTTCTCACAAGACTCAAACTACTCTCCTCATCATGTACCCAGGCCTATACCTTCGCACTAGATATATCAATTACATGACTCATGAACTCAACCCCAATAACATCAAATACAACTCAAAATGACATTAATTACACTTTCATGAAACTAATGATAACTCCATTCATACCTTAGAACACATTCTCAATAATCTCTCCCTTTTTCATTGATTGTAACCACTCATTAATGGAAACCATTCAAATAAGCTTCTCTCATTGGGATACATCTCCCCCATACATATCAATATACTCTTTTGACATTAATGGAAAATCACTACCTACAAAAAAACTCAATAAATAGGAATAAAATATCATATCAAAAAGTTTTTCCTATCTCAATGCATACCTTAGACATCTTCTTCTTGACAAACTAATATGACTCCCCCTTTGATCTCACAACTTGTGCACTTCTTTCCTACTCTTAGAGATAAATAAACTATTTATTATCTCACCCTAAACACTTGACTTGATTAGTGAATACTATGATAAGTAATCACACCCAACTCTTATCTCAGATGTTCAAAAGTATCCTTTGGAAGAGGCTTAGTCAAGATATTTGCAATCTGATCCTTGGTAAACACAGATTTAAGCTTAATAATTTGTTCACTTACCTATTCTCTTAAGAAATGGTACTTAATAATAATGTGCTTGGTCCTTTACTTCATGACTAGATTCTTTGAAATGCTTATGGCACTAGTATTATCACAAAAAATAGGACTAGGACCATCAAACTCCACTTTGTTATCTCTTAAGGTTTATCTCATCCATATCAAATACGTAAAACATGAAGCTATTAAAATTTACTCAGCCTCATAGGTAGATAAATCCACTATTATTTACTTCTTGTTTATACCTGAAACCAGGCACTCATCTAGGAAGAAGGCTCCTCCACTAGTCCTTTTTATATCATCTAGACTCCCAACCCAATCTACATCTATATAGTCTATAAGATCAAACTTCTTGCTACTTGAGTACCATAATCCATACTCCATAGTTCCTTTGAGATACCTAAGTATCCTTTTGACTACTTGTAGATTAATTTCCTTAGGATCTACTTGAAATCTTCCCACAATACCTACTTCTTAAATGATGTTAGGTCTAGAGGTAGTAATATACAATAAACTCCCAATTATTGATCTATATTTTGTCTAATTGACTCATGAATAGTCATCATCCTTAATTAAATTTCATCCTTTAACCATAGGTTTCCTTACAACCTTGAAATATTCCATTTCAAACTTTTTGAACATCTCTTTTATATACTAGACCTATGAAATGAATATACCTTTTTTAGATTGAGTAATTTGAAGCCCAAAAAAAAGGATAGTTCTCCAAGCATAGACATTTAAAATTCTAACTACATCACCTCAACAAAGACTTTGGTCATGTTCTCAATATTTCCACAAAATATGATATCATCCACATAGAACACCACTATCGGCTGATGGTCATTTTTAGCATTGATATATAAGTTACTATCTATAAATCCTCTCTTGAAACCTTGGTCCAAAAGATAATTGTCTAGTCTAGAATACCAATCTCTAGGGGCTTTTTTTAGACCATAGAGAGCCTTCTTCAACATTAAAACATATTCCTTATTATTAGTCAATAGAAAACCTTTAGGTTGCTCAAGGTACACTTCTTCCCCTAAGTTCCCATTTAAGAAAGTTTACTTGACATCCATATGGTATATCTTAATGGCTTTGAAACTTGCATAGGTAATATATAGCCTAATAATCTCTAACCTTGCTACTGGAGCAAAGGTTTCCTCAAAGTCTACTCTTTATAATTGAGCATATCCCTTGCATACTAGTCTTGTCTTTTTTCTAGTGACTTCTCCACTCTCATTCAACTTGTTTTTGAACACCCATTTTGTACCAATGATATTTTTGTTTTTAGGCCTAAGTACTAATTCCCAAGTCTCATTCTTCTCAATTTTATTTAACTCCTCATTTGTGGAATCTATCCAAAACCTATCTTCACTTGCTTATACATAAATTTTAGGTTGAAATTTAGATAGTAAGGCAGTATTCTATTGATTAACATTAGTCACCATTCTTTTTCTTATTCGTATATATGCAATCTTATTGCTAATGATTTGAGATTTAGGATGATCCTTTTGAATCTGCATAGAAGGACCTTTTTAGTCATTTATTTCCTCAATTTCCTCTTCATCTTCATATATTTATATTGTTCCTTCATCATTATTTGACTAATAATATGATTTCTTTGTCTCATTAATCATCACATTTATGCTCTCCACTCTCTTTTACAACTTATTTTTGTAGCATCTATAGGCAACACTGACTAATGAAAATCCCAAGAACCTTAATCAAACATTGGGTCAAACTTGCCTAAGTTTTCATCATCTCTATTGATATAACACTTACTTCCAAACACCTTAAAATTTTCAACACCAGTAAGTATACCATTCCACAATTCTTGTGTAGTCTTATCACCATTGATCCTAATTTGTTCTCTCTTCAAAGTGTAAATTATAGTAACCAAAACCATTCTCTAGTATCCATAAGATAAATTTGAATCATTTAACATGATCCTTTCCATTTATTAAACTTTTCTATTCTTTCTTTCAACTACCCCATTATGTTGAGGTGTTATAGTAGCTGAGAACTATCTTCTTATTCAATTGTCCTCTCAAAATTCATCAAATGTGTTTGACCAAAACTCTCCTCCTTTGTCAGACCCAAGGCACTTGATCTTCACATTCATCTCATTTTCAACCAAATCCTTGAAAGTTTTGAACTTACCTAAATATTTTGACTTATCTTTCAAGAATACTACCCAAGTCATTATTGTGAAGTCATCTATAATCAACATGAAGTAGTTGTCACCTTGAATGATTTGAATCCTTCTAGGACCACATAGATAAATATGAATTAGTTCTAAAGGTCTAGTAGTATATTATTATTTAGACTATATATCCTCCTAGTCTTCTTACCATGTTGAAATTATTTGTAAAGAGCATCTATAAGTTTGGAATTTTTGGGCATGTTCTTCATAGACCCCTTGGAGCTAATCTTGACCAAATTATCAAATTTTAGATGACCTAATATCTTATACCATAACCAAATTTCATCTACCTTGCTCATGAATCACTTATCTTTTATTATCTCATTCAATACATATAGATTATTCATATTTATCTTGACTTTGGCAATCAACCTACCTTAGTTTGATCTCCTTATCTCACATCCTTTGTCATGAAAAGTTAGGGTATGTCTTTGGGTGCACATTTGACTTACACTCAACAAGTTATGTTTCAATCCATCTACATACAATACATTTTCTATCTTGGTCTTCCATTGTCCAAGCTCAAGGCACCTTTACCAACTATATTATCAGATGTGTTATCTCCAAACTTCACTGATCTTATGTCATTCTTCTTCAAAGTGATGAATTTTATCTTATATCCTATCATCTGACTTAAGCATCCATTGTATATATACCACTTAAAATCTTCATTCTAAATATGAAAGGTGGTTTGAACTATAATAAATTATTCTCTTCTATATTCTTGCTTCTCCTTCATCATACCTAAAGGGTCTACTTTCTTAATCCATTCTTTAGTACCATGACTACATATATTCTTAACTTGACTAGAATTCCTCATAGGTCTTATCTTACAGTCTCTTTCAATATGTCCTCTTTGGTTGTAATTATAACATAGGATTCTACTTCTCCATCTATAGTCTACGACTCTATATCCAAATTGACCACATGAGAAATAATAACCACTAAAATAATCCACATAGTTTGGTTATATAACCTCATTTGTATTTTGATGATCATTGGATGATAAACCACTACCTTTGATATCCTTTGAATGAACAAAATCCTTCTTGGCTTTTTGATGATTGAATTCAAACTTGACCATTTTTGCATAGGTCTTTATTCTACTAGCATTATCACTCCTTGATAAATCATTGAATTTTGAAAATTGATTTTTATTTAACTCCTTTTGGTCTTCTTTGAAACCAAGACTTGTCTTATCATGATAGGACCTTTGACTATTCAAAATATTGTTAAGTTTTACACTACTCTCATCAAATTTATGATATGTCTTCATCTTGATTGCATCCTACTCTATTTATGTATCTAAAGACTTTACTTTCATTCTAAGTTGGGTACATTCTTCCAAATGATTATTATCTTTTGAAAAACACTTAAAATATGTTTCAATGACTATGGATATATCTTCACTTTAATCATAACAAACACTTTCTTTAACACAATCCATACTTGTGCTTCAAAGACCTCCCTTAGGCTATTCGGCCTACACAAGTAACCAAATATGATATAAATTTTTGGAATCATAGATACTAAGAGGGGAGGGGTCAATTAGTTCCCTTAAAATAGTCATTCAATTTCACTTATCATTCATGAAGCATTCATTCAAACACATACAACTAATGCATAAATAAGTATCCACATAAGAATAAAACATATGAACACAATATATATGTATGAATCCCTCATGAGGAATGAAACCCATTAAAACACATCTTGGACTGAATTCCTATAATCAATTAATCAATATTTAGTGAGGCACTAACCCCACAAGGAGTACCAACCCCTCACTAGTCAAGCACCAACTTGCAAGGAGGCACCAACCCTTAGGTAACTCAACACCAACTCAACCACCTAAAACCTCTGAACATATTTTGACACATTTTTCTCACTCAAATAATTATTATCACCTTATTTTTCTCTTCACACTTTTCTATCTCTCTTAAATAGTCTTTTAGGCCTCTTTACTCAACTAACCCTCTTCTTGATAGATTTAGGTCATATGACCTTACTAATAATCTAGAGAATCACTATCAAAACTTAATTAAATATTCAACACACATAATTTATTGTCTTAAATCCCTCTACTTAGTTTTCAAACTACGATTTCATTCCTTCATCTTCTCAATATTCTAACTTATCAAATTAGGCCTATTAGACCTTCTTATACTTGACTCTTGATTTCACATACCATGGTTGGGCATAAACCTATCCATACTTATATCACCCTTGAAATATATTAAAAAAACATGTTTCATAGGATTAAAAACCACTAAACATGTTTTACACCACTCATAAGGATTAAAACCACCATTAGGCCTAAAGGAGACCTAATGCAATTAGGCCTTCTCAAAGTACACATTTCACCTTGACCGTTTTGGAACATCTTAAGCCTCCAAAAATAAATTTAAAAAAAATTAAAACACACTTTAATTATACCCCTGATAATCTCACCTTAGGTTCTCAACGCCATTTATCTCATTTCACTCCTTGAACCACACTATTGGGCCTACTCACAATTAGGCCTTTTTACTATTAGAAATTATACCAACTAAAATTGAAGCACATAACCAATTTGATCAAAACAACATAATATTAAATCACATATATATAACTTTCATGACCTCAAGTTCATCACCAACTTCATTAGACACTTCAATATAGAGCTTAAATCTTCAAACTCACTTCTGCAACATGACCACTCATAACTACCTGAATGCTCCAAAACCTAGTCATGAACAATTAACCACCAATAAAATATAAGAGGACTTTTAATGACTCTAAATTAACCAATATTAACCTAAAATAACTTAATATCATATTAATATTCATTAAACTCTTCAACTATGGGTAAATCACCTCAAACTCATCTCTGCTAGATGACTAATCAGAACTGTCAAAAACTTTAAAACATAATCATGAAAACAAAGAATTAGAACACCTTTAGAACCACTTTCATGAACTTAAAATGGGTTTATATGATCCTTCATCATACTTATAACATCTTTCAAAAATATATTACAATTTCCAATATCAATATTGGTCTTGTAGATCAATCTCATGGCTTCACTATACATAGACCTTATTGTGTTAGATAAGTGAGTTTGAGAGAAACTTTCTAGCATACACACACGTCTCCAAATATTATATTCAATATGGACATGTGTTATAGGGATTTAATAACAACACATTGTAATTTTATTCCCACTTCTACTTATTTTTCTCATTGTCTTCCTCACTAGGCCTTTTTGGTGATAGGTCAACTTTCATGAATAGTTTAGAATATTTGAGATCTATAAATTATTTATAAAGCACCATTAACATTAATTACAAGACAAAATCTTCAACATCTTTCCATTGTATAACTTTGACTCCATCAGGTTTGCATGTTATATAAATATTTTGAGAAGCATGGATATTACTGTATAATCCACTCATTCATCTGTCAAAAAAATGCCACCTATAGGTACATATTACATTATTTTACATGATACAATCATCAAACTAGGTCATATAATTCATTCTAAGACATTTCTATCAATATCTTCCATATCGGGTCACTATGAGGGTTTTAGACTAGTTTCCATCTTAATGTTTGTTCATAAATATCTATCCCTAAAACCAAATCTTAATTCTTGTAAATTATTTCTAGTACTCTTTTTTATCTCTCTCTAAGATCTCAAATTCCCATGTAATAGTCATACATGCCAAAAAGCATGATAAAATCCTTCACAAGGTCTACACCACTCCATTATAGCACTCAAGAGACCTTAAGACCCACTTTTCATGTTTTTTCCTTTAGACTTAGACTTAGAATTGGTAAACAAACTTGACACAACATTTCACACCTATGAAAATTCTCTCATGATCTCTATCACTATGGAAACTAGGCTTGACCCCTCATTCGGCCACACTAGGTCTCTTTATAGATTAGGCATTGAACTAATAGTCACACTCAAACCTTGAACTTCCCTTTAAAACCACTTTTATAGCTCTTAACACCTAATACATATGTAATACAACTTCATACCATGCTCACACACTACCAATCCTCTTCACAAGCCTCAAACTACTCTCTTCATCATGCAACCAAGCCTATACCTTCACACTAGGTCTCTCAAGTACATGACTCATGAAATCAACCATAGGAACATTAAATATTTTTTTATAAAGACATTAATGACACTTTCATGAAATCAATGACAACTCCATGCAAACCTTATAATACATTCTCAACAAATTATGTGATAAATCATTGTCTATATTTATTACATATTATTTCCTTGATTTATTCTACTTGACTCTTTAATAAACATAAGACTTACACCTTGTTAAGTATTAAAAGGTTTAAAAATTTTATTAACCCAACTTAGTTCAAACACATTATTTCAAAACCCTAGTGCACTATTATGGTTTCCCTTATCATATCCAACATCTACTCATTTTTTTTATTTTTAGCCTATCATCATGATTATCTTGACATATGCCATTTTATACTTTATGGTAAAAAGTCTTGTGATTTGATTATCATGATTTTTACCAACCATTAATAAAAAAGTGCACATATCTATTAATCCTCTCCTAGATCATGTCATAGTTAATCTTATTTTACAGATTGGTCCTCCCTCTTGTGAGTCTCATTCTTATGAGTATCATTTCTAGAGTCCTATTCTTATGAGTATCATATCTAAGTGACTCACTTTGATTTACCTTTGATTACTACTCGATGATAGAGGGATTAGAGGACTCCTTTTATTATACCTCCACTAGACTACTTTCACTTGATAAATAATAGATCATATGGTTTGAGCTAATACTAGATGGAACAAGGTGACTCCTCATCCTATACAAGAATAGCGTAATCCCACCATCCCTTCTCATCCCTAGAAGACTACAATGGGACATAGAGAATAGAAAACATAATTTCATATTGTGGATTAGTTAATAAATACACTTGGTAATATATCTATATTGGAATTACTTCAAAAGGAAACTCTTTTCAAAGATATTATTTTTCAAACACTCAATCATACATCTTTGCCTTGTGACATGGAGCTATCTTACTTTGAATCTATCATTAACACTATCAAGGACATGGAGGATATTATATCTTTCTCTAATAAGGACTTGTTAAAAATTTACTACTTTTAATTCAATCATAAATCAATACCACCACTATTAAATGAGTTCTCATTAATAGTGGTTCAATACTTAACATATGCAATCTCACATTTTTATAGACTATCGGGGTTGATATAGCATCCATTTAGAAGACATATAATAATATCATAGTCTTTGATGACATTCCTATATAAACATTGGGTTTTATTATATTGGATATTATGGTAGGGTCAAAAATCCTACCTACACACTTTTAGGTGATGTTTAATCATTTTCACTACAACTTATTACTTGGGATACCTTGGATACATTCGATAGACATCATACCCTCTAATTTTCATAGATCTATCAAGTTTTTATAGGATGGATACTTGTATACTTATCCAACAAATAATCAACCATTCATATATTACAGACTCACTGAGCCTAATATGGTGAGTAAATCTTTAGATGGGACAACCCATGTTCTCATAGAGTCCACACCTCATAAGATTCCAATTGATTAGATGCATATATATGAGGTTGGAGAGTTTAACAAGATGATTCCTAAAACCCTTCTAGATCTTCTTACAACACATTTACCGTCAACCATGATGGAGGAGTAACCTCCCATAGTATAGATATCCCCAACCATAAAATATGATGAGATTCTCACAAGACAATTACCATTACTCATTAACTCAAAGGATTATGCATCCATAACTTTGATACATATTTATAGGCCTCCACAGAGGATGATCCAACACCTATTGAATTGATGACTATTTATGTGGATTAATTTTCACACGAGTGGGACTAGAAGAGTACAAAGATGATTCTAAGGAACTTGTACCTCTTATTACACTAGTAGCACCACAATCTCATAATCATATAGCTGCATACTCTCCTACTTAGTTATAGTTAGTGGAAGATCCTTTCATTTATTTAGTACATATGGTTACATATATGGATATAGACTATTATACACATTTAGGTAGGGAGTTCATAGGATATACCACACCATAATGTTCAAATATTACTTGATAGAGGAATGATGGTATTACCCATAGTTCATCACAGATTCACCAGGAAATTGACATAGTAAGGAGGTCAACCATTTTGTCATTTTCATAGAATTGTAAGATATGATACTTATACATACTCAATACTACATCATAAGTTGAATAAATTCAAGGCTCAAGGCACTATTAAGATCATATAGCCTCCACCTCCACAAATATAGTCACTATGATAGAGTTATCATCGACACATATACTCACAAAATGATCCATTGACTATCTAATTTTTTGTTGCTGATAGATACATCCCACATGTGGCTATAGTTGAGGATTATAATCCTAATACTTGTACTTTGTCATTTTTCAGTACATAAGCTATCAATAAAATGACCTAAAACATGCCATACATTTTTAGGATTCAATTGAACATATCAGACTACTAGTTGGATATGGCCCCAAGGTGTCCAACACATTATTATTTATCATGAGAAGGGGCACTCATTTAAAAGTTACACTTGGAAGTACATTTTTAGAAGAAATTTATTCCATAATTGATTGATAAGCTATATTTTTGGCATTTACTCATGAGGGACACATGGTTCAAATTTTACATGATGGCATAGATAAGAACAATACGTTTCATATAGATACTTTGTCGTCCAATGTAGTTTACCCTAAGACCACATGCGAGAAATTTTACATAATAGAGAAACACACTATTTAGATGCACTAAATCCATACTAATGCGAAGGATAGGACTCTATTGATACATATAGAATGGTACAAAAATAGTGATGATGATGACTTATTTTAGTTTAGATAGATCTAGTATTTGACACTAGATAACCTCCCATTGGATCCATCATTTGATTATCCATACATATGGATGTGTTCTTGGGTATATAGAGATATTGCACTTTGATTTTACACTCTCTCATTTATTTCTAGCATTTACTTATATATACTTTTATTTTTTCTTTCTCCTTGTACATCATTAATTTTCGTGTTGCTTGTACATAGCTTATATATATATGTATATGTATATATATATATATATATATATATAACATAAAAATATACACATATTTACTCAAAAAATAAAAAATTATAGATTATATGCATTATTATTTGTACATTTCTTATATTTTTTAGACACTACATATGGTATCTATCTTAGTATAGTCATTTTTATCATACATACATGCTTCACTTAATCTTTTTTAGTGCTTGTAGCTTCTTACAGGACTCAATTCCACTACACCAATCCAAATTTACTAGTATCTATCCATTGGGGGCATATACACTAATACATGGGGTATTCACTTGATTACCAGGTTATATCCTTATATATTTATATACTCTACATCATAGCTTTAGAATTTTAATATCTTGATATTGATCATTCTAAACTTACTTAGGTTTTTTGATGGCTATTATTACATTGTACTCAACATATGTACATCCTTAATCTTACACAAATTTTTATTACATTTTCATGCATATTTTCATTTCTATATTTCTTAATTTATACTTGATTATACCTTTATGCTTCTTATATTCAATGGCATTTGAATATGCCATTAATCTTTGGCTCTATGCCACATCTATTCACAATATGTATTCTTTGGACATGTGCCCATGTGCTTGTGTGTTCATTATTGATTATGTATTCATCTATTTAAAAATTTCCTTATATGTGGCTCTAATCCAACATCTTATTTCTTGTGTATGTGTATATTTGAACATGTCCTTGTATGTCTTACTTTCTCAAATTTAGTGACATGTACTCATGTCCCTTGTATTATGTCCCCTTGGCCTGATTTATGTGCCTCATATGTTTTGTATGTATGATTTATTATATGCATCATGTGCATGACACTTACATCTTACTTATTACAGACTCCAATTTTATATGTTTTGAAGGACCTCATTCATCCCCTTTCCCTACTTGGGTGTCATGATGGACATCATGCTCCATCCCCCTAGGTAGCTACCTAATTTTTAATCAAATTTTTTGTTACATTAATTATTATATCTATCTTGACATATTTATGAATACAAGACATGATATACACTTTATATTACATACTTATGCTGAAATTATCCTAAATTTTGATGTTATCTATGCACATTATATTGGATTGTTATGTAGTTATCATATATGCTCTGGATAACACACACTTTACAGAGGTTTTTATTTTCAAGATAATTATTGCACATTTTCAAAAAATCCCCTCAAAAGAGGGGGAATTCATGGGGGTTTTTTAAAGAGATCAGGATCATATATTTCATCGATAGTACATTTTCATCACACATACTCATATTACAGAAAATCTAAATTACATAAACATAGTAGGAAAATAGTAACACATAAAGCCGTACACTTGCATAGAGATTAAACCAGAAGGAAACTAGCACCCAAATTGGGACATTAGCACCACATGGCATTATGTATAATATCCTTATATTCAAAAAATATAGATTAGATATAAAATTACAATAGGTATAGTACAATTTTACATACATTCAGTTAAATATTTATTAGTTTTATCTATTTTTACTCAGATTCATACTAGTTTAGATCAAATTCATACCAATTTTATCAAATTAGTGGCATTATGCATGACATTACCATTACCATATTCATTTTATATACCCAAATATAGAGTATTATAACTAATTCCATAATCCATATGCTTAGATATTAGATTTGGGGGAATGTGCATGGCACATTATTTTTGTATGCTCACTTACACATTAGTTGACTAGATGGAATGATGAATTCCATATCATTATCTATGTTGTATACACCTTAAGTAATATTCTATGATACTTACCTATTTCATGCCTTAATCCATCTATAATGGATAGCATTCTTGAGTGTCTTGAAGTTGATTAATGTACTTGAGTGGTTGTATAGATGACATACCCAATTAGACATACCTAGTTAGATATTTAGAGTTACTTTGTGTAATTTTAGTTTTATATGAATATAATACACATGGGTTGTAAATTATGGAGTCATATCATAATTAATTTCTTGATCCACTTACATGAGAGGCTTGGACACACCATCAGTCCAATATAAGTTATTCACAGGGCATGATCCATTAAGCAAAGGTAGGAAATGATGGAGTCAAAATCAAATTGAGTTGTTGATCCACCCACACATGAGGATTGATAAAGTCATCAAGTCATTCTAATTTATTCATTGATTGATTACTATATACATGAACACATAGGTTGTCCCCAGGTTTATGCATGGGTTTATGTACCTAGTGATGTGTATTCATTCCTTTCCTCTTTCCTATCTTTTTACTTAGTTTTAAATTTTATTCATTTTAGTCTATTTATTTTGATATAACTTAAGAAAGGATTGATTCATACATATTTCATTTTTAGGACACATATTCGATCATGCTTCACAAACTTAGATCTAACTTTACACACTCAGACCCAGCTTCATAGACTTCACCTCCTAGATAAGCCTAAGTATGCTTATTTTTCCTTTATCCTAGTCATTCTAATTTTATAAATTTATATAATAAATGGGGTATTGGATGTAATCACCTAAATTTTTTATTTGAGTGCTGAGAGTGCTATTTGAGAATACTTATCTCTAGCTTAGCCCTAGACCTATCCTAGAGCCTATTATCACACTCATCCAATCTTCATGTGAGCCACATGTATCCATAATCATCCTTAATGTAGTCCCAAACCCTCATTTATTGATCCTATCCCTTTACGCCTAGTGTTTTGATAGTTGGACACTAGCACCATAGTAAGGACACTAGTGTCACATGGTGTTTGTGTCCCAAAAATAGTGTTAATGTATTTTGCCTCTCTTTTACCCAAATAGATTTATATTCAAAACCATAACTTATTAGGGTTAGCTTAGACCTTTTTTAGCACCCACACAATCATCATAGTAGTATATATACATGAATTGTATCCCTATAACCAATATATGGAAATTATATGAAAAATACACATTCAAACTTAAAACAAGTTGTGCATAATTAAGTTTATCAATTCCTATTTTATCATACTTCTACATATTACCATCTAAAATAGTCTTGAGCTAAGATTACCTATATTTTTAGTCTCAAGCACATTCAAGGCACTCAAGGACACTATAATACTAGATTTAATTGCATTTAAACCAACACTAAGGTGGTGAGAATTACATTAGGCTTGATCCCTCCTTTAAATATTGGTATGTAGGAAACTTTCATCACAACAAGGTGTTGAGGATGTCTATCCTACCCTAATATCAAAAACACTTTTTAGATCATGTCAATCGGATTTCCTAACTACATGGAAGATTAGGGTTTTATCACTAAATCAATCATTATAGGTAAAATATAAGGTTTCAATACTCATGCATGTAGGAACATACCTCTAAGATCCAGACACAAGTGCACCTAAAATATTGACATAATCATGTATATAGGACATTACCACCAATATTAGGACACTACTACCACATTTATAATAATGTAACTACTATCCAATTATGTCACTACTATCTAGGAGGGGTTCTGATGCTAGAATATAATTTACAAAACTCAGACCAAATTCTAGCTTAGTTTCTAGCACCCATATCACTTGTCTCACTTATTTTCCAACTATGTTCTTATTTGAACTATTTATTACTATTTTTAGAAAATTCAAATCTAGTAAATTCTATAACAAATTAGTGGATATATTTATTTCATATTATTTATATAGTTTAGGCTACTCAACTCTTTAATAAACGTAGGATTTGTACCTTGTTAAGTCCTAAAATTTTAAAATAGAATGCATGCTATGAAAAATCCTTCTTATATAACTAATATTATGCAAATGTTGGAATAAATATCTAGTAAAAATTCTACTTGCATTTTAAATAATGTTATAATTATTTCTAGTGATTGATCTGATTTTCCTTATGTGTTTTCAAATGTGATTGATAATTATGTGTCTTTGTATGTGTTTCCTATGCAAAAGGAGGTTACCATTCCCTTACCTAAACATAATAATGTTATTATACCCCATTATGAGCCTCTTCCCTTAAGTGATCCACTTAGTTTTAAATTTATACCAACTTAATAAATAGTCACTATGATCGGTTCCATATCTAAATCAAAATGACAAGTTCAAAATTTATTTCTTGGCTCATGTGAATCCAATTCTAGGGTTGATTCTCTTGCTTTAATGTCAAACACCATAGCCTATAATGTTTTAATATCTCCTATTCCACATGGTTTTATCATGCCTATAATTAAAATATTGAATGGATGTTGAGAGATGAATATGTGCCTTAAGACCTTATATTTTTCTCTTGGGAACTATACTTATCACAATACACTATTACATAAGATATTTCCAAGAAGCTTGACTACGTGTGATTTATATTGGTTTCAAGCTCTACCTCAAGTAGATTGGGTGCATGCATTCCTTCATTATGTGGGAAGAGTATTCATATAATGATTCATTATTAATTATGGCCCATGTGCTACCTTTGAACATATCATATTTCTCCAACAAGGTCAACATGATAATCTTCATGATTATATCTTATTATTTAGAGCTAGTATGAACTGGTTTCTTTACCAACCATTAGATTTTGAAAAATAACACATATTTATTAAAATGATTTTACTACCTCTTAAAGATAAGATATTTTTCAATGCCTTTCCATATTTAAATGAATTTGAGCTCTTACAAAATGATATGATTATATATGAAACATGATTCACAATGTTTCAATATCCAAAATGATTCAAACCCCAATAAACATGTGCTTCAAATAAATGATCCTAAGAATTGGTCAATAATATAGATCAACCATAAAAATTCCATGTGCCTTATTACAAGTAATGCAATTGATTTACTATATATGTGTACAATCTACATGCAATTTTGAATAATTTGCTTGACTCTTAAATTATTACTTTTCCACCTGTCAAGACATGATTTTTATTTGAAGTAGATCATAGTGTTAAATGCCAATAAAAAATGATGCTTCTCTTTGAAGTACCAAATTTGGGACATTATTGATTCATCAAGATACCTTAATGTGAAATTAAATGGGTAGCTAACAAAAAAAAGTGCATTAATATCAAATATATACATTAATGATAAAAAGAATAAAAAGTCATTACATAATATAAATCTAAAGCAAGTTTGACTTAATAATACTTATCATTGCATCAATTTTGATAATAATGACTTATTAGATTCACATCATAATTATGATAGTGTAAATACATGTTTTCAATTTCATATCATATGATAACTCTTTAGAACTTGATTATATCATTAATTAGCTTTTTGAAGATACCTTGTGCTTAAATACTTCATCATTATATGTATAGTATAATGATTCATATGGTATATATTAAATATAAATTATATAAATATGATAATGGATTAATTATTGGCTTTAGTAAAATTTTGTTTGAATTTTATTTTTATTTGTTCTCACATTTCTTTGACTTTTATATTCTTAACCAGTCATTTTTATTTGATTTGGTGATTTTTTTAAGATTTTATTTTCCACTTGGTTTTGGTTGCTAATTCTTTATTTCCTCTTGTTAATTTACTTTTTTGAAATTTTATTTACATACTTTGTTTTTATTTTCATGAACTTGATTTTATTTTTGCGTTGTTGATTTGGTTTCCACATGTCCCTAGATCCCTTATTTTACATGATCCATATCATGCGGATGTTTTGTGTCCTTGCCTCCTACATTTATATGATACATATCATGCATCTATTTTGGGAAAGGACTCTTGTGTGATATCTTATATTGATTATATATCACCCATTAATGGATTTATCCCATACTATTACTTATACACTTTATCAATTAGACATGTCAATAGTGGGGCTATTATCATTGTGTAAGGTTAATTTTTATGTACTTTGTCAATATTTGGGAATATTATTATATTGTGGTATATCACTTGCATCTTATTTTAGATCAAGGCATATCACTTTTTCCCACTTTCTTTATTTCCTCCATTTTTACTATATTTATTCTACTTTAGTTTATACATATTGGCATATCATTAAGCTTGAATGATAATATATTTTTTATGATTGTAGATTCACATGTTAAAAATGTAATCTAATGATTATTAAAGGTTATTATTTTATATATTTTACATATAGTAGGTGTATTTATTTTATTTTTATATGAGTGATATATAGTTACATCCCTCACCTCAAAAGCAGGGGATATGATTTGTTTATTTTATCTTTAGTTATATGAGATAGAAGACATTTCAAAGTTAGAAGATGTTTGAGGTTACAAGATGTTCTAATGTTATCTTCAAATATAAGCATCTATCTAATAATTTATATTTTCCCCCATGTTAGGGTTAATAGGATCCATATTTAAGTTATTTATCCCCATGGAAAAGTTAGTAGGACTCACTATACATCTATTTCACCCCATGGTAAGGTAAATTGGGCCAATGACAATTCAATATTTTTCAAAAATAGAAACACAATTCATAGACCATCATATCTACTTATTCCTAATATTAATTTTAATTTCTCATTTGTTTCATTATTTAATTTTATATCAATTCATATAGACATTGATATTCTTGCATATATTTTAGTTTTAGGTACATCAAATATGTGTGCACATGAGCATTGACAATATTTCATAGACCTTAAGTGGTAGTAAATACATTCATACAAATATCAAGGAGAAGGTTATTTTCTATTTTTTAGGTTTCATGTATTGGAATTTTTTATAAGATAATTTATATTCTTCTTTTGAATTTTATTTCATCATCATATATAGTATTAATTCTGATCATAACTTAGATGTTTTAACTAAAACCTATTCACAAAGCCCTCCTAGATGCACTTGTTTATTTTAATTTAATGTATGTGCACACACATGAAAATTAAAGTGGGGTATTATTGAGACACCTAAAAATAGTTGTGTTGTTATTTAATGTTGAGTAGACATTGATTTATCATGTTTGGGATTATGTTATGTATTTGGGTTAAATTGACCATTATTGGCCCCTTTTACCAACTTTAAATGGGAAAATCCCCATTTCATTAGGAATCCTTTAGTTCAAATAAACTTAGTTTAAAATTTACCTATGATCCTCAAATTATCCTATACTTTATCCCCTCTTTGATTCATAGTTACATGCATCCCTCCTTTCCCTTCTTTTTAGGTCCTCAAGTCATCGAAGTCAGCTTGGGTGTGTATATATCCTAATTTAATTTCAAACATTTATTATAAATAAATATTATTATAATTTTAGTTTTATAAAGGAGATACATAGTATAAATGGTTAAATATAATGTATAATTTACTACTTGTTTTCTTCTCATACATAGGGATAAGGGTCGATATTTTTATACACACCAAATTGCTTGCTAATTTGAATGACTATTAACTTTCAACTTGTCATTAAATATGGGTTTAAATGAGGTATACCCATTATAACTACCTAAATTTTTTACACTCTTACAAGTTCTCTCAGATTCGATTAGGATTAGAGCAAGGAGAAGCAATTTATAAAGTTTTTTGCATAAATTAAATAATCAAAGGAAGGTTTATGATTAAAAGACAAAGAAAATTCACTATCAAAATAAATAAATGGAAATTATAGGAGATATTTAGTGAATTTTGACAAATTGAGAGATATTTTTATCAACTTGAATAGATGAACAAAGCCTAAAAATTGTTTCAAAAAAAGAGGTAACCTCAACCTTTTATATTGATTATGGTGTGGAAAAAGAGAAGCAATTTTAAGAAATCCACATTGAATTTTAAAAAATTGATATAGGTTTTTGATAAAATCAATTAAATGAAAAAAATATAGAATTATCTTGGAAATACATACATACATACATACATACATACATACATACATACATACATACATACATACATACATACATACATATATATATATATATATATATATATATATGTATGTATGTATGTATGTATGTATGTATGTATGTATGTATATTTATATAGATATAGACATACACACACACACACACACACACACACACACACACACACACACACACACACACACACACACACACACACACACACACACACGTGTGTGTGTGTGTGTGTGTGTGTGTGTGTGTGTGTGTGTGTGTGTGTGTGTGTGTGTTGGAAATACACACACACACACACACACACACACACACACACACACACACACACACACACACACACACACACACACACACACACACACACACACACACACACACACACACACACACACACACACACACACGTGTGTGTGTGTGTGTGTGTGTGTGTGTGTGTGTGTGTGTGTGTGTGTGTGTGTGTGTGTGTGTGTGTGTATTTCCAAGATAATTCTATATTTTTTTCATTTAATTGATTTTATCAAAAGCCTATTTCAATTTTTTAAAATTCAATGTGGATTTCTTAAAATCGCTTCTCTTTTTCCACACCCTAATCAATATAAAAGGTTGAGGTCATATATATATATATATATATATATATATATATATATATATATATATATATATATAAGTCATGTTTAGCCTCTTTTAGTGCACAATTACATTAGAATAAATGTACCGACTCTTTGAACCCTCTATGTCAGTTTTTAAGTATCTTAATCTCATATTTGGCACATTTAAAATATGTATTTACTATTTTTTAAATATATTTATATTATATTAGTCTTGTACCCATGTTTGAATTGGTTTATTGTGATTTTTTTAGCTTAACATCTTATTGTGAAATTTTCATTAAAACACTACCCAACACTCTTATTGTTAGAAGATGTTACTCACAAACACACACTCAACTCATCTTGAAGTTGTAAATTTCTCTCAATGCACTCTTTGTTATCAACACATTCTCTCATCGAATTTCAATATTCAATATACTTTGATACATATGATGCAATATGGTTCATAGGTCTCAATGAAGAGATGTCTAAGATTCAACACTCACTCCATATGCACTCTTTACACAACACCCACATATATGAGTCTCACCAAAACATAATTCAAACATAAAATGTTAAATTTTATTGAATAATAATAATAATAATAATAATAATAATTATTATTATTATTATTATTATTATTATTATTATTATTATTATTTTAAATAAAATTAGCATTCACTAAGATTTTCACACTTATTCTAAACTTTGGAACTTTGTGTATAGGTTCAATGAGTTTCTACATTTTCTCTAAGTATTATCTTTCTACCTCCACTCTTTAACTCCATAAATAATTCCCCAAAATATTTTTCTAATAAAGATCCCCTTCTCCTCATTTATGAAAATCTATATTTTTTATTATTTGTCTCTTCTTCCTTGATTAATGCTTCTTCTACAAGACATTCAATATATCATTGAGAAAAATCCCCATTTTATTTATCATAATTGTAAACTCATTGAATTTTCCCTTTCTAGAGTTGTAATTGTCGACACTCTTTATTCCTATTCTCTATGTTTTATTTTTAATTAATCATAGAATGGATTCCCTATGACATACTTATTCTGAATAAAAAAATTTCATTTAAAGTTTAATGGCATTCCAAGTCATTTATACAAAATTTGAGGATATCAAAAGAGATACATGGAGACCTATTCCATCATAATTTCTTGTAGCTTCGAAAAATAATGCCACATGATGGAACATGTTGTCTTCATTAATGGATTTACTAGTTGCTTGAGTCCCCAAGTGTTTTTTACATTAATGTCCTTTTTAAAATAAGATCAATAGTGGATATTCAATCTTAGGAGATCAATGATTTTGATTGATTCAACATTAAACTCTATATTTGATCACTTAATAATCAAGTCCCTATTAGACATTTGGAATCTTACCTTATAATATTTCTAGTGTGTATAGATGCATATATTTTTTTTCATGTTAACCTTTATGCACCTGGTAGATCAATGAAAAATTATGATTAAAATGATGAAGATCAATGACCCATGTTGTTTCATAACCTTCCTTCCATAATGTGCCTATCTTGTGGTGTTTACACTTTAAAAAAAAGTCCCCTTACAATGAAAATAACTCTTATTTATAGCCATAATGTGTATAACTACCACTTGAGGTAATATTTTTAATCCAAATTTTAGTTTTTCAAGTTATGTTGACTAAAAGTGAAACATGACAAGTTTAAATTAAAAAACATTATTATAAATTACATTGAATAAATAAAATAATTAGAGAAAGTCAAGAAATGTGACTAGAAGTAGAAGATTTATCAACCTAGGAAGAATCTTGGTTGGATGCCACCATTTGACCTTATTCTTCAATTTGTGATGATTTCAGCATATATTCTCTAATTTTTTGCATTTTAGTGACTATCCCTTATTTTTTATGAATGATGTTGTTTAATAGGCATGTCAATAATTATCTCATCATTTCATTCATTTATTCACTAATCTTGAATAAGTTTTGAAGTTTCTTATTTCATTCAATGAGAGAATTATGGATATTTCCCAGTTTATTTATAACTTATAAAATTAAATTATTTGTACCAAATAGATCTTTTATAATCATTTTATTAAAAAATTATTTTATTTATGTGGCTATATAATGTTCAACCTCTCCTTATTTAAATAACTCATAGTAAATGTCCTAGACATCAACATAGATCTCATATTTGATAGTATGACATAGTTTACCATGAATTCATAAATCATTTAGGGATTCTCTAAGAACATTGATTTTTCTTTCCACACTTTGAGACCATATATATGAATATTTGTCTTTAGACTTATTGAATATTTGCAAAGATATGAGAAATTTATCATATATATGAGCCATGCATTTGAGTCCTTAGTTATATTTATCCAAAACCATTCTTATTTTATTACTTTTTTTATTTTCTATAAAAATTTAATTCGATTTTCCTCAAATAGCCCATACACTCTTCTAATTTCATTAATGAATTTGAGTCCATTAATAACAAGTTATACAACTCAAGTCTCCATTAATTTTCCATGATTCTTACATTTATGAATGGTCATTATGTCATCTTTGTCATATCTTATATGGGAGTATAATTAGTAATAGAGGCTAGAGGGACATCAATTTGATTAAAGAAATTTTTTATATATGTTAAAATTTGACATACTTAATTTTAAATTTTCTTTTGTGTTTATTTTCCCTCATGTTATTTTTATTAGCCTTGCTACAAATTCCTAAAAATTATCGATGTCTTCTTCATGACTTAGTTTTCCAAGAGATATCATACTCATATTTTAATCTATTGGTGTCATATATTCTTCATTATTGTTAAGAATAGGTTAATAAATATATATAAATTATGTACCCAAGGAGTCTTACACCATAATTGAAGTAGTTTTAACGTTTCTAGGTGGGGGGATTTATAATAAACTAGAAACAAAATTAAAATTAAGGGCAATGACTCTAATTTTTGCCTTCTTCCTCTTATGGAACATTTGTGGAACTAGGTAAAAGATGAATTAATTGAAGAAATAACCACTTGGGTGTTATTAATTATGGTGGGATAAATAAGAGAAATAACTTGTATAAGGGTATAAAAATAATCTTTTGGAGTGGCAAGTTTCTTTGGAGGTGAGTAAATAGGTAGATATGAAGGTGGAACATAAGGTGAACATGGAGTGTGAGGAGGAAGGATAATGTGAGGAGGTGATGGAATGTGAGAAGTTGGGGAAGGAGATATTACATGTGTAGGAGAAGAAAGAAGAGGTAATTGGGATAAGCTTGAATCAAAATCTAATTTTTTTTGGGATATGTTATCAATAAACATTTAATGATCAATATCTTGTAAATAATGAACTTCACTTTAAGGAATAAAAGAAGGTTTGGGAGATCTTAAGGAAGCCAAGAAATGGAAAACATATCACATAGTATTATTATATAAAACCCATTTCATTTGAACATTTTTATATCCATCACATATGTGCTTGTCCACAATATTATAAATTGTATCCATGTGGTGTATATTTATTATTATGATTTAGAGAATGTGATTTTTTGATAAAATAGTATGGCTTAATGATTTCTTCCTTTAGTACCACTAATGCAAAGTGAATAATATATAATATGTTTCTTTCATTGTGTTTTATACCTATAGATATGAAGGAGAGAAGATCCATTAAATTTTTTTATATCTTATAGCCACTATATGTGGGCACCCATAGCCATTGATTGTAGGTCACTCATATTAGTTATTGTAGGTGACTTTTTACTAGCTATGAATAGTATAAACTAGTTATCACCTCTGACCATTTATAGTTGACTCAAATAGAATTGGAAGGTAGTTTGGACAAGTTATAAGGTGTTACAACTACTTGTAACTACCTTAGTTACCATTATACCATGTATTTATTATTTTCCCCTTTATTGTAACATCATATTATCCTAAGATATATTCTGATTTATATATATTATTTTAGAATTAATATTTGGATTGTTTTAATTTATTTCATTTTGGGAATTATTGTAGATTTATGACTATAAGCTCTAACTATTAGTATATCTAAATAAATCATTGCCTTCTCCATTTAAAAAGGAAGTTTCAAGGTATAAGGAGTTAGTGAAGTTTTGTTCAGCTATAAAACTAGATCATTATATTATTTGAATGAATATTTGTAATCATATTGTAATGTACCTTTAGTAATTCCATATGATGCTATAATTAAATATATAAAGAGTCACTTTGAGGGAAGTCAAGCTCTATCCCAATTGAGAGAGTCTCACTTATAAGGATTCAATGATTTGATTTCCCATATATTAGTTAGTTCTTTTTAGTTGTGTCTACATTTCATTTAATTTCATTCATGTAAGTTTGTGTACCTTTACATTTTTTTTTTCTATTTTAATTCCATGTAGGAGTATTCCAAACTAGATTATAATTTACTTTCTTATCATTTCTTTCCATGAATTTTACTTTATCATCATTTAATTTCCATAAATGTGTTATTTTCTAGTAAGAGTATGTTAACCTCTTATTATTCTATGGAGTTTGGTGTTGCATAAATAGTGCAAAAGAATTACAAGGTTATACATCCCTAGATTTAAAATTAAAGTGAAGGATCATACAGTCTATTTGTTATGCAACTACCTCTTGGGTTTATCCTCTTAGGTTGAAGGAGAAATAGTTAAGCTAAGAGATAAAAATAAGTTGTATGTTCCCTATATGTGTGTGTGTGTGTGTGTGTGTGTGTGTGTGTGTGTGTGTGTGTGTGTGTATAATTACCAAGTGAAGTGTCAAAATAAATTATAAGGAGTTCACCAAAAAAAATTCAATCAACTAAATAAATTAATTGATGTAAATGTTGAGTATCTACCACTATAACAAAGTTAGTCATAACACCTAACTAAAATAATATAACCACACCTACCCCCTATAATGCTAAATTGGTGAAGTGGATGAGAATATATATATACAAGTGGCACAAATTCACTAATAAAACACTAAATAACTATTATATACTATCAAGGTGAAGTGTCAAAAATACATATTTTTTTTGAGTAAGGGAGCGTTGCTATGAAGAATTAAAAGTGTGTGGACAGTGCATCTGAATTGGACAAGAACCATGCCTGTATAATCCTCATAAATATTTTTTATGATGCTACCATAATTGATCTTAAATTCATCCCAAATTTATGCAAATGGTATAATAATATTTTTGCATGTGATTTAGTGTCATGTGAACAAACAAGATATGCAAGGATACATTTGAATCTGTAAGTGTGTCAAGATGTTCATGCCTATCAGAAGCAATTTTAGAGCTCACATGCCTCAGTGAAGGTGTCAAAAAACTCATGTGTCACTTAATTTCCTCATGAAGAGGGGAGTGATAAAAAACATGAGGTGATATTACATGAAGTGGTACAAATGAATTTGAAACATATTTTGGATATCTAATGCCTTTATGAGTAGTATAAACAAAAGTTTGGATAGGGAAAATAATAAGCTATGAGTGTTTACCAATACTTCTTCAAAATTGATCATGGAATGGAGTATTTATGAACCAAAACTCCTGGTGTTATAATCAAATGAGCCAAGCACATATGTAGTTACATTTTAAATGGGGTGTGAAATAGGTGTAACAAAAGGTGTAATTCAAAAGGTATGTCATAGTATAAAAATTCATGAATTGGATGTATACCAAATTCAAGAATAACTAGAAAATAACATAATGGACTAAGCTCAATGAAATGTGTGTTCATATTGTCAATATAATGTTGTAAATGTGAAATTATGTCTTGCAATGAGTGAATGAGGGCATCTATGTTAGAAATGAGTGATAGAAATATATATATATATATATATATATATATATATATATATATATATATATATATATATATATATATATTGATTCTCTTCAACCAATTGAAATTGTGTTCTCCTAATGTGCACATACTTCATATAAAATCATATCATTTTCTAACTCCTAGTTATTATTGGCCTATGTGAGGTTGAGATGGTCTTAATTGATGTTCATATACTTTAGATAAAATTACATCATATTCTCATTATATGTTATTATAGGTTTACATGAGGGTGAGGAGGTCTTAACATAAATCCATTATAATAATTAAAAATAAAGGGCCTTGAAATGAGTCTTGATAAAAAAACATGCTCAAAAAGATGAACAACCCCCCAAATTCACTATTTAAAAAAGTTGGAATATCTTGAAAATAGTAGTGATTCAAAAATATCATTAGAAGAGAAAAGTTCTTAGAAACGTATAATAGATGAGATTGACAAACTACACCTTGATTAAGATTTTTTATTTATTTTTGGCACAAATTTTAATGACACTAAAAATTTCATATGGAAGCCAAATTTATACCTAACATAAAAGAAAAGTTTGTTATAGAGGCCAAGATTTATTGTTTGGTAAATTTTAGGGTCAAAAAAAGTATTTTTTTCATGATTCCCAAGGCTGGCCAAAACTATTGCACAGGCATTGAATCAACACTTGACATGAAAAGATAATTTTATTTAGAGGCCAATAAATATTATCTAGTAAATTTTAATATTAAATAGAATAATTTGATTATTTTACAAAAATTTATAAACCTTTGAAAATACCTCAAAAATATATTTGATCCAAGGAACAATACCTAGATGTATAGGTGGCTCATAAATTTATTTTCAATGAAATCAATAATGAAGAAGATAGTACTGAAGGATAAATGGCTTTGGTAATGTGTATAATTAGGGAATAGTGAGGGTATTCTACTCAATATTCACTCACTCTAATTTATTAGTTGAATATTTTTTAAAGGGTACAAAATAGATAAATTTGGTAAATATTGTAAGGGATGAAAAAGCCCTCCTTTATTATCATGAAAGGCTTTATTTATTGAAAGCAAAGAAAATAAAGTATATACAACATTTACACACAAAACATTTCTTGGGAGTTTTTAATTATGAACAAAAAATAATGTGATGATAAAAAGTGTGAGAAATATAGAGATAAAAAGAGTGAAGGAAGGATAAAAATACAAGAGTGTTTTAATTGACTAACTGCAAATTCTAACTACTCTATCATGCTGAAAATAGATAGAACAATGGCATATCAACTACAAACATTTTATAGAAAGAACTAAATATGTCAAGAAACATAAGTATTATTATCATTCATCAAGACAATAAAAGTTATAAAGTTTTTTATATTCTCTTGTATTGATTCTTGTAAAAAATACAAAGCTTCTTCCTCTTTCTGTTTCTAACAAAATTATTTACACTATCAAAAAATCCCCTAATAATGAAAGTAAAAATTATTTATATGAAGATATGTATAACTACCTCTTGAGGTAATATTTCTATTTCAAATTTTAATTTTTCAAGTTATGTTGACTAAAATTGAAACACAATAACTTTAAATTAAAAAAATGTTAAGAAAGCGTAAAACAAATAAATATAATAATTAGAGAAAGATAAGAAAATTGACTAGAAATAGAAGATTTATCAATATAGGAGGAAGCTTGATTGGTTGCCACCATTTTACTTTATCTTTTATTTTGTGATGATTTCAACTTATACGTTCTAAATTTATGCATTGTATAGAATGTCCCTTATTATTTATTATTAATTATGTTTAATAGATGTGTCAACCATTATTTCATTCATTTTTTCACTACTCTCAAATAATTTTGGAATCTTCCTATTACATTTAATGAGGGAATTATGGATATTGCTCAATTTATTTATAGATTATAGTATGAAATTACTTTTACCAAATAGATCTTCTCTCATAATTTTATTATTAATTTTTTTTTAAAAAAATTGGTTATATAATTTTCAACATCTCCTTGTTTCAGCAACTCACAATGAATGGCCCAAACATCAGGATAGATGTTAGATTTGGTATCATCACATAGTTTACCATTACTTCATAAAACCTTTCTATATTATCCAAGAACATTTGTTTTCCATTCCACACTATGATATCATATGATGTAGATGCATGGAGGATAATTCCTCATAAACATCACCATCTGGTTGTAAACTCAACTAGTCATAGTCTACTTGATGATTTGATCTAAAGAATCCATCTTCATGTTAATCCCTTCTCTTGTTCAATGGAATAAATAGCCTCATTCATTTTTACCTATACCTAAGAATATATAGAGACACTTCTTGGTGACCTTGGGCTGCTGCTATCAAAACCAACCACATTCACTCTTCCCTTATTTATTCAAACTGGTTTCCTTTGTATAGTCAATTCCTTCATTGGTTCTTCCACTAGGCACCTCTTGCTTCACAAGACCAAATCTTGTTTTTCATGTCAAAGACTCAATCCCTTGTCAAATATATCCTTAAATTTTATTAACATATCTATTATAACCCCCTTCAATCAATCAAACTCTCATTCAACACCCTTTGGGCACAATGCTTCTTTAAGGCTTGTATAGGCTAGAAGCCCTTCTTTACACATTTCTCTTGGATCATCATATCCAGACACTTTTACCAAGGTGTATTAACTTTTATAAGAATATTCTAAGTTATTTCAACTCCTCATAAAGTTTCATGGCCTTATTCTCCTTTTAGCTCCTACTTCTTTTGGAAAACAACTCTCTTTTAGGCCTAATTAGGCCTATTCCAAGACCGCAGTCCTTAAAATCATACTAGTCTGTACTCTTGTAAAAAAAGTCACTTTCATTACTCTTGTCACCCAAAACCATGTATGATTACAAATTTTATCCCATTTTGACTGTTAAATTTATATAAATCAACAAAACCCTAAACCTAGGGTTTCTTCTTTCCTATATAGGCCAAGAGCATCATTAATTCCACAACTTGCATTTTAGATGGTTTCAAAAGATCTAATTTCCACCAAAAGTTATTTCTTATTCTTATCTAACTCTTCTAACAATTTTCAAGCCTTTCTCAAGTATTTTTTCATGTTTTCTAATCTAATTTGTGTTTGACTGTGTAGGGGAAAAGGTGTTACTCAAGTCTGTCACGAAGTCACAAATATTCTACCATGTTCTAATGCAAGGAATTGATGCTCTGATCCTTATCACAAACCTTTAAGATTTATCAACACCCATAAATACTAATGAATCATTGTGTGTGTGTTTCTATATACATACATACATACATATATATATATATATATATATATATATATATATATATATATATATATATATATATATATACATACATATACATATAGATATATATAAATAGATATATGTATATATATGTGTATATATATATATGTATACATATATACATATACATATATGTATGTATATATATGTATATATATGTGTATATATATACATATATACATATACATATATATATATATATGTATGTATATACATATATATATATATATATGTATATATATATATATGTATATATATATGTATGTATATATATATATATATGTATATATATATATGTATATATATATATGTATATATATATATATGTGTGTGTGTGTATATATATATATATATATATATATATATATATATATATATATATATATATATATATATATATATATATATATTTCTCTCAAGGACAACACACACAATCATGAAGTAATAAAGAATACATAGGAAATACGGGTCTAGATGGTGACTTCCTTCAAATAAGGTGTCTCTTGATTAGTTCCATAACAATATATTGATATGTATTCTATTCATGACAATAATATGTTTATCTCATTCTTATTTCCTTGAACAAATGTATAAATCCTTTTAATCCCTTTAAAATAGGGGTTTCTCACTAAGTATTCAGGGTTTTATTTTAATGTGAATAGGGTATTGATTACCCAGTAAAAATTGATCCTATCCTCTACAATTGAGCTGCATATGATTGGTATAAACCATATAAATAAAATAATAAACTAGCAACTCCCATCTCCAATATGGGCACCTTTACATCTCAAGAACAACTAAATACTTGTATCCTTCAAATTATCAATATTGTAACAGAGAAGTAGGAACTATTTTGCCTTCACTAGTTTCCTTGGTTGAGATGTTCCCTTACTCAAGGATATATAGAGATCTTATCACCTTTAATCTTCTTGAAAAATAGAGATCCTCTTTATTCACAAAAAATGGTTCTAATCATTATTTCTTGACTTTGATCAATAGTTTTCCAAAACCTACAGACATACCTAGGTTATGTGCCTATATAGCCTTGAAGGCTCATATGAAATAATGTATATGTATTTATAGATAAAAATACATACAACTATAAATGGAAAACAAAATAAAAACAAATTATCTTTATTCCTTGTAATATCATTCCTTACAACACGGTCCATTGAGGACTTACTCATTTTTCTTATGAGGTTTTTTTGTTCTTTCTCATTATCAAACCCTCATATCCTTGTTCATGGATAACTCTCTCCTTTCCTATTCCAACCTACCTTAAAATCACGTACAATATTTTATCTTTTCACCAACTCCAATGTTGGTTACTGAGTTAGTTACAAAACTACCTCTTTGTTTGCCAACCCAACTCATGGGCAAGGGTTACTACACCAAAACATGACTTATCCTTATAAATTAACAAATATGACTTATTATTTACCTATGCATGACTTACTAAACCAATTTGACTCATCTAAACATTACAAACATGCAAATGACCCTTCAAGACTCAATGCAAATATTTGAATTTTTAAATTCCCTATTTTGGAGGGAAAACACCTAGAGACCATGTAACACATCTTTAAGACCTAAAATTGATTTATAAGGCACAAATGGACCATTAAACACATTTAATCTCAACTTTGACCACCTTTGACTTATTATTGATAAAAACACTAAATGAGGTTTCTTACCTTGATGCTCGTACATCACACTCCCTAGGAGGGAGAAAAAATTGAGCCTCCAAATTTCTTTCTTGTCTTCCAATTTGTCCTTTGAGGGTTATTCATACTTTCTTGCTTACTGGTCATCCTTTCTTGTACCCTTTTTCTTGCCAAACTCTTGCTTGACCTCTTCTTGGCTTTGTCTAGCCATCTAGTCCATGCATCTTCCAACTCTATATAGTGTTCCAAATGTTTTATCTATGTATTTTATGCAGGTTCCAATTGTTACATGTGCATTTTTCCTTCATCATACTCAGTTGGAATCATATAAACCTTATTTTTTTTCCTCATGTTTGTTTGATAGCGTGTTTCCTCATAAATCTTGCTTGATTTTTACTTCTTGAGTGATGTTTGCTTCTTGATCATAGTATCACATTCTTACTTTGGCTCTAATTTCCTATCATGCATGTAAATCTCTATCCTTTTTTCATCTATACTCTATTTTTCTACGTCTTCTTCAAACTTTTTCATATATTGATGTTCATTCCTCTCATCTTGCTCACTATGCAATAGAAACTTTTTTTTCCACTCATTTTCACCATAATATAATATGATTTGACCAATATTTGGCTCTTCATATTCATGTTTATAAAATTAAAAATCAGCTTTAGCTTGACCAAATGAATAAATCACCTTGTTTGCTTTTTCATACTCCATTTGCTTGCTTGCTTACATCATTGTGTGCATAAATCTTTGTGCCTTCCTTTGTTGCTCCACTTTTGAGTTTTCTTGGAGTTAATCATTGATTTTTTCTTGTTGTAAGTCATATTATTTCATTTCCTTAGATGGACTAAACATTTCCTCTAACATCCTCAACTCTTCTTGCAACTTGAATGCATAAATCTCTTCAAAATCCTCATCAAACATTGGTGTACATTACTCTTCAATATCTTGGGCAGGTTATTATTTGTATTATCCTTGGACTCCCTTATTTGTGAGATTCATATCAACTTACTTTGGCTTCATACCATTCTTCTCAAGCACTATTTGAGGTGATTCATCCTCATCTTGATTTTCTACATATTCAATCATCAATTCCATTATTTTCATGTACAAGTTATCTTCACTATTGAATTCAACTTCAAACATATCATCCTAAACAACATTTTAAAATAGATTGTGCAAACACTTATATTATATGCACTCATATGGATGTTCCTTCATCTCATTTTCTTCATTTTCTTGTATTATCTCTTTGGATTGCTTTTTAGGCTTGATATCTTATTCAATCTTCATGCTTGTTTGGAGTACACTTGCGTTATGATCCTATTGTACTCTTATCATAATTTTTATCACCCATTTACTTCCTTGCACCTTCTTTTCCTACCACTTGTTTATATTTTCACCTCTTTTGTGCTTCATGCATTGGTCATATATCATGCCTTCTTGGTACATTTTGCCATTTATCCTTTATTTCCATACTTGAGCTTGTTTTTCACCTATGCCTTTGCCTTGTTTGATCTCTTGTTTGAGGTTTTCTTATTTTTTCTCATCACCTACTTGTTTTAGCCACTTAGGCCATACATATCCATGCCCTTATTTTAATTTTGAGGGCTGCACTTTGTCATGTTTTCTCTCAACCTGCATATCATCCTTTTATTCATCATGGATGTAATCAAAATAAACACTTAGGTATTCATTTACCTCCACTGACAATTTTTGTAAGCTCATCTCTTCTTACATATATTTATGAATGAACTTCAAGTCTTCTTGGGTGAACTTATTGTATTTTTGGTGCACCATCTCTTTTATTTTAGATATTATACATAGAAATGCATCATATTACTCATCTTTATCTTCATCTTCTAGATGTGTAATGCTCTCAATCTTCATCACTTTATCTTCTTCAAGAGGTTATTTTTCTTTGCTATCCTCTTGCCACTTGATGGTTGATATTCTTGACCCATTCTTCTTCAACTTTGAGGCCTCATACTTGGCCTTCTCCAATTTATTTTTTATACCTACAAACACAGAATTAAAATAAATGTTAGCATAAAAAATGAGAGACTATATAGTCTCTTTTAATGCCTTTGTCATGGATATTGTCCATCTCTTCTTGTCTTCACTTTCATGTTCTCTTCTTGGCAATTTTTTATCTTTTTTTCTCCTTAATGATAACTCTCTTCTCAATCTCTTTCTATTTTTTCTCGCTTGGAAAAATCTCTCTTCTCATGCCTCTTTGGGGTGATCTCTCTTTCTTCTTTTCATCTTTCAAGACACCTTTCTTGTGCTTTCTTCTTCTCACATGTGAATCTAATGGCCACTTCACTCTTCTTCTCACATTCCAACATATCTATTAGCTTTCATGTTCTATTATGAGATTCATCATGATCTATATCCTCTCTATACCTTTCCCCAATTCTCTTATTATTTATTCTACTTCTCTCTATATCCATCTCCTCCATTATATTTATTTTCTAAGCCTATTTAGACTTTTCTCTTAACAAGTATATCAACCTTTCCTATTAGACCTATATTGGGACTTTACTCTTCTTGTGTCCTCTATATAAGACCTATTTTTATCCTCTTTGACTCTCTTTTTTATTCTTCTTTCTTCCCTCTTCCCTCTTCACTCTTGGAGCTTCAATGCTCTCTTTTTTCTCTATCATTTCTATCCTTCTCTTGACTAGATTTTTGTCCTTCTCAAAGGACTTGGGGGATATATCTATTCTCTTTTTCACCCTTATTTTCCTATATTATAACTTTAATATATCAGACTTACAACCTTATTTTCCCTCAATACTCTGCAAGGTTAGCTCTCATGAATATCTCATGGCATTATGCATTCAACTCAAATAAACAAGTTGTGAAGAAATTAAAAAAAATTTACCCAATCATACCTTGCCTTGCTCTAATACCAAATGATGCATAGGTATGGGGGATAATTCCTCATAAACATCACCATATTGTTGTAAACTCAACTAGTCACAATCTACCTAATGATTTGATTAAAAGACTCCATCTTCATGTTAATCTCTTCTCTTGTTCAATGGACTAAATAGCATCATTAATGTTTACGTATACATAAGAATATATAGAGACACTTATTTGTTACATTTTTATTCTATAAAAACCAACCACATTCACTCTTCCATTATTCCTTAAAACTATTTTTCCTTGAATGGTCAATTCATTCATTGGTTCTTCCACTAGGCACCTCTTGGTTCACAAGACCAAATATTATTTTGGGTGTCAAAGACTCAATAATTTTTAAAATAGATCCCTAAATGTTATTAAAATATCTATTAAAACCCCTTTTAATCACTCAAACAAGACCAAACTCTCATTTAACACCCTTTTGGCACAATGCTTCTCTAAGAATTGTATAGACTAGTAGCCCTTCTTTACACATTTATCTTGGATCATCATACACAAAACAATTTCCCAAGATGTATTCACTTTTATATACATATTATAAGTCCTTTCAACTCCTCTTAAAGTTTCATGGCCTTAATCTCCTTTTATCTTCTATTTCCTTTGGAAAACAACTCTCTTTAAGGCCTATTCCAAGACCATAGTCCTTAAAACTGTACTAGTATGTACTCTTGAAAAACAAAATCACTTGAATCACCATTGTCACCCCAAACCAAGTAATATTAAATTGTTTTATCTGATTCTAACAATTAAATTTTTGTAAATTAACAAAACCCTAAACCTAGGGTTTCTTGTTCCCTATATAGGCTAAGAGCATCATTAATTCCACAACTTGCATTCTAGATGGTTTAAAAATATCTAGATTCCACCAAAATTTATATTTTCATATCATCTAACTCTTAAAAACATTTTCAAACCTTTCTCAAGGCTCTATTAATGTTTTTTCTAATCTAAATTATGTTTGATTGTGTAGGGGAAAAAGTGTTACTCAGGTCTATCATGAATTCATAAACATTCTACCATGTTCAAATGCAAGGAGTTGACTATCTAAGCCTTATTACAAACCTTTAAAATGTATAAACACCCATAAATACCAAGGAATCATTGTATATTCATATATGTTTTCAAGTAAATAATCATGAGATAAAAATATTCTTATCATTAATATAATAAATATCAATATATTTTTATTTAACTAATCAAGAGACACCTGGTTTGAAGGTAGTCACCATCTAGACCCATATTTCTTATGTATTATTTATTGCTTCATGACTATGTGTGCTATCCTTGAGATAAATTTATATATATATATATATATATCAAGGATAACACACATAGTCATGAAGCAATAAAGAATACATAAGAAATAGGGGTCTAGATGGTGACTACCTTCAAACCAGGTGTCTCTTGATTAGTTAAATAAAAATATATTGATATTTATTCTATGAATGATAAGAATATTTTTATCTCATGATTATTTCCTTGAAAAAATGTATGAATCCTTCTCAACCCTCTAAAATAGGGGTTTCTCACTAAGTATTTAGGGTTTTCTTTTAATGTGAACAGTGTATTAATTATCCAAAAAACCTTGATCCTATCCAATATAACTAAGATCCATATGATTGTTATAAACCCTATAAATAATATAATAAAAAAATAACATCTCCATCTCCAATATGGGTACCTTTACATCTTGAGAATAACTAAATATTTGCATCCTTCAAATTGGCAATACTATAATAGAGAAGTAGTAATAGTTTACATTCACTAGTTTCCTTTGTTGAGATGTTCCCTTACTCAAGCATATCTCCTCTTTATTCACAAATAATGGCTCCAATCATCATTTCTTGACTATGATCAACAATTTTCTAAAATCTATAGGCATACCTAGGTTTTGTGCCTATATAGCCTTAATGACTCAAATGAAATAATGTATATTTATTTATAGATAAAAATATATAAAACTATAAATTGGAAACAATACAAAAACAATTTATCTTTATTCCTTGAAATAACATTCCTTATAACACAGTCCATTAATGACTTACTCATATTTCTTATGAGGGTTTTCTCTTCTTTCTCATTCTCAAAACATCTTCTCCTTAATCATGGAAAACTCTATTATTTAATATTCCAACATACCTTCAAATCATGTAAAATATTTTCTCTTTTCACCAACTCCAATGTTGGTTACCAAGTTAGTTACAAAACTACCTCTTTCTTCGCCAACCCAATACATGGGCAAGGGTTACTATGCCAAAACATAACTTATATTTATGAATTAAAAAATATTACTTATGATTTACCTTTACATGACTTAATAAACCCATTTGGCTCATATAAACATTAGAAACATTTAAATTACCCTTCAAGACTCAATGCAAAATTTTGAATCAAATTCCCTATTTTGAAGGGAAAACACCTAGAGACCATGTAACACATATTTAAGACCAAAAATGGATTTATAAGGCATGAATGGACCTAATAATTTCCCTTACACACATTTAATCTCAAAATTTACCACATTTTACTCCTTATTGACAAAAACACTAAAATGAGGTTGCTTAGCTTGATGCTCCTACATCATCATATAGATGAACATCTATTAAGATATGATAAATTTATCATATTTATGATCCATGTATTTAAATCACTACTTATATTTATCTAAATCCATTATTAATTCACTATTATTTTCTATTTCCTCTACAATTTTAATTTGATTTACCAAAAGTAGCCCATACACACTTCTAATTTTAGCAATGAATTTGAGTCCATTAATTAAAATTTTTTACAACCCAAGTCTCCATGAATTTCTTATGAATCTTATATTTTTGAATGTTTATAATGGCATATTCTTCAATATCTTATATAATATTATAATCAAAAAATAGATATTAGAGGCACACCAATTTTATTCAAAAACATCTTTATATACATTCTAAGTGTGCCTACCTAATATGAAATTTGCCTATGTGTTTATTGTCCCTCTTATATTATTTTTATTAGCCTTGTTGTAGATTCTTGAAAATTGTGAATGTATTCTTCATTAGTTAATTCTCCAAGAGATATCCTACTCATATTTTAGTCTATTGGTATCATATATTCTTCATTGTTGTTGATAATAGGCTGCGATATATCCACAAATTATACACCCAAGGAGTATTACACCAAATTTGAAGTATTTTTAACCTTTTTAGGTGGTGGGATTTACAAAAAAATAGCAACAACATAAAAATAAATGGAAACCTCTCTAAATATTAAATTCTTCCTCTTATGGACCATTTGATGGACCCAGGTAAAAGGTGAACTAATTGAAGAAGCAACCATTTAGGTGATAGTAATTAAAATGGGATCAAAAAGAGAAAAAAACTTGTTTAAGATTTTATAAATGAACTTCTAAAATATCAATTCGGTTTGGAGGTGATGAAATAGGTGGAGATGAAGGTGTAACATAAGGTGAAGATGGAATGTGAGGAGGAGAGAGAATGTGAGGAGGTGATGGAATGTGATGAGTTAGGGAAGGAAATATTGCATGCATAGGATAAGAAAGAAGAGGTATTTGGGATAATCCGAAATCGAAGGATAAAAATTTGTTGGATTTTTCTATTAATCAACACATAAAGATCAAAATCTTGAAAAGAATGAAAGTCACTTTAAGGAATAAAATAAGGTGTGGGAGCTCATGATGAGGCCAATAAATGACACTCACATCACATAGTATTACTCTATAAAACTCACTTTTTTTGGCCATTGTTATATCCATCACCTATGCATTTGTCTATAATATTATAAATTGTATCCATGTGGCATATATTTATTACTATGATTCAAAGAATGCAATTTTAGAATAAAATATTATGGGTTAATGATTTTATCATTTGATATCACTAATCCAAGTGAAGAATGTACAATATAATTATTTTAAGGTGTTTTATATTTTTAGATATGGAGAGAAGATCCATATAAGTTTTGTGACAACCTATATCCACTATATGTGGGAACCCATAGCCATTGATTATAGGTCACCCAAAGCAACTATTATAGGTGACTATTTACTAGTTATGAATAATTAACACTAAGTGTCACCTCTGACCATTTATAAGTAACTCAACTAAAGGTGAAAGGTAGTTTAGACAAGTTGGGAAGTGTTACAACTACTTGTAACCACATTATTTCTCATTGGACCATGCATTTCTTAATTTTCCCTTTGTTGCAATGTCTTATTCTCCACAGATATATTATGATTTATTCTAATATTTTAGCATACATATTTGGATTATTATAAATTATTTAATTTTGGGAATAATTTTATATTTATGCTCATAAAATAAAAATATTGGTATATTTAATTAAATCATTTCCTTCTATATTTATGAGATAATTTGAAGGCTATAAGGAGTTAGTGATGTTTATTTCAGTTATGAAACTAGATAAAAATTATTATTTGATTGAATATTTGTATGTATATTGTAATGAACCTCTATAAATTCCATAAGATGTTACAATTAAATCAATAGAGATTTTATTTGAGGGAAGACAAGATCTAGTCCATCTAAGGTAGGTCCTAATTGCATGGATTCAATGACCCAATTTTTCATCTATTAACTAGTTCATTTTGGTTGTGTTCGCATTTTATTTCATTTCATCTTCTATTTGTTTATTTGTATTCCATGTAGGTATATTCCAAACTAGACTAATATTTAATTTCTTGTCATTTATTTTCATGAAATTTACTTTGTTGTCATTTACTTTCAACTAGTGTGCTTACTTTACAAAAAATGTGTGTTAGCCTCCTATTATTATATATATTTTGGTTTTGCATATACAATTAAAAATCATTGAATGGTTATACATCCCTAGGTTGATAATTAAAGTGAATGATCATATAATCTATGTGTTTCTTGTTGGGTTTATCCTCTCGGGTTGAAGCATAAATCCTTAGTATAAGAGATAATATTAGGTTATATGTTCCATACAAATATCTTGATATGAAACTTTTGTTTTGATGAAGATTCATCTCCAAAATTCTAATCTGGAAATTCTTTATTATTTAGATCTTCTTTGTTGCCTACACTACATGTTGCTAAGTTATACATATGGATCTTTACATATAGGTTTGTATTAGATTACTGAGTTTTAAATGTTGTTGATGTTTTTTTATTATTATTATAAGTTCATGAACTCTCTGAATGTTTTTAGTTATATAATTAATCAATATTTTATCAAACCAAGCCTTTGATCTCATAAAACAAATTGGGTGCATCCTTTAAAATATTTTAAATATTTGGCCAATGAATCAATTAAATGTGAAGTGATAAAATGTACTTTCATATTGAATAGTGAGCTAATTAAATTAGATCCATCATCAATTATCTTCCTAGTAACCCATACAAGCATAAATTCTCTCATTTGATTAAGATTCATCCTTGAATAGTCCATTTTTATCAATTCAAATTCATATTCGTAGTCCTCCCATGTGAAGATAGCTAAAACCAAGTTTGAGACTATCTATCACAAAATTCCTATTGTTGAAAGCAATTCTATTAATATAATTCTTCATTAGAAATTCAACCATTTATTTCTCTATGTTTGATGCATCTAAGATTATCTTACAGATGTGGTAACTCAAAAAAATGGGGAATGAAATCTCACCCACATGATTCTAATTAGACTTATTGTGAACTTTGTTCAATTATCTAAAAAAATTACTGAGCAATATTGTGACACTCACATATCTTGGAAATATTTATGGGGTGCCTTTGTATGGGGAATAATAATTTTCTTGATTATCTAGTCATAATCTCATGTTCAAAATGAAATAGACCAAGTATGAAGTCATGTAGAAAGTTTATGTGGACAATTTTTTTTAAAATATACTTAAATACTATAACTGATGATCACTCCAAAATTAAAGAAATGTTTTCACACAAAAATTATGTTTATATGCATTCACATCCATTCAGTGAATGTAGCCTAAATTTTAGATTCAACACCTATTACTATATTTAGCAGTAAAAACCTAAAATATAGACACACCAATTAGAGGAGATAAAAGAGATAATCATCGTATTAAGAAGACTCTTACCATCACTTTACCTCTTTATATCTTCTCTCTAATATTTTCAAGTTCATCCTTGATACAAAAATTGATGTTTATTGGATTGCTTGCTTGATAGTGATAATGTCTTCTAATAGACAAATTAGCTTAGTAATGACTATAGATGGATGCAAGGAGGATGATAATGGAAACAAGATAGCAAGTAGGCTTCAAGATTTCAATGTTCCAAGTTAGTTTCATGGAGGGAGTGAGCTTGGTTATATAGGAATGGAGGGAGATATGAATGGCTAGGGATTCTCCATGGAAATCTCTAGAAGAGAAAATTATAGATAAAGGGGGATAAAATGGAGGAGAATTATATAATCCTCTAATTATATAAATCCCCTATTAGGTTTTAGGGGTTTAGGAATAGCTAGGAATAGGGTAGTAGATGGGTAAGTAGAATATTTTGTAATTTTAAATTAGCAAGTGGCTTAGGGAGTAGGTTAGTGGCTAAATAGGTTTTTTTAGGTGATAAATGAAGGGATTAATTGACCATAATATGGGTTAAGGGTTGTAGGATATAATAAATGGTATGTGGGACAATGAATCATTATTTAAATTAGCTAGGAATTGTAATTATAGGTTAAATTAGTGAAATTAATGTAATTAGTGGGGTGAATAGATTTTAGTGCATCTATGTTGCCCCTATTTGAAAGGGCATTATGAGTGGATAGAATGGGAGGAGTGAAAATATTTAAAAGAATAACCATGATCATGTTACATAATGTTAGAAGTGATTTAATAGGGTATGATTCCCTTTTGATGGAGCATGTAGGGAGAACTGACTTGGATGGTCACTCGAATAGAAATCCTGGCATGGGATAAGACTAGGATGATAAAGCAAGCTTGGATGCCAAAGTCATAACTATGGTTGAGATGCCCCAAGAATCAAGGGGATAAAGTATCTTAGTTGTGATAGGTTCTAGATAAATGACCAATGTCTAGAAAGTGGTTTGATTGAGAAGACAAAATGGATATAGATGAGATTGATAAGTCTCATAGCTAAGAGACATGCTAAGGATGGCTTAAAGATTTATAGATGAGATAAAATTTATTGATTGATGATAAGGATCTAATTTATGTATGATTTATAGATGAAAAATGACATGTGATTATTGATTGACTAGTTTGGGGATGGGACAAGAATAAGGAGTAAATGGTGATTGAGCTATAACTAGGCATTAAAAAATGACCAAGTGTGGTCTACATAGTCATAGGAGATCTCAAGACAATGTAGTTATAACTCAAGAATAGATTAGATGATGGGGAAATGGAAAATCCATGCCCCAAACAATGTGGGTGATGATTAGAGATGACTAATTAGGGTGATGGGATGTTTTAATGAGCTTTGGACATAGGATTTGTTAGAAAAGGGTTGTGATGGGTATGGGGGGGTCAAATAGGTCAAAAGAGTTAAAATAGGGTCATTTTAGCTTTTTTGCTTTTGTGAAATTGAGATTTAAGCTAAAATTATGGATTGGCTATCTTGAGCTTCCCATTATGGTGAATGAGTGTGGGAGTTATAGAGAGCTATTGAGGTTGGACCACCAGTGACTTCCTGACCCTAAAATTTGTAATTGTGGTAATTGTTTTGTCAAATTTTTGGAGTTTTAGTAGAATGAGATGATATCCAATTCACCAAGGCAATACTATGACTAATGATAATACCCTTAGTTATGACATTTCTATCATGATTTGAAGCCCTGTAGGGAAACTTATGATATTGTATATCATGAGTCTAGAGTTATGGTATTGTAATACCATGACTGTAGACTCATGATATTATGATAACATGAATAAGGGATTAGTGATTTTGCATAATTGTAGGGTTGTATAAAACCATAGCTTATGAATAGAAATTTTGCCAAAATCACCACTTCAGGTAGGGTCATAATTAGTAGTTTTGTCATAGTTGGGGGAAACGGGTAAGTAATGGTATAAAGGATTGGTTAGTTAGATGGGGGTAAATGGATTAAAATATGTGAGGGGAAATTGGTTTATTAAAGTAAGGTGGGGGATAGGTTAAGTTTTTAGGTTAGTTAGATGGTTAGGAATGATGTTAGTGAATGTTGAAGTTAGATGTAGGGGTGATGGGATTAATTAGATATTAGTGTGATTAGGAAGGGGATTTAATTAGTTAGAGATAGTTGGATGGGGGAATAGTTAGGGGTAATTAGGATTGATGGGTAGGGGTAATTTGGGTAAGGAATAGGAAGTTGATATGGGTGTAAATAGGATTAAATATGTGTTTGGATAGGTTAGGATGGTGTTTTAAATGCAAATAGGAGGGAATGGGTTTGAGGCAAGTGAGCATAATTTAGGTGAGTTATGATAGATAAGAGAGGTGATTTGTGATAAATGTAGTGATAGGTTGATGGTGACTAGTGTAAGAGGATTTAAGAGTGATGGTGTTCATGGCATCCTATAGTACTACATGAGATGCACTTGTTAATAGAGGTCAAGTATTGAGTGTTGGAGTTGATTAGGCTCCATGATGTGACAATAATAATAGTGATATAGATTGACCATGTGATCATTATTGAATTAGTGAAGTGGTGGTAATTTGAGACTAATACATTCCACTTTATCATAGGTGAGATGACTGTGACATTAGAAGACATGTACAATATTTTCCATTTGTTGATACGAAGAGACAGGATATATTGAAGGTCACACACACTTATTGTGACATTATAAATATTAGCCAAAGGTTTTTAGGTGGGTGTGCATGATAGATGTGATGATATAAATAGGTGTCTACATGAGGGTACTATTGATCAATTGATACTGGTGGTTATCTCTCTTGTTACTAGCATAATTTTTTTAGACAAGAGTAGGTAGTGGTTCCATCTAGGTCTTAGAGATGTTTTATCTAATATGGCCCAAGATTTTAGGGTATTTGCCTAGGGACTAATGGTATTGGCATACATATATCAAAAGTTACATTTAGGATCTTACAAGGGAGTTCCTAACTCAGGGCCATCCATGATTTTATAAGTCTAGAGCTAGGATCACATCATGATCTAATGGCCATTAGGGACTTTACTAGTGTGGTAGCCACATCAACTATTGATTTTTGGTTGGTATATTTTACTAGGTGTGCAGCAAGGTCATGCTAGGGAGATACGATTGTATTGAGATGTACTTGATAACTTTCACCCTAAACACATCATCTAGATGCCTTATAAGGGCTTACCATTTAGTTTGGATAATGAGGCAAACATGACCCAATCTATGTTGGCCAAATGCTAATTGACATGTCATATGGATCTAGTGATAGAGTGATATGGGCCTAATCATGTTCAAAGGTAGTTTAGATTCATACAAAATGAGCCTAGGGAGGAGAACTTGTTTGCTTAAAGTGAGTAGGAGAGGCCCCATCGAGGTAAACTAATAGATAGGGTCTAGGCCCATATAGACTATGAGAGAATTTCCTTAGTGCCCTAAGATTTTTAGATGTTTATTCTTGTTCTATGGTTTAATATAACATGCACAACATGGTGGAGATTATGGATTCTAGTAAGGTTGGTCCATCTTAGGGTTATGGTTTGATGAGGGGTTGTGAAGAAAGTACTTCATGCATGGGCCAAGCTTCAAATATGGATGAGATAGGCACCTTCTTAAGATGGTTAAGATGGGCATGATGCCATGGACATAGATGAAGGAGATAGAGACCAAACATTAGCATTAGGATAAGTGGGAGGTAGTGGGCCCCAAGCATAGACATAGGTGAAGGTTGGACCTCAAGTGCAAACACAAATGTATGTCATAACACAAGTTATGGGGAGTGTTGTGGAGATGGTGTAAGGCCCTCATAGTATCAATTATTAGAGAGTGAGAGGTCTTTTTTGGCCTAATTAAAGACTAAGATTCAGGTTCTCTTATTAGGGATTGTTAGGAGTATGCAAGAGTGAGATGGGCCATAGGTAAAATTACAAGTTATGATAGCATAGAGATATGGGAAGTTAGCCTAGGTATAGGCCCAAGTGATTAGTTTATAAGGACATGTCATATATTTATAGGACTAGATAACACAACGAGATGGGTAGTTGATCTAAGCCCAAATATAGGTGAGAGGGTTATGAGCATAGATCATTATATCACAAGCATAAATAGCTACCTTATAGAGCAGGATCTAGAGCCATGATGCACATATTACAGGCTACCTGGGCTAAATTGCATATTTTCAATATTGTATTCATATATTGATAAGAGAGGTGGAGATGGTTGAGAAGGCCAAAGATGAGGCTGACTTGGTGATGAGTAGTATGGGATGGTAGAGGTGATGATGAATAGTATGATATTGACTCACAAGGCTTGTTATTATAGAACATTGTATGAGGTAGATGTTTTATTTGATTAGTGTGCTCCTTCTATCTAGGATAGTTCTTCACACTTAGTACATCAACCTACCAGAGGACCACTAGGGCCACCAAGAACATGACCATGAGATAAGATGTATATTGAGGATATTTGTATTGTTATCTCATTCTTTCCCCATAGGCTCATATGTTGTATCTATTTTTTTACATGGACTCCATGTGAATTACTGATGTTATTTATATATGTATGAGATTATATATGATGTGATGTATTTTGTTTGTTGTATTGATGATGAGATTTTGTCATTTTGATGTATTGTGATATATCTTATGGATATGTTATTTTTGATTATATGATGGGATGTGATTAGGTGAGATTCATGATATTATATATGATGTGATAATATGTATAGTGATTATATGTATGGTGTTATGTGTGATGTTAGATGTATTATGGTTATGTTTTTATATTCTATGATATTAGATGAAACAATGTGATGGATGCATATACCTATAAATTTGTGAAACGGGTTTACATATGATTATGTGATTATGCATTGATGATTTATATGACCTAGATGGGAAATGATTATGGTGTAATTCTTTAATATGGATTATGTTTATTGTTATGTAGGAGGTAATATGGATCATTTTTATATGTTTCTAAGGATGTGATGTGATTACTATAAGATGATGATAAAACGATGTATCAAAATGTGATATAACATGTATGGTGTGATGAGATGGTATGGATGTATGTAATAATGATAATAGGAAATATAAATTAGTTTTTTTAGTAAAATATTAATCCCCTTTAATTAATTGTCTCATAATGTAGGTTTGGGTAGGGATCCTCCTGCACCATAGAGGTAGGATAATGATGGGATGGAATAAAAGTAGGTTTTTGATGGGATAGGGATAGTGGTGATAGGGTAAGGGATAGGATTAGGGTAATGGGAGAGGTGGTCATTTTAGAAGCCATAGATAATTTTTTCAATCCATTTTAATATTGCATCAATCATAAATGTGCTAGTGACATAAGTGAAGTCAAAGGTACATTAAAATAAGTGCATGAGGGAACTTCATTTGAAAGTGGCCTTCCCCAAACAAATTTTTAGAGGCCACCAATATCATCCTTGTTCCTAAATAAGTTAAAAAGATAAAATATATACAAAATGCTTAGAAAGAGTTTTTAAAACAAGACAATTTAACATTTACATGATTAACTAATAATCACACACATTAAAAAAACACACACAACCACACAAGACAATCATACAATAACATAGATGAAAGATAAGGATATTAATAAGGATATACAAATGGTTAATGATTTAATTATAAAATTATTATATACAATGGTCTTCGTGATGCTTAGGGACTATGTAAAAGGGGTATGTATTGCCAAAAACTATTATATGTCAAAACAAGATTCCAACCAAGTCTTAAAGTAATGGTAAATGGGTTTTAGGATGATCTCTCAAGATTCTAATGCATAATGGATGTTAAACCCCTAAATTAGAAAACCTAATGTTTCACCCTTACATAATGACAATGTTATTGGTAAGGTGTAAACCATGGTTTTAAATATAAAAAGGGGAAAATAATTATGGGATTTGTTTTGAGGCTAAAACGATACATGCTTGTCAAAGAGGATATGATGGGGTGGTAATATAGGGGACAAATGTAAGGATGTGATAGTATTTTGTGAACACACACACACACACACACACACACACACACACACACACACACACACACACACACACACACACACACACACACACACACACACACACACACACACACACACACACACACACACACACATAATAGATATGGATAAAAAATTATAGAGGTCTTCCCTAAAAACATCCCCATTACTTAAAAAGCAATGGGTTTTGCCTTGTGACAAAACATTTATCTCCCATTACTGCATAAGAACTTGTGATGGATGTCCACTGTTAAGACTAGGGTTGAGAATATGTTACTTTACCATGATGCCAAAAACTATTTTTCATCATGGTACTTTCCCAAGGTGTCAGAAGACTAGTTTTCACCATTAGATGGATATTTTTATTGGACTTTTAAGGATATGTGATGAAGTGGAAAAAGGAATGCCCCCAAGAGTGGGGACTCGTAGAATGTAGGAAGGAAGATCCTGTTAGGTGTAAAATCATTTTAGATGCATTATATTCATCAGATCATCAAGTTATTCACCATCTAATGTAGCTAATTTATAGGATCTAGATCCAAATTTAGAAATTAGGATGTATGGCTTAAGCCAATTGGCTTCAAACTTTCCCTTCTTGTCCCTATCAGCATTACTTTTTTGATTTTATTTCAAGACTAGATCACTAACCTTAAATTCTCAGGATTGGAACTTCTTGTGATATTGGCCTTCCAGTATATTATGATATGCTCATAAGTGATTAAGGTCCTTCTAACACTTTTCATCAAGAAGATCCAATTCTTGTAGTATTTTTTGCCTATAATTGTGATCAATGATAATTCCCCTTAATAAGATTCAGAGGGAGGGGAGCTTTACTTCTACTATCAACATTACTTCTATTCCATACACTAAGGCATATGGGGTGGCCCCAATAGGCATTTGAACACTTGTGTGATAAGACTAAATAGTTATATATAATTGTAGGTGCTAATTTCTACCTACTTGATTGATTATTTTATTAAGAATCTTGATAAGGGTCTTATTCATTACCTCACCTTGTCTATTCCCTTGAGGGTAAGGAGAAGCGAAATGCTACTTGATGTGATGTTGCTGCACAAGCCCTCAAATTATTAGTTTCTGAATGACTTGCCATTATAAAAGATGATATTGGTAGGGATGGCAAAATGGCAAATGATTTGATTGAGAATAAATTTATAAATTTGAAGGCCTATAGTGTAGGTAAGTGGCATTTACTCTACCCATTTAGTGAAATAGTCTATTGCTATGATGATAAACTTGTGACCATCTAAAGAAGTAGGATTTATCTTTTTGATCAAATCAAGGCTCCATGTAGAGAATGACCATAGACTCATTATGGGTTTTAATTATTATGTAAGTGCATGAATAAGATTACCATGATTTTTAAAAGAACATATTTTTGCACATATTGGTAGGATTATTAATCTATGGTAGGCTAATAATATCTAGTCTAGAGAAAATTTTTGGCCAAGGCCATTCCATTAATGTGACCACCATAAATGCTAGCATGGACCTCCTTGATCATGAGAGAGACCTCTTCTAAGGTCAAGCATCTTAATGAAGTCTCATCATAGTCTCTATAATAGAGCATGTTGCTAAGGATTATGTAATAGTAAGTACGGTGAATGAAAGCATTACATTGTTGACAATTAAGATTAGGGGGTAAGATGTTATCATGGAGGTACCTATAGATGTTATGGAACTAGGGAAGACTATGGGATTGCATAAATTTATAATGGAGCCATGGATTGATGTGTTGGGAGAATTAAATTTTTGATGAGGAAATTCCCTTCCAGTATGTCTTTAGGGAGATAAATAAGAGAGCCAATAGTGGCCATTGAGTTAGTTGCTTTGTTACTCCCTTTTGGCACTTGTTCAAATGTGATAGTTTGAAAATTCTACTTCAATTGATCAACCAATTGCTTATAAGGGAGTAACTTATCATCCTTGGTTTGGAACTCATCATTAACTTACTTGATTATAAGTTGTGAGTCCCTAAACACTTGTAAATGTTGGATATTCTATTGGATGGCTAGCTGGAAGCCAGTTATCAAAACCTCATACTCTAAGATATTGTTAATGAATGGGAAAGTGAGGTAGAAATCTTTAGGAATAAAGTCACCTTGTGGGGTGATGAGGAGGATGCTTACCTCTAATCCATGCATTGTATATGAACCATCAAAATATAACATCTAGCCACTAGATTTTGAAGTATTCATGATAGACTCATCTAGGAAGGTGGTCATAAGAGGCTCAGTCACTTTAAGAGGTGCTTTGGATAGTTGATCCATTATTACTTCTCCTTTAATGGCCTTTTGATTAACATATTCAATATCAAATTCACTAAGTAACATGATCCACTTGGCCATTCTTCTTATGAGGGATGATTTTGACAATAAATAATTGAGGGGATCAACCTTGGAAATGAGTCAAACCTAATTTTTAATCATATAATTTTGAAGTTTATATGAGGCAAATACTTCAAATAAGCATGCCCTATCAATTAGAGTGTAATTTAGCTCATAAGAGATTAAAGTGTGACTGAGGTAATAAATTGCTTATTCCTCACCCTAATCATTATGTTGATCTAGGAGGGCACCTATTGTGCATAAAGTTGTTTAAATATACAAGAGCAAGGGCCTTCCTGTGATGAGGGGTGATAGCACAGGTAGTTTTGTCAAATACTACTTGAGATTATTAAAATCCTATTTATACTCATAATTCCAATTAAAAGTGGTCCCCTTTTTTAAGAGATGGGTAAAGGGGTGAAACTTGTCTAAAATCTAAGAGATAAAATGCCAAATGGATTACAACTTTCCCTAAATACTTTGAAGCTACTTCATATTATGAGGATGAGGCATTTTCATAGTTTCTTTTACTTTGGCTAGATCCACTTCTATTCCCTCTTGGAAACTATAAATCCTAATAATTTTCCTGAGGTAACACTAAATACACACTTCTTAGGATTTAACTTGACTTTGTACTCTCATAGCCACTCAAAGATTTTTATTAAGACTTCATGATGTTCTGACTTGAGTCGTGGCTTTCTGAATACATCATCCATATAATCTTTGACTATGTCATGTATCATGTCATGAAAAATAACTATCATGGCATATTGATAAGTATCACCTACATTTTTAAGGCTAAAGGGCATGACCAGATAGAAAAATATCCCCCATGGAGTGATAAAATATATTTTGTGTTGATCCTTGGGTATGATTTTAATTTGATTGTAACCCAAAAATCCATCCATGAGAGATAACATTTCATAACCTGCTATTGAGTCTATGATTATGTCAATATTCAGAAGGGGGAAGTCATCCTTTGAACATTCCTTATTAATGTCTTGAGATTTAGTGCAAATCTAAATTTCTCCTTAGGGATTTTCCATAGGAAAAATATTAGATATCCAATCATAATAGTCGATGGGTCAACTGAATTTGACTTCCAATAATTTTTATAATTCCTCCTTGACCAACAGGGCTACTTTGGGATGTATTTTTTGTAATTTATGCTTAATTGGTTTAGCATTAGGGTGCACCACCAAATTATGTACTACTAAGGAGGGGTCAAGTCTAGGCATGTTAGAATAACACCATGCAAAAACATCTATGAACTCCTTAAGCAACTCAATAAGAATTTGTCACTCTTCAAGTGTTAGATTTGCCCCTAGTTTAATGATTTTAGGATTTTATTTAGTCCTAATATTAACTTCAATCACCTCCTCAATAATAAAAGGTGACTAATCTTGGAGATAAGGGGTGATGACTAATTTGGGATATCTGAAGTGAAGCTATTTAGGAGTTCCATGTTTATTTCCATATATTCTTCTAATTTTGATGAGACATGGGTATATTCTTTTATATATTAAAGTGGCTCTTTGTCTTTAGATTGATCTTTGACTTCATATTGGTATTCATCACTTTGGTCAATGGGATGTTATTGTTCCCTAAAATAGGTTAATTTATAGAGATTAACAAAAAAGATCTTTTTATGGTCTCCAAAAGGCATAAAATCTTGGGCTTCAAGAAATTCTATAATGGTCTCATCATTTTGAAATATATCAAAAGGTGGATCTTGATTTTGATCCTAGTCAATGCTTGATGGGTAGTAGAGGGAGATGTTGATGGTGGAAATGGTTTTGTCAGGAAAAATATTGGTGGTAGTAAACTCCTTGAAATGACTATAAATTGAACCCATCTCTACTTCTTCATCAATGAGAGACTTTTAAGGGACCAAGGTAGTATCTATAATAATATTGTTTAGGTCATCATAAAATAGTATATACCCTAAACCAAGATATTATGGATTCTCTTGAATTGATATGGGTTCAATTCTACCTTATTCATGTCTCCCTAATCCTTTCCCTTGATAGTGCATGTTCTGTAACATCTTCTAAACATGGGGGTATCACTTTCTAGGAGATATTAGGGCCTCTTTTTATGGAATGAGCCATGAGTCATCTGATTCATGAACGTACTCTTTAGATAATAGACCTATACTATGGAAGGCCATTGGTCCAAATTGATACTTGATAAGATTGGCCTTCCGCATGGTAAGGGACACATTACTACATGGGGAGAGTGGTAGATCACCTACATAAAAGGTCTTATATACATACTCTCTATAGCCCATCGATGTGATTTTTAAGAGGGTGACCTCAGGTAGTGGATCTAATGTAGGTACATGATGATTGGGGTATATATACTTGATAGCTATTGGAATAATAATGGAGTTATCTATGATAGGGCAATGATATGAGGATGATGATTGATCCATTTGATAGCTATAAAAATGATCAATTTATCTAGGGATGGTGACTTTCCATATTAGAGTGAGGAAATTTTAGACACTAATGTAGGGTAGATGGAATATCTTACATTTCATGGATCCATGGATGTCTTAGAAACATATTATAAGATAATTCAACATCTAAAAATGAAGTAGGATCTGATGTACTATAGTTCCCATGGTAATGGGAATGTAAATAGTCCCTATAGATGGCCTTTCATTATCATCATATGCCTTGATCATAATTAGAGTGGGCCTTAAAGATGCTTATGAATACCCCAATTTCTTCAAGAAGTCTAGATTACATAAATTTAATGTTGATCCTCCATTTAAGAATACCTTGGGAATGTGATAGTGGGATATGGAGACTTCAATGAACAATGGATAATTATGGTGGGGACCAATTAGAGGTATATCTTAGGAAATAAAATAAATATATTGAGAAGGGGATAAATGTCCAACCAATGCCTAGAATTGATTGGTATCTAGATCACTAGGGAATTTAAGGTCATTCAAAACATGATTAAGTATCTCTTAATGTAGATAGAATGTTTTGAGAAGATCCACTAATGAGATCTGAGCTGACATCTTCTCGAGATGCTAGATGATATCATAAGACTTATCAAAAGATCTAAAAATTTCTTAGAAATATTCTCCTTTTGAGTAACAGAGGAGGTAGATGGATCCTTAAGTGGTGCCCCAGGAATTACAATCTTGTTACATCTAGTGGTAACCACATAATCCACAATGGCCTAGTTGATTTTTAGTATGGTGGATGAAGGTGGAGGGGGATCTTGGGGGCCTCATATTTTAATGGTGTTGACATAATGATATGGCATGGCATGGTAGTTAGTTTGGTTGGAATAGGAATCTTGACCGTATTCTCTTAATGGTTTCCTATTTCTTTGATCATGCTTGGGTAATGGTCCTTATAAATGCCTAGCTGCCCATTTATAGATTGGTTTGGATCACTTTCACCTTTGATTTCAATATGAACTCTTCTAATTAGATCTTAAATATAGTGTTTAAATTGCATACAACTTTTTATATCATGAACTTTGACTCTATGGTATTTGAAAAATTCATCCTCATGATACCAATGTGGTTTAGGTTGACAATCATCCACAGGTGTGATTTTAGGAAGGGAAATCATATTAACAAAAATTAATTTATCAACAGCCATTTCAATGGGTATTCCCAAGTTAATGATTGATATTTTTTTAGTCCAAGGCTTTGGCTTGCCTTGTGGAACTTGAATGGAGGAGACATTTTGTTGTTTTGTGGGATTATTCTTTTGTACTATTTGCACATGCTATTATTTAGAATCAATAACCCCATGCTCATTTTGCGAGTATAGTTTAGTTGAATAATTATCAACTAAAACTCCAATGTGCTAATATTTTTCAATTTGCATTCCCTTCTTAATTATTTCATTGAAAGTCTTAGCACATTGGAGTTTTAATTGATATTTAAATTTAGCATTAAGGTTGCTATCCATAAATATTTTAGCTAACTCTCTTTTAGGTACTGTACATCATAGACGGCTTGTGAGGCTTCTCTATCTTTGCAATAAGTATGCCAAGCTTTCCCCATTTCTCTATTTGGTGTTATATAGGTCTATAATAAAGATATCACGTTCAATATTAAATGAAAAATGTCTGATAAATTATTTAATTAATTACTTCAAGCTTGATATATATCCCTTTGGTAGGTGCATGAACCACTCTAAATTTAGTCTAGTAATACTTTTTAATAAAAGTCTCAATAAATAGGCATCTTTGCATGCCACTTCAGGGAAAAACACATAAAATTATTGTACATGGTCTCAAGGATCATCATTCCCTTTGTATTTTTCAAACTTAGGCACCTCAGAGTGAGGTGGGAAAGGTATTTTTAAGTTGCACATATCCAAGGGAGAGGAACAAAAATCTTTGTATTTTTAATTTAGTGATTGTGAGCATGGGTGTATTTTTTGGAGAGTCTCCTTCATCTCTTTCCACTCTTGTGTGAATGTAGGGTCCCCAAGAGGATTAAAAGTTTGATTTTGGATATTATGAGAGATATGGGTTATTTTGGTGTTATGTAATATCCCTTGTTTTCCTTGAAATCTGAAACTAAATATTTTATATTGTTATTTCTCTATATTTTGCTTTTTGATGTTTTTGCATGAATAAAGATGGATTTTGTAAGATAAATTCAAATAAACAAATAAACCATAGTATAATCTCTTCACTAGAAAATCAATGATCTTATTTATTTGTCCAGATGATTACAATAGATGTCCTCTGTCATGCATATAAAAGAATATGAAAATATTGTCTTAAAACCTTGGTCCTTTGCAAGGCTAGAAATAAAACCTGAATCTGGACTGCTTGGGTTGTTGTGTCAACACACAGTCACCGACATTAGTTATACTATCATCATCGGTCGATATACTGTCAACGTCGATCTCTGTCAATTAGCCACTCTACCGACATCGGTCTTCAGTCGACCGATGTCGGTATATGAAATGCCAATGTCAGTCTTTGCACTTCCTTGCAGCCTGTAACTACTAACAGTACCCTTCTTTAATCTATGATTCTACTGGTATAGCTTGGTACAAATCTGTATGGATTTCATACAGAGGCAAAATACAATATAGCATAGCCTGTATGCTGGACCCTGATCTCAAGATATATGGCTCTAATATAGAAGATCTTTATCTGTGTAATATCTGAATCAAAAACCTAAAATAAATCCCTATAAATACCTGTGATAACTTTTGTATGAATTTCTCTCAATTTGGCAATAGATCAGTTGATATCTCACAACCTCTAAATTGCACACACTGAAGAGTGGATGTTCTCCAATGCAAATGGAATCCTAGAACCCTTGGCTTAGTCTTCTCAGAAGAATTCTTAGCAAAAATCAATAATCATAATCTCATAATCATAATAATTAATATTTGATTAAATAAATCAAATATTAATATCTCCCTTAATATATGTCCAATCCTCGAACCATATAAAGTTGGTGAATTAGGGAGTGATTCTGCACATGACCATACCAAAATAAGGGTGCTCTACTGCATGTCAAATATCCCTAAATAATAGGAGCTCAGGCAAACATGTCTGAAAGAGCCCGAATGAGAGCCAACTATAGAAATTCTACTAATCAAAGCCAAGCCAAGCTACATCAAGACCCTCTATCCATCCTCTCAGCCTACGAGGGTCACATAATAGGATAATCATCAACTCTGAGCGATGTCACCTAAAAAGGGGACATGATAATCCACCCCTCCTGAAATTGCTTGTCCCCAAGCAATGTCAAAACAACAAACCAATCAATCCACCTGGATCCAAAATGTAGTCATGATCTATACTAATGACAATCGACGTAATCTCCTATAATATCCTTAGAAATATAACCAAGAGGAATCCAAAATCAAACTGGCGAGTACAACTCAACCAATCTTCAAAATCACAACTGCTGAATGGAACTATGTCAAGTGCAGAGAATCCACATCTCTACAGATCACTAGCCATGGTCTCATCACCCAAACTCCTATGCATCACTGATAATGAGGAGACATCATATGATAGATAGCAATAACGCAACCCAAATTTTCTTGCCATCAACTCCTGCTCTAAGTCATGTACCAATAAACTGTCAACTCCATCTGCAAAAGATGATGCTAATCCATCCCATAATGGATGGTAAGAAATTGGAGCCGATCTACACCAGATCTAAAGAAATATATCCTAATACAGAATATCTTTATCTATGCAATATTTGAATCAAAACACTAAATCAAAAACCTAATAAAATAAATCCCTGTAAATACCTGTGATAACTTCTGTATGAAGTTATCTCTCAATTTGGCAATAGATCCGCTGATATCCCACAACCTCTAAATTGCACACACTGAAGAGTGGATGTTCTCCAATGCAAATGGATTCTTGGAACCATTGGCTTAGTCTTCTCAAAATAATTCTTAGCAAAAATCAGTAATCATAATCTCATAAACATAATAATTAATATTTGATTAAATAAATCAAATATTAATATCTCCCTCAATATATGTCCGATCCTCGAACCGTTTGAAGCTGGTGAATCAGGGAGTGATTTTGCACATGACCATACCAAAATAAGGGTGCTTTTCTACATGTAAAATATCCCTAAATAATAGGAGCTCAGGTAAACATGTCTGAAAGAGCCTGAATGAGAGCCAACTATAGAAATTCTACTAATCAAAGCCAAGCCAAGCTCCATCAAGATCCTCTATCCATCCTCTCAGCCTACAAGGGTCACATAATAGGCTAATCATCAACTCTAAGTGATGTCACCTAAAAAGGGTACATGACATGTTATGTACATTTTAACAGGAGGATGATGGATGTTAATTTTTGGAATGAAGTAAAAGGTTTATTTGTTGTTTTGTTGTGTAAGTTGGTCTAGTCAGTCCTCGAAGACAATTTGACTATTATTAGTTTAAATGTAACTATTTCATAGGGGTGTCAGGCATTCTTATTTTACAAATTCTTGGTCCACACCTTCCTCTTCTTTAGGCATTTGATGGGTATATACATTCTGATGTGTTGTATTTGGATAGGTGTGGGGATGGACTATGTGTTGTAAAAGGCTATGGTTAAAGTTGGAGGGTAGTGTGCCCCAAATTTTAATGGTTCAAGATAAAACTTGATCATGATTTTCATAGAGGTATACTTCATTTAAGATCATAACCTCATCATTATGGAGGGTATTGAATCCTTCATATTCTCCTCTAGGAGTATGCATATCACTATGGGTATTGTCATGATATTGAGTTGGATCAACTAGATTCCCTAATGGGTCATTGTCTTGGTTGGAGGTTTGTCCAATCCTAAGTTAGGAATGGGTATGAATCACCATTTAAGATGAGAGAAAGGAAGATATGATGAGGTATGATTAGGTGATGTGAAATTTTTGAGTTCTAACTCAGTCTAGAAACCAAAATGACTTGTGGTCAAAGAGAGTGATGTTATGATCATTAGAAAGGGATGGGGTGACTATGAATTACCAAAAGACAAAGCATCATAAAATCCCTATCTAGTACAAAACAAAGAGATTGATAGGATCAAATACCTTATCCACTAGGAGAGGGATAATTTGATGGGTGCTAGATGAATAAGTCACTTGATAGAGATGAGTGATGGGTGTTGTTGGCAGTTTTTGACCCCATAGGCCAAAAATGCCACCCTTACCATTTGAAGATTTACACTTCATGCTAATTTTGCCTCAAAGTTTTTTTTTCATGTTGCTTAGAGTAGTTCAAAGAAGCAAGAAAAGGGACATTTTTGGGAAGAAAATTGTTTTCAAAAAGGCAAAAGGTGCACTTTAAAAAATTTGAAGGATGCATATCCTTTAAAAGAGGTTTATTTTCAAGTTTGCCAAAGGGTACTTTCTCTTTAGAAAGACCATTCCAAAAATTATTGAAGGGTATTTACCCTTCAAAAAAGTTCATTTGCACAAGTCGAAGGGTATTTTCTCAAGAAGTGGTCCTACTCAAAAATTTTGAAAGGTACTTTTCAAATTTTCCAAAGGGTATGTTTCTTTCAAAAGTGCCATTTTCAAAAGGTTCCGAAGGGAATTTTCATAGAGGAAAAGGGTAATTTTCAAGTTTCCTGAAGGGTATGTTCCTTTCAGGAAGGTCTCTTTCAAAATTCAAAGTATTTTTTCAAAAAAGTACCCCAAGCAAAAGTCTATGGAAATTTCCCAAAAGGAAATGTCTAAAATAAATAACTCAAGGAATTGACTTGCCCACACACTTCAAAATTTGAGCCCCTGTAAGTAGCCATTAGTATTCAAAAGATCAAAGGGTTCATCAAGATTTCCATGATCTTGACACTTATCAAGATCTCATGATAAAAGATCAATGACATGAGTTATAGTCAAATAATCATCAAATCTAGAGGGGTAATTAGTTAGGGACAAATGGCATAAGCCCATCCAACTGGTAAGAGATCGATGACTCATGGGTATCCATACACAAGTAGATAGATGGACATGCAAAAGGAAAAGGGGGGTATTGATTTTAATAGAAAATATATAAGTCCAAAATAATAGTAAGGAGCATGTCATGTTTTAAATACAAGAGATCAAATCATGTACACTTGGTTGGAACATGCAGCTACCCAAAACATGGATCTCTTAGCTCCAAAAAGGAAAACTTGAATGTGTGAAGGGATCAAGGAGAATTATGGTGATCTTAGATTGTTCATTTGATGCTCAAGTAGTTGCACACTTTAAAGAAAAGAAGAATTCAAGGACAATGGTGGTGGTTGTGTCCATTTATGACATCTCTCTCTATTTTTCATGCAAACCCCTTCTTTTCTCATCATTTTTGCTATATATAGAGGCCTTTAAACTTTAAAAATCATCCCTTAGATTGGTGAAAGAGTGACTCAGTCAAAATAACTTTGTAAACACTCTCTTAAAGTAATATGATGAATTTTCTGATTCTAGTTTGAATTCAAGTGTACATTATTGGAGTTTAACTTCTAGATATATGTCATTTTTCATCATCTATAGATTCTCTATGTATCTTGATTTATTTATTTTGGTTCCTTATAGGTTATGTGAAGTTTTAGATATTGGTGCCTTTCTTGAAGTGTCACAAGTTATAGTGTCTAATACAGACCTATTTCTTTCTATCCTTTGAACTATAGGATTTCCCTTCGACCTCCACACAAAATACTTATATTTTTGACCTTGAGATAGGATCAAATTAGTCTATGTCTTTATTAGTTTCATTAGTATTTGTTAAGGTTTCTAGGCTAAAAGTGGATCATTTCATATTTTGGTACATCACCATCTTTATCTTAGATTTTCATGTCATGTTATCTTTCTCTCCCTTTTTCTTAGTCAATAGTAGATTTTAGTATAGGAAATAAGGTGAAGTGAAGCATCTAAGGAGATAGCCTCATTACAAATCCTAGAGTTTCAACCTCATTACAAGATACCCACATCCTAAGGTTGTCCCAATCGTTGTAGCTAAGAGTGAGAGAGCCTAAGAAACTATCCCACAAAGGGTATAATTCTATGCTACAATAGTTTTTGGCATGCCCAATAGGACTAACTTCAAGGAAGATTGGTCAAGTTATATGTTGGTTTGATCAATTTATAGTGGTTATAGATTTCATCTTCCAGTATCTAGTGACTTTGAAGAACACTCAGTAATTTGGTGGTAGAATAGTAACTATCTTTCATGCCAAAGGTGACTACAAAATTAGCTTCTAGAGGTATTCATTTTGAATTTGTTGAATTACATTTAAACTCAAAAAGAAGTTTAAGGTTCACCCATACTCACCCATATGTAGGAAACTAATTTCCTAAACCATTTGTGAGGTACACCTATGCAAGAAGACCCTTGTTAGCCCTTTTTACTACCATGATTCCCTAAAGAGCTTTCATAGGCTTCAGTGGCCAAAGTCCTTTGAATTTGACACAATATGATCCTATGCCAGTAGAATCCCTCAAAATCATCCCATATTTCATAAGATACCAAGCCATAATTCCTAATAAACACATCATAGACATAGCTAATTTCTACAATATCCATAATGTCATAATAGAAAATGTAGCTATCAAACTATTGGTTATATCTTTTAAGAGAAAGGCTTTAGATTGGTATATAGGTTTATCTCCTAACTCTATTAAATCATGGGATTAGTTGGGAATAGCCTTATGTAAGAGATTAGTAGACAAGAGTGATCATCTGTCACTAGCATAATAGTTGACCATAATCAAGAGATCTTCTCATGAAGTTATGCAATACTTCAACACAAGATTCCAAAAAGCTTGGGATAGAATTCCAGCCACTATTAGACCATCCCCAAACTTTGCATTCTTATAATATTTAAAGGCTATAAATAGTGACATAGCAATAATGATCCAATCCATGGGAGGTAACATATTACCAAATGCTTATGAGGTGGCTATTAAAGTAAAAAATTGCCTAGTTCAAGTTGACAAGCTTAATCCTAGGCCTCCAATGCATCTTTTCCTAGAAATTAGACTACTCCCTATGGTTATTCCTCTAATTTATGTTATTATTACAACTCTAGTAATTGCTTCTATGCCTTCACCCAAGCAATAAAAATCCTCCACTATCAAATTGAGTGATTCTCAAGAGCCAAAAAACTACCTAGAACTTAAAAGGATGTTCCAATCCTTGACAAATTATGTAGTAAATGTAAAAAAGGCAAGTTTAGTTCAATAAAACTTATCAAGCTCCATATCAACCTCAAAAATAGTCTTATCAAGTAAATAGTCCACCTTATAAAGGAAATTTCCAAGGACAAGGGCATCCTAACTATGATAGACAAAAGAACTATAATCCAAATGCTGTAGGATATTCCAACTCCTTGGTTCCTATTCAAAACAATATGGCTCAAGAGGCCAAATGGATAATGCCTTAGAATTAGTCTTTTGGGCAATCCATTATACAAACTAATGGTTCTAACTATGCATTTAATTACCAATTATAGAAAGCTATTGCTTATGGATATAATCAATTTTTTATGGCTCAAAACATGAAGATTCCCATGATGATAAAGCCAAATTAGTTTTTGTTGATGATGAAAATTGCACTTGATCTTAATCAATCAACAATGGGAAGTTTAAAACTATGGGATATTATGGCTTGAAACAACCTCCATATTTTAGAGAAGCTGGTCTCTTCTTTTTTATCAAGTGTTTGGGAAAAGGGATAGGAAATTAAACAAAAACACAAATGCAGGAATTGAAACCAAACTATGGTGATGTGCTTGAGTGTAATCCTAATCCTAACCTGAGCACAATGGGACTATTATAGGATTCAATTACATTTAAGAGTAGACAAGTGCATGATCAATGTAAAAATATTGAAATAATAGAAACAGAGACTCAAAATAGGGAATTCTTTTGCTGTAATACAAAGAATGTCAACAAAGGCATAGTGTTCAATCTTCTTAATAGAATATTTTAATCACATAAGAGGTGCAAAAATCATGTACAATTATGTAGAACTTCTGATTCAAGAAGACGAGACAAAATCAAATGACATTCCTAATCACAACTCCAAAAAATCTACAGTATAAACTACTTTGTAAAAGACATAGATAACACCAACCAAGGCATAGAGTTCAATATTATTAATTCATTCAGCCACATAAAAGGCATAGAAACATGCATAGTTATATCAACTTTACAACTCAAGAAATTGAGATAAAAGCAAATGATATTACTGGTCAAAAACTCTAGAAAGTCTAAACTATGGAAAATTCCCCTCCTCTTTTTCATTTTACAATTCTTCCTCTTTTATAGCCTCAGATCTCTCCTTCCATCAACTCTTTCCCCACAAAATTCTTCTCCATACTTAACTCATAGGGGACAAATAGACAGTGCTTTCAATGCCTTGGGGGCTCCAAAAATCTACCTGGTGAACTGTTCCATCTACTCGAATTAATTCTAGCCAATTTTCCCTCCATTTTGATTTTTGGCAACAGAAACATGAAACACTCTATTATGCTAAAATGAGAGAGGACACTTAGTCAGTTTCTTGAAAATCCTCTTATTACTTAGAAGACACCAAAAAATAACACTTGGTATTTTCTACCTAATTCATCAAAGACACACGTCTCTCTTCACTTCTCTTTGGCTATGTATCATTCGGGACACATATTAAACTCTTAAGGATGGTGACACTTGGTAGCTTCCACAGAATTTTGAAGTAACACTTGAGGCCCACCACAATATTTATTCAACAATGAAACTCAAAGATGATCTCTTAGGTGTTCACATGTGGAGGCTTATGTGGCTTCAAGGAAGATACGTAGCGTCTTTCACTGCTTTAGATAAGGGTATGTGGCATCTTTGCTTTTCTTGGGGATGGAGTAGAGAGGGGCTTAGAGGGTGACACTTGGCAGCCTCCACTCATCTTCAACACTTAATCAAATGAAAAAAATGCCCTACTACCTTCCAAAAAGGTGCTGACCCCTTTGGTTTTTGGGACACTCCCTTGGACTACTCGATGAACTAAAATGGTTCAATGGTCCAACAGTTTAACACTACATGCCATTTCCACATTAATTGAGGTATTGAACCAAAATATTTGAACCAAAACATTGAACCTAGGTGCTGAACTAACTATCTCTTAGATGTCGAGATGTGGTGACTTATACTTTTCCTCTTAAAAGTAGTTCAGGACCCTCTGCGACTGCCACCTAGCACTTTTTGATGCATCCTGCTCCTTAGTCTTTTGATAACCTTTGCCAAAAAGAAGAAATATAGGTACCAATATGAGACACAGATGCTGACACATGGAAGCTTCTGCTTAGCCACTATTCAATATGTGGCACATTCTACTTCCCTCTTGTAAGTTATGAAAAATGCCTCAGACGAGGCTAGTTGGCTGGCCCCATGTTTCAAAAAGTGGCACTTGGTAGCTTCTGCTCAAATTCAAACATTTAGGCAAAATGAAATGAAAGAAACAAAAGAGGAGAAAGAGGACTCACATTCAGACAGTGACATTTGGTGGCCTTTGCTACACTTTGACACTTAAATAGAAAATGAACCTGCGCTCTGCCTCAACTCTACTGCTACGACCAAGGTATACGAAAACCAAAACTGTAGTGCTCAACTGAAAATTTGAATGCAACGTAGAGTAAAAATTTACTCTACAGTTACTGGCAACCCTCAAGACTTTTGAGCCTACTCAAAAAGAAAACTCCACCTCTCACTAGATCAAAATTATGAAAATTATAGCTTCAAAAGAGCCGTTGACACGTTTTCAAAACACTTATTTAAAAGAAAAGTGGGAAAATAATGGAAAAATAATGTGAGAAATGGAAATTATTTAACTATAATACATAAGAGACCCAAGTCAATTGAAATGTTTCAAATAGATTCTATTTACAAGAATTTCTTCAGGTTCTCCTTCCATCGACTCTAGCTCAAATGAATTCTTCTGCTTACACACATGAATTTTATACAGGCCAGTCCATAATGCCTCAAATTTGGTATGCTGACCTAGCTTGGCAGCCCTTATATCCCATTTCAAAATAATTGAGCCTACTTGAAAATTAGGATTTGAAGTCCTTTTATCAAAATAGTCCTTAATCATTCCCTAATGCTTATCAATGAATCATGGGCCATGTCCCTCTTTTCTTGAACATCCAAAAGTTTTGTGAGTCTGACCTAGATGGGGCCATTCTCTTTAATTTCAATCTACTTGATCAGCTAGAGAGTAGGGATTTCCAATTTTAGGGGAATCACAATAGACTTTCCATATACCAATTCATATGGGGACATTTTGGTCACCTACTTAGGCATGATTCGATCAGCCCATAATGCTAGATTAAGCACTTTATGCCATTCTTTGTGATGATCAGCCCCTATTCTTTTGATGAGTCTTATTAGGTTCTTGTGGGTTGATTCTGCCAGACCATTACTTTGAGGGTAACAATTAGATGAATTTTTTAGATATATTCCATGTTTCAAGGCAAAGTTAGATACTTTAAACCCTAAGAATGCTTTAGCATTATCTAAAATGATGGTGTGAGGAGCCCTAAAGTGAGTAGTGATGCCCCCTAGAAAATCTAAGATCACATTCTCTGTTGCTTCCTTAAGTGGGACCGCCTCGATCCATTTGGTGAAATAGTCAGTGGCAGTTAATATCCATTTATGACCCATACTAGACACTAGATTTATCATTCTAATGAAGTCAAGACCCCATTGAGCAAAAGGTTCATCCACAATTATAGGACTAAGGGGCATGGCTGCATTCCTCCTCATCCCCATATAATAATGGCAAGATTGACATTTTCTAACCAGCTGATAACAATCTACAAATAAAGTAGGCTAGAAATATCCTGCCTCACTTATCTTTATGGCTATGTTCTTTGCAAAAAAATTCCCCCTAATATTCCATGATGCATTTCATGTAGTATTCTCTTAGCTTCATCTTGTTCCACACATCTTAACAATTTTCCATTATAACTTCTTCTAAAAAGGACTTGTTTAATTAAAACAAAATGAGCTCCCTATATCCTATAATGTCTCATCTTGCTTCGAGGGAGTTCTCTCAGGTAAATCCCATTTTTCATAAATTGAATCGTTCTTGTGACCCAAGATTCCTGATCAACCTCTTGTAATTTTAGCATCGTCTATGTCTCTCCTTCTAAATTTGCTTCCTCAAGTGACATATTTTCAAGCTCTTGGGTTATATATTGGCACAAGCCCCTGCCTCTAACTAGCTTGGTGGGTCTGACCTCTACATCATATTCAAGGATCTTAGTGATCTAATTGGCTTTTTTCTCAGTGATTCCCCCCTCCATAATGTATTCCCTGACACTTGGGTGAACTACAAGTATTAGAATTTTGTTCCCTGATATCAGATGCCTAAATTTCTTGAGGGCTTTTACCATGGCATAGGGCTATCTTTTCACAAAATTATACTTGGTCTTATAATCCTTGAGAGTTTTTGAGAAAAATTCTATTGGGTGTTCCCCTTCTAGCCTATCATCTTTTTGCATCAAGATAGCAGCAATACTTGACTCTCCTCCATAGACATACATTACGAAGGGCTTGAGAAAATTTGGATTTTTGAGCACTGGGGCTATTGAGATAGCCTTCTTGACCTATTCAAAGGCTTGCTTCCCTTCTATAGTCCATTTGAAGACTATATTTTTCTTTAGTAAGAGTGTCATTGGTCTAACCAAGCCTACAAAATTAGATATGAATTTACTGACAAAATTGATTTTCCCTAAAAAAGACTGGACTGCCTTTTTATTTACTGGAAGAGGTAGGTCCATTATAGTTGTGATTCTCTTGGGATCTATAGAAACTCCTTCCTTATATACTATGTGCCCCAACTGTTTACCCTAAGGTACAACAAAAATACATTTCTTGGGATTCAATGATATCCCAAAATCCTGACATCGCTTGAAGACAGATTCTAAATGATCAAAATGATCATCAACATTTTTTGAGAAAATAGTGAGGTCATCCAGATAGACCAAGATGACCTTATTTACAAGTTCACCAAAGGCTATATCCATATCATTGAAAGGTGGATCCTACATTTGATAAGCTAAATGGCATCTTCACGTAGGCAAATGTTCCCCATTTGGTAGTGAAAGCAGTTTTGTACTGGTCTTCCTCAGCTAGCCAAATCTAATTGTATCTAGAGAAGCCATCTAGTAAAGAGAACCTCTTTGATCCAGCCACAGTTTGTAGAATTTGTTCCATGGAGGGCAAGGGGTAGTGGTCTTTTAGAGATGCTCTATTTAGATCTCTGAAATCTACACACAGTCTTACGTCTCCATTCTTTTTCCTAACAAGGACTAGATTTGATACCTAGATTGAGTGCTTGATTGGAAATATTATTTTTGAATCTAAAAGTTTCTGCAACTCATCTACCATTAGAGGCTCAATCCTTGGATTTACCAGCCTTTGTTTCTATCTGATGGGATTGGACCCTTCAGTTAATTCTATCATGTGTTGGATAATGTCTCTATTATATCCATGAAGGTCTTCATAGCTCCAAGCTATGAATCTGTCATATCTCTAGCAAAATTCAATTAGTCTTTCTTTCTCTTCTTGAGTTCTATAATTCCCAACTTTTAGATTTTTATCATCACTCACTTCTACTTCAAAATAGTCTACTTTATCTACCTGTAACCTTTTCTTTTCTAGGCTTACATCCTCTAGGTCAAACAAGTTTTCTAAGGTGATCAATCCCTTGGGGAGCTTATTAGTCCTTAATTGTATAATTTGATCACCATATGCCTCTTCAATTTTAGTTTTCAACTGATCAACAAATTCATCTGACTGTTGTAAGAAAGAGACTACCTAAGCATCATTTTCAAACACTTGTCAATTTTCATCATTGGCTAGGATGGCCAGCCTCACTATAACCTTTACTGACTCATTGTTAACCAATAGGCTAGTTGCTAGGTTAAACTATGAGCCAATCTGGGCCATCCTATCAGCCTTAAAGTTTTGACTTCTAGGGATTATCTCAATATTGAAAACTTCAAAATCTTCTATCAAATCCCAAATCATATGCCTATAGGATCTCATTCTCACATTCTTGGCTGCTGACTTTTCTCATATTTGTTTTACTACTAATTCTAAATCTCCTTTTACTTTGAGGTTCTTTATTCCCTTTTTCTTGGCTAACAAGAGCCCATGTACTAAAGATTCATACTCAGCATCATTATTAGTGCAAGCAAATTGGAATTAGATAGCCCTTAAAATCTTATCACTATTTGGAGTAGTAAGACAAATTCCTGCTCCAGCACCATTTTTACTTTTAGCCCCATCAAAATGCAAAGTCCAAATTTTTCAATCTTGAGTAGTAGGTGCCTCTTCCATTATAACATTTGGGATTGTTTGGTCCTCATCAAAAATGGCATATGTTCCCAAACTAGTAGAGTCATAGTTCCCATACAGGTTGCTATGCATCATAGCCCACAACTAGCTATTTTCTTCTTCTTGATCATGCTCAGTCCAGTCTCCTAGTTCTTTGACATAAATTCTTTCTTTTTTATTTAACATGGCATGATCTGATTCTAATCTAGTTATTGGTTCATTGGTGATATGGTCTTTGGATAGTGGTTCAAACAAAAAATTTATTTTTTAACCGTATCTGGTTCTCAAGATGAGGTGAGACCAGTCAAGAGACATATATCCTCCTTTTTTTGCTATAAAGTCTCTGGATAAACATAAACCAAAAATAGGAGGTATATCTATAACAACTATATCTTGGTTGACAATTATGTTGGGACATGTGTATAATAGTAATGGGAGCTATTTAATTCTCCATATGGTTTGTATTATTTTTCCATTTATTTTCATCACTCCTTTTGCAAGGGGTTCATATTTTATTTTCAAGGCATTAGCTATTTTCTTGGGCATCACAGTTGTACTAGCCCCTAAATCTATCAATAAATTATGTAGAAGTTTCTTTCCAACTATAAAATTCAAATAGAAAGGCTTTGGCTTGGATTTACTTACTTGTGTTGCATCGTTCACGAAGGTTGTTGTCCTTGGAGGAACTGTATCTTTGAGTTTTTTCTTTCCAGCAGGTCCTTCTTTGGTAACAACACTTTGGGTCACTACTTGGCTTTGTAGAGCTTCTTGTAGCAGTGTCTTCTGCTTAGGAATAGCCAATATATCCCATATAGATACTTGCATTGGAGTCTTCTTTAATTGGTCCACTATATTGATTGGTCCCAAAGACTAAGTTTTTTGGTAGTAAGGATACCTCATTTTTTCCTAAATCTAGGTAAGAATCCCTTGATCTTATATAGGCTGAGGTGCTTCTTGTCTAACAGTAGCATTCCTTTGTCCTTGAGATGAAGGATCATTCTTGACTTGACCACTTACAATCTCAGGCTACTCCACCATTCTCCTCTTTGATCTGGTGTAATAATCAGATTGCACTACTGGCCTTTGGGAGGTAGATGCTTCATTCAAAAAAACTGCTTCTTCATCCTCAACCCATGAGAACAAAGCATGTTCAGGGGCTTTTTCTTCCTCTTGTTGCAAGGGCATTCCTTACATTTGAGCCACTAGAACTGAATTTTGCATACTAAGAGATTGATAGGCTTGATTGTTACTGGTACTGGAAAACTGACCATCCATTCTCCTCTACTCAGCCACCCTTTGTTTTAGATTACCCCTAGAAAAATCTTTGGGTGTATGAGCATCATTGCAAGGAAAACACCAAGCATTAGTATCATCCACATAATTATTTTGACTTGGAACCATCTCTCTATTTGAGTTGGGGGGAATGGTCTGTGAGGGTGTGGGAATTACAACTAATTGATTTGCTGACTAATGGTTAGTTTGTCTTGGAGGACCTTGATATTGGTTTGGTTAGGATGAAAACCTATTTTCTGGATAGCCTTGATAAGGGGGCTTAAGGAAAGTATTCTGCTACCTCTTCATATTAATCAGCTCTTTAGAAAATGTCCTTAGGATATTTTTGATATCATCCATCTCAGATGACTGAGCAGGGATCAGTTTCTTCACAAAGGATGGAGGGTAAGTATACATAGACACAGGTGGGCTTATAGCTTTAGGAACTTCTTGAGGTAAGGGTAAGGAATTTTTTGGGAACATAGGCATGGGAGGCTTTGGAGGTAACTTTCCAGCATCTATTAAATGGTTTTCAGCTTTGACCACATAGTCATAAGCTACTGGCAAAGTGTGTCCTCCCAGTGACTGAATCATAACAGATATATTAGAATTTAAAACTTTGAGATAAAACACTATGGCCATACCAAGCAATGGCTTAGCTGTAGTAGGGATTCTATCCCAAGTTTTCTAGAATCTGGTGTTGAAGTCAGTCATGTCCTCCTGTGGTCCCTTTTGAATGGTGATTAACTATTGTAACAAAGAAGACTTATCACCCTTCTCTACAAATCTTTCAAAGAACAAGTCTCCAAGCTGGTCCCATGTAGAGATGGTATTTGGGGCCAAAGACTGATACCATTCTAAATCCTTCCCTTTGAATGAAGATGCTAATAACCTTATGGCCACATTTTGCTATGTGATAACATGTATGGCACAGACATCTGATACATCTTGAAGATGCTCCATAGGTGTTTTTGAGTCTTGCCCACTAAATTTGGGTAGAGATTTTAGAGCATTTACTGGGATAGGATCCCAAACAACTGGTGGTGTTGGGAGGATCAAGGGACTACCAGTATTCCACCTTGCATAATTTCTTGGGGCTACAGGGGCTCCCATATTTATTATTGGTGTAAACTAGTTAGCTCTCTTCTTTGGACTAATTACCAGAGGTGGCAAAAGAATACCTGGATTTGTAGCAGATTGTGATTTGGTGTCTGGTCCATAGTTCTAACTCCTCATAGCTCTCTAGTTCATACAGTCTTGAAGGAAACTTCAAGACTGGTCCCACTGAGCATGCCAAAAATTGTTGATGATGAAAATTGTGCTTGATCTTAATCAATCAACAATGGGAAGTTTCAAACTGTGGGATATTACAGCTTGAAACAACCTCCAAATTTTAGAGAAGCTGGTCTCTTCTTTTTTATCAAGTGTTTGGGAAAAGGGATAGGAAATTAAATAGAAATACAAATGAAAGAATTGAAACCTAACTATGGTGATGTGCTTGAGTGTAATCCTAATCCTAACCTAAGCACAGTGGGACTATTATAGGATTCAATTACATTTAAGAGCAAACAAGTGCATGATCAATGTAAAATGATTGAAATAATAGAAATAGAGGCTCACAATAGGGAATTCTTTTGCTGAAATACAAATAACGTCAACAAAGGCATATTGTTCAATCTTCTTAATAGAATCTTTCAATCACATAAGAGGTGCAAAAATCACGTACAGTTATATAGAACTTCTGATTCAAGAAGATGAGACAAAAGCAAATGACATTCCTAATCACAACTCTAGAAAATCTACAGTATAGACTACTTTACAAATGACACAGATAATACCAACCAAGGCATAGAGTTCAATATTCTTAATTCATTCAACCACATAAAAAGCACAAAAACATGCATAGTTATATCAACTTTACAACTTAAGAAAATTGAGACAAAAGCAAATGATATTACTAGTCAAAAACTCTAGAAAGTCTAAACTATGGAAAATTCCCCTCCTCTTTTTCATTTTACAATTCTTCCTCTTTTATAGCCTTGGATCTCTCCTTCCATCGACTCTTTCCCCATGCAATTATTCTCCATCCTTAACTCACAAGGGACAAATAGATAACACTTTCAATGCCTTGGGGGATCCAAAAATGTACCTGGTGAACTGTTCCATCTACTCGAATTAACTCCAACTGATTTTCCCTTCATTTCACTTTTCAGCAACAAATACACGAAACACTATGTTATGCTAAAATGGAAGAGGACACTTAGTCAATTTCCTAAAAATACTTTTATTACTTAGAAGGCATTAGAAAATGAAACATGGCACTTTTCACCTAATTCATTGAAGACATGTGGCTCTCTCCGCTTCTCTTTCGCTATGTTGTAGTATCGTTTAGGACACATATTAGACTCTTACAGATGGTGACACTTGGAAACTTCCACATACTTTTGAAGTAACACCTGAGGCCCACCACAATCTTTATTCAAAAATTAAACTTGAAGATGATCTCTTGGGCATTGACACGTGGAGGCTTTCACAGCTTTGAGGAAGATACGTAGCATCTTCTACTACTTTAGTTAAGGGTATGTGGCATCTTCCACTTTTCTTGGGGATGGAGTAGAGAGGGGCTTGGAGGGTGAAACTTGGTGGCCTCCACTTATCTTCAACACTTAATCAAATGAAACAAATGCCCTACTACCTTCCAAAAAGGTGTTGACCCCTTTGGTTTTTGGGACACTCCCTTGAACTTTTGGATGAACTAAAATGGTTCAATGGTCCAACAGTTCAACACTACATGCCATTTCCACATTAACCAAGTTATTGAACCAAAATGTTTGAACCAAAACATTAAACCCAAGTGCTAAACTAACTATCTCTCAGATGTTGAGATGTGGTGACTTCCACTTTTCCTCTTAAAAGTAGTTTAGGGCCCTCTATGACTGCCACCTAGCACTTTCTGCTACATCCTGCTCCTTAGTCTTTTGACAACCTTTGCCAAAAATAGGAAACATGGGTACTAGTATGAGACATGAATGCTAACACATGAAAGCTTTTGCTTAGCCACTATTCGATATGTGACACATTCCACTTCCCTCTTATAAGTTATGGAAAATACCTTGAATGATGCCAGTTGACCGGCCCCATGTTTTAGAAAGTGGCACTTGGTAGCTTCCACTCAAATTCAAACATTTAGGCAAAATGAAATGAAAGAAACAAAAGAGGAGAAAGAGGAATCATGTTCTGATAGTGATATTTGGCATCCTCCACTGCACTTTGACACTTAGATGGAAAATGAACCTGCGCTCTGCCCCAACTCTGCCGCTATGACCAAGGTATATGGGAACCAAAACTGTAGTGCTTGACTGAAAATTTGAATGCAATGTAGAGTAAAAATTTACTCTATAGTTTCCATAAGAACAAGGATCAGATTAGGTACCAAACCAAATGGATGCTATAATGGTCATCAGTGAGCAAGAAGAGTGTTATGCACTTAATTAGGATGCTAGATCTAGTCAAGCATACATGCCAATGGTAGATAATACAAGGTTTAAAAGAAGTAATATGGGTGACAAATAGGGAGCATTCAAGGAACCTCCTACCACCACTCCTTCATTGTCTAAGCCTAATGAGCCTAATATGATTCCAAACGTCTCAACACCTCCACAAAGCTCATATATTCAATAAATAGTAGCATTGACTCCTAAAGTAAAATTAAAGGTTAGTAGTACACCAATAAACATTGTTGAATAAATGAATAAATCCAACATGAATGTACCCATGTGGGACATGCTTTCCATGCCTAATCAAGTGGATATCCTTTAAGAAGGTTTGTCCAAAATAGGTGTTACAATAACTACAAGTAAACAACCAAGCAAGGAAGTTAATGTCCTCACTAATGCAACCAAGGGTCCTATGGGAGAAAGACCAAGTAATGTGGTCAAACCTCCACCCTTCTATATTTCATTAATAATTAGTGACTCTTTGGTGAATAATTTCTTGATAGATAATGGAGCTAGTATTTTGATAATGCCAAAATCTATAGTAGACCGGCTTGGTTTAACATATGAACCTTAATATAAATGAGTTATGTAGCTTAACAGTTCTTCCACAAAGCCCTTTGATATCATCAAGGATTTGAGTTTGACCTTGCTTGCTTGCCCTAGTGTTTCAATGGTTCAAGATGTGTTTATCCTTGATGTAGCTCCTCATTTTTCTCTATGCTTATCTAGGGAATTCACAACCAAAATTGGGGGTTATCTAGTAGTAGATTGGTCCTACATGGCTTTCAATATAAGGTATGAAACTAAGGTATCAATCAAAGCTGAACCCATGGCACAATTTCACATTGAACCCCATCAGTCAGATACTGTAAACCTCAATTGTATTATCATTTATGAGGATGAGTTTATAATTGGTCAAGAACTAAATAATTATCCTAAGGAGATTCCAGATCTATTATTGGATGAGCTATGGGAGATAATCAATTTATTAACCCTTTAGAAGGTGTTGAGGAAAGAGACATGGGTGTATATTTTCTATATGAAGAAAATAAACTCATGCCTTCCATCATTAGACCTAAAGAAGACCTCAATGATATGTGGACGTTGTTCTTTAATGGTTTAAGGAGTAAAAATGGAGTAGGTGTAGGGGTAATTTTGGTTTCCCCTTTAGATGGTAAGTTTTTCTCTTCTTATAGGTTCCATTTCAGTTGCTCTTTTAATACAATAGAATATGAAGGCTTGATTTGTGTCCTCTAATAGGCCAATAAGAGAGGAATCAAAATGTTGCAAGTATATGGAGATAATGAGCTTATAGTAAACCAAGTTAGAGGCTTGAACATTACAAAGAATCTTTTGATGAGGTCCTACAAAAATAGAGTGTGAGACTTGATTAAAAATTTTGAAGCCTTTAAAATTTACTCTATGCCAAGGAACTAGAATTAGCATGCTAATAGGTTAGAAGTTGTAGGAGCCCAGTTTGATATTATGAATAAGCTAAAAGAGGCCAAGGTTTAGCCACATGTTAGGGTGGTGGTGAGGCCATCAGTACCAAATAATGAAGTCCACTGGTAGGTCTTCAAAAATGATAAATAAATTACTTATTTCTTGCAGCAAGAAGTGGAGTTTTCCTTAATAAACCAAGGTAAAATTTAACATTAGTATGAGGATCAAATTATTTAACTAAATTCTAACAAACTTCCTAAATGGCTAGTCACCTTTAAATTTATTTTCCATTAAGGAGACCATATGAGGAGAGATAAGGTAGTAATGTCAACTGACGAAGAAAATTATGAGAGAATCCTCATATTCAAGGACAAATTTCTCAAGCTTAGGAAGGTAAGAAGCAATGCCAAAAGGCATGTTTTCATTGAAATTTGTAAGGAATTTTTAGATGTCTTTGCTTGTGAGTATAGTGATCTAAGAGGCTTTGATCCAAAGTTAGCCCAACATACTATAGAACTAGAGGCCAATGCTAAGCCTGTGAGGTAGAAGTAAAGGCTTATCAATCCAAAAATAGAAGAGATTATGAGGAAAGACCTAACCAAGTTGATTGAATCCAAAATTATATTTTCCATCAAACATTCATCATGGGTAGCCAATTTAGTTCCTGTTAAGAAGAAGAGTGGGGAGATTAGGCTATGTGTTGACTTCAAAGATTTGAAAAAAGTCACCTTGAAGGATCATTACCCTCTACCATCCATGGAGCAACTTATTCAAATAGTTGTAAGGTCAGAACATTTTTCTCTTTTGGATGGATATTCAGGTTACAATTATGTATTGGTAAAAGAATATCTGTATAAGACTACCTTCACCACCAAATGGGGCACATATGCATACCAAAAGATGCCCTTTGGTTTGTCAAATACTGGGGAAACTTTACAAAGAGCCATGGGCATGGATTTCTAAGGATTACTAAATCAAATGGTGCTAGTCTACTTAGATGACATCATAATTTTATCCAAGAATGCCAATAAACATATGGACCACTTGAGGCTGATCTTTGAAAGATGTAGGGAGTATGGGATCTTGTTAAATCCTAAGAAGTGTGTGTTTGTCATACATGAAGGTAAGTTTTTGGGACAAATCATTTTAAAATAAGGGTTGTCTATTAACCCTAAAAGGGTAGATGCCATCTTAGCACTCTCTCTCTCCCCAAGCATAAAAAGGGAGTTCAGAGCTTCCTTGGAAAAATATACTTTGTAAGAAGGTTCATACCAGGTTTTACAAGCTTGGTCAATCCTATTACTACCATGTTAAAAAAGATTCAAGTTTTTTGTTGGCCAAGAGAAGGAAAATATGATTTTGAAGCCATCAAATAGGCCATTACCCAAGCATCCTCACTCATAAATCTTGATTTCTCCAAGGATTTCATGTTATACACCTTTGCTAACATTGATAGCTTGTCAACTATGTTGATTCAAAAGAATAGTGAGGCAATAGAGCAGTTAATTTCCTTTTTTAGTCAAGGGTTGGAAGGATATGAGGTCAGGTACACTTTTATAGAGAAGTAGATCCTTGTAGTAGTAATTAGTCTTAAGAATTTTAGACCAATGTTCTCCAAAAACAAGATTTATCTCATGGTACCCCATCATGGAGTTAATGATTTCCTTCATAACAAAGATCTGAATGAGAAAAGAGCTAGATAGATCACCAAAATTATGGAGTTTAATGTGGAAATCAAAATGACCAAGTTGGTCAAAGGTAGAGGTTTGTGTGAGAACATGGTGGAAGGTCTTCAAAAAGATAAAGATGTTGCCATGGTGATTCAAGACAACTCATAGGTAGAGGCACCTCTACTTCATAATAGCTAGCTCCATGATATGGCACATTTTTTGCTAATAAAAGAATGCCCCTAAGGTCTAGACAAGGCAAAAAGAAGGTATTTTAGACTTTAGTCCATACCTTATGCATTAGTTGATGGGGTTTTATTTAGAAAAGACCTTAATGGAGTTCTCTTCAGGTGCATAGATGATGACCAAGTGACAAGGATCTTGGAGCAATTCCATGATGGGCCTACAGGAAGCCATTTTGCTCTAAGGACTATAATAACAAATATAATGAGGGTTAGTTATTACTAGCCCAACCTCTTCAAAGATGATTATGCATGGGTAAGAAAGTTTCAAAAGTGTGATTTATTTATGGGTAAGAAAATATTATCAGCCCTTCATCTCAATCTAATTCAGGTAGAACAACCCTTCATGCAATGGGGGCTAGATTTCATAGGAATGATCAACCCTCCATCAATTTCAAAACATAAATGGGTACTCACTACAACCAACTACTTCACCAAGTGGGTAGAAGCCATTATATTAAAAAAAGCTAATGAAGGTGCAATCCTAGATTTATATGAAAATATTGTGACTAGGTTTGGTGTTCCATCCACTATCATCACTGGTAATGCATTAGCATTCCTTAGTCTAAAAACAAGTGAATGGGATCTCAAAATAGGCATCTACCTCAACATCTCTTCCAATTATTATCCTCAAGGAAATGGACTGGCTGAGTCCAAAAATAAGAATTTACTAAGAATCAATAAGAGAACTATGGAAGAGAATTAGAGGGCATGACACACCAAACTAAAGACAGCCTTATGGGTTGACAAGGTGAATCTTAAATCTAAAATTAGTAATTCTCCATATGATTTAGTATATGGAAGGGAGGCCAAGTTTCCCATTTCTCTTGAGTTGCCTATATTAGAATTCGCCCATCAACTGGAGCTACTGGAAGATGAGCCCATGAATGTGAGGTTGGTAGAACTCTTGGAGCTTGAAGAAACAAGAGACCTTGAAATGAAGACACTAGAGTCACATCAAGCTTAAGTCAAGAAAGCCTTTGACAAGAGAGCCATTTAAAAGGACTTCAAAGAGGGGGATCTAGTCATCAAATGGGATTCAAATAAGGCAAATTTAGGCAACCATACCAAGTTTGATAGCTTATGGATTGGCCCTTATTTGATCCATGTATGCAAACAACATAATGTTCTTTAGCTTGCCCAACTAGATGGAGAGGTATTACCCATCCTAGTCAATGGGATTCATCTAAATCCTTTCTATTAAAAGAGTTTTCATTAATTTTATATACTTTACATTTTGTATAGTTTTTCATGTTTTCTTCTAAGTGCCTTGTCCACATTATTTTCAGTTGTGTGTTTCCCTTACCTAAGTGCCTTGGGCATAGTGTTATTTTGTTCTATTTGTTCTTATTTCTTCAAGGGGAGTTTTTAGATATGGATAGCCTTATCATATAAAGTAGTAACTCTATTCCCAATAGATCAAATGAAGTAATGAGTAGGGTTCTTTAAGCATAATAAGCATGCTTCCCTATGAGTCACCAAAAATGTTTATAGTTTTTTACCCCATAGGATAAAAATGCCACACTTGCCATTTGAATCTTTTCAATTCAGGATGATTTTGCCTTAAAGGTTTTTTCATGTTGCTTAGAGCTATTCAAAGAAGTAAGAAAAGGGAAATTTTCAAGAAGAAAGTCATTTTCAAAAAGCCAAAAGGTGCACTTCAAAAAATATGAAGGGTACATATCCTTCAGAAGAGGTTTATTTTCAAGTTTTTCAAAGGTACTTTCCCTTTAGAAATACCTTTCCAAAAATTATTGAAAGTTATTTACCCTTCAAAAAAGTTCATTTGCACAAGTTGAAGGGTCTTTTCTCAAGAAATGGTCCTCTTCAAAAAATTTGAAAGGTAATTTTCAACTTTTTCAAAGGGTGTGTTCCTTTAATAAGGGCCATTTTCAAAAGGTTCTAAAGGGAATTTTCATAGAGGAAAAGGGTAATTTTAAAATTTCCAAAAGGGTATGTTCCTTTTGGTAAGGTCTCTTTAAAAATCTAAAGGATTTTTTCAGAAAATTACCCCAAGCAAAAGTTCATAAAAATTGCCCGAAAGGAAATGTCCAAAGGAAATAACTCAAGGAATTAACTTGCCCACAAATGTAAAAATTTGAGCCCCTACAAGTAGCCATTAGTATTCAAAATATTAAAGGGTTTGTCAAGATTTTCATGAGCTTGACACTTATCAAGATCTCATGATAAAATATCAACGGCACAAGTGATAGTCAAATAGTTATCAAATCTAGAGGGCTAATCAATTAGAGACAAATGACATAATCTCATCCAATTGGTAGGATATTGATGAATTTTAGGCATCCATGAACAAGTATATCGATGGACATTTAAAAGGCCAAGGGGATATCAATTTTAATATAAAATATATAATTCTAAAACAATAGTAAGGAGCATGTCAAGTTTTAAATGCAAGAGATCAAATCATGTACACTTGGTGAGAACATGCAACTACCCATGACATGGCTCTCTTAGCTCCAAAAAAAGAAAAATTGAATGCATGAAAGGATCAAGGAAATTTAAGGTGATCTTGGATGGTTCAAGATGGTCAAGAAATTGCATTCTCTAAAGGAAAAAGGAACTCAAGGACAATGGTGGTGGTTGTAGCCATTTATGACATCACTCTCTATTTCTCATGCAAGACCCTTGTCTCATCTTTTTTTCTATATATAGAGGAATTTGATCCTTAAAACTCATCCCTCAAACTAGTGATATAGTGACTCTATTAAAATCACTTTGTAAACACTCTCTTGAAGTAATAAGATGAATTTTTTGATTCTAGTTTGATGTCAAGTGTACATTATTAGAGTTTAACTTGTAGATGTATGCCTTTTTTCATCACCTACAGACCCTCTATTTATCTTTCTTTAATTCTTTTAGTTCCTTGCAGGTTGTGTAAAGTGTTAGAAATTAGTGACTTTCTTGAAGTGTCACAAGTTATATTATCTCATACAAACCTATTTATTTCTATCATTTAAACTGTAGGGTTTCCCTTCGACCTCCACACAAAATACATATGTTTGTGGCCATGAGATAGGATTATATTAATTTGTATCTTAATTAGTCTCATTAGTAGTTTTAAAGGTTTCCAAGATGAAAGTGAATCATTTCATATTTTGGTGCATCACCATCCTTAGCTTAGATTTCCATTTCATGTTATCATTCTCTCCCTTTTCCTTAGTTAGTAGTAGATTTTAGTGTGGGAAATAAGGTGAAATGAAGCATCTAAAGAGCTAGCCTCATTAAAAAATTTAAAGGTTCAACCTCATTATAGGATAACCAAAGCCTAAGTTTGTCCCAACATGTGTAGTTAGGAGTGAGAGAGCCTGAGAAAATCTCCCACAAAGGATGTAATTCTATGCTACAACAGGTGATAGATTAGAGTCTTAATAAGACTATCTATGTTGATAATACCTAGTCTAAAGATTTAGGAAGTGATAATGAAAACTAAGAGGATGGATGACCATTATAACTTGATCCTAAGACTAAATATATTACTCAAAGCTGATGGAAGAATATGGGATGGATGGGGTATGGGAAATAGAAGATATAGGATAGGAAGATGTGGAATGAATATAAATAGAGTATATAGGATGGAGATTAGGCGGGTGGAAGATATAGGATGGACAAGAAGGATTATATAAGTTACCTAAGATAAGAATATGCAATGGATTTTTTTGTATATGAAGGGTGTGGAAGATGGGATAATATATAGCTAAATATTAGGTGATGTCTAAGATGGGAAGTAGAAAATGTGGGATTGGTGGATAGTACAATATTAGTAGATTTTAAGATATAGTGAGGTAGATAGAGATTATAAGATGGATAGTGGATTAAATGGGATATGAAAGATTAATGTGTGGAGGATATGAGATGAGTATGAAATGCAGGATGGGTGTGGTTTATAATGATGATATGAGAATATATATTTTCCTAGGGGTATTTAAGGTGTCACACATAAAATGGGGTATGTTCAACTCAAATTTTAAAATAATACAGGTATAACACAACACTCAAAACATAGAAAATCACAAATCCTAAATTATTCAACTAATAAAGGTGTGTAATTCAATGCCTACACCATCAAATAGCTTCATAGGTGAGGCTGTAGTCTAATGACCCATTAGGAAATCTACCAAACCTTCTCAACCCTATTTTCACATGATGGCTACTTAGGATTTGATATTGACTCTAGTAGTAGTGCACCTATTACAACTAAAGGCTCCTAATCTAGGTTTACATAAGGGTTTATAGGTACATCCTCTATATAAATGAAGGTATAATGGGTACCAAGTATGTATAGGATGTTGTCTAACTACTCTATATATTGGATCTTAATTGTACCTCACTCCATGGAACCCTTTATGGGGAATTATACTTAGGTACCAAATGATAGCTCCCCTAATTTTTATACTCTCCTAGAACACAAAGTTTGATCTAGTGTGTGGTGATGAAATCCACATCACCAACCCCTATTTTATAAGCCTGTGCATGGGGATGAATTCCATGTCATGTGATATCCTAGACTTAGGTAGGGGTAACAAATAAGCAAGCATAATTAATTTCTTGATTAATTATTGTATGTGAGGAAGTGATTTAACATTTTTGGGAATATTGGTTTATTATTCCTAATTTAGTTAAATGGTATAAATAGATAAATTAGTAAATAATATGTAGTAAATAAGCTACTAATTTGTTAATTCTGATTATTGTTTAGACTTTCTAAAAGTATCAAGTGAATAGATAGAAAGATAACTTAGCTTATAATTGTGTTAATCTGACTGATATTGACTATGTAGAAGTAGGATATATCAAGAACTTGGATCTAGATTTCATTTTTTAACAAGATAGGAGCACCAAAAATAAGACACTTTAGGGTTTGGTAATATATTCTTATTCCCATTTCTATTGTCCAAATTGGTTATAGAGGTCTGAAATTTCTAGGTTCTATCCACCACTCTTGTATGAACCTACCTGTGAAATTTTAAAGATTAACTCTCAATGGAGATCCTTGTAGAACTAATTTATCTTTGATCCTAGGTATTCAATAATATTGAATATGACTTTAAGAGAAGAGGGGGGTTAGTGTGTGTAAGATGCAATGGATGTGATTCACAACCCATGTGTGGGAATGATACCTATATAATAATACTTCAAAGAGGGATTAATCCATATGTAGTTTTTTCCTTGATATGCTTTGTGCAATCATGTATTAAAGATGCAAAGAAATGCAACAATAGGTGTGTTTGAGGTGACTAAGGACTAGTGTAAGGATTTGAATAAGATTATAATGGTATTGGATGGTTGTATGTAAAGAATAGGGAATATTACTTGAGTAGTCTTGATTGTATTCTTATTTCTCTCTTGAAAATGATTTCTAGCCTTTTCCAAATGATATTTGAATGGGATTTTATAGGTATCTATTGGTCATGGATTGAATTTGATCACATTAGGCCGATAAGGAGAAAGATGGGGAATCAAAAGGAATTAACCATTAGGGCTATAAATGAGCTTGGAAAACAACACCAAAAGTAGATAGAAGTGGCACTGGCATTATTTTCCTAGTGTGTCACTATTATCCTAGGCAAATAATACATAGGGGATGGATTGTTTAGGAAAAGAGGGTCCAAACATAGCTAAGATCAAGTATGAAAGGGTAAAAATGACTAGGAATTAGTGAAAAATAAGTCTAAGAGGGTTATGAGAGTAAAAAAGAGGGATCTATGGGTTGGGTGCCATTAGCCATGCTCAAGTTACCAATTTTTGTATGTTATATGACTACATTTGCCCCCTTTTATTCTAGTGATGCAACAAAGAAAAATAATAAGATAAAGGAAAAATAGGAAGTGTACCTAAACTTAATAGTAAGGGTGAAGCCCATAAAGTTATGTGATGTTGGGTGTGCATAAAGAGGGCACAGTGTGAAGTGTACATATTCAAGTGAGACTAAAGAGTAAGTCAATTCTTACTAGATACACTATATCTAAAATAAGAATGTATAAAGTTGGGTAAGAGAGAGAGAGGAAGAGAAAGGAATGAATACACCTCACCGAGTATGTGAACCATTATAAAACTATTCTACCAAGAGTAATATCATGAATGGAGCTAAGTGCTCAATTCCCTAAAAGTGGCTCAAGAATGCAAAGGCTAGCCCTTTAGCTCCATCATCACTCAGTAAGTAAAGTTAGGTGGTCATGCATGTGTTGATCAATTTTTAGACCATGTGTCTAATCCCTATAAATAGGTGGCTCAAGAATACAAAGGCTAGCTATTCCTTTGGATCCATCATTACCTTGTGAAGTGAAGCTATAAACTAATATCAGTATGAAATATATGTCATAAGAGATGGCTCATAAATCCCATGAATGTACTACGATCTAACAATGTTGGCATGGATATCTGAATGTATGTTTGAAAATATGCCAATCTTGGCTACTCCAAAATATGGAGATTAGGCTTTGTATGAAAGCCACTCTAAAATTGAGAATCTAGCTTATGTGGAATCCACTTAGGAACTTGGGAACTCAAGAACTCAAGAACTCAAAAGTTAGGCTTGTATGAAAGCTAAACCAAAATGATGCCAACCATATTTAGATGGAATAAGGCATGCAATTACTTAGAATTCCTGGGTAATTTTGAACTCAAAAATAAAGAAAATAAATGTGTCATGCACATTGCCCCCTATCACTGGTGTTTGAAACATGGATTTTGATTTGGAAGTTATACCAACTATCCTATCTAAAAATGGAAGTGAGATCCATCATGCCATGCATGATTCCCCCTATATCTATTTTATCAATGAAAACTTTACTAATTTTTTTTATTCTAGCTTGAACTGTAGCTGACAAAATTGTAACTAAACTTACCTTTTTATCTATTTCTGTAAAATCTAATTTTAAGTTGTTTAGCTAAGAGCACTAAAAATGGATAGTAGCACCATTAGCACTTAAGTCCAGTCTTGGTGATATTGTCTTGGTCCAAATATGATGATTTTTCTAGATTATTTATTATCTACCTAGTTTGTTCTGACTAGTTTGTTATCTAGTTGTTGTTCTAGGTGTTTTGAATGCTACTATTTTGACTATTATGAGTTCTAATCTCTATGACAAAACCCCTATTTATTTCCCCCTCTTTTGAGGGTAGAAATGAAGACCCTAAAATGATTTCCCTTAGAATAAATAACCTTAAAAGCATTTTATGTTTCAAAGATACATGATATACTAATCATAATCAGCAAGATATCTCAAGATATAACATGATTTTCATTGAGAGATTGTTAGAACAATAGGGTAATGCCTAAATAGATGTAATAATGTAATAGCATGTGCAATGTATTAAACTAGAATTAAAGTGTTATTTTTTAGTTGGAAAATAGGTATGGAGTATGATGTCCATCATGGTATCTAAGAATCAAGATAATGAATGATTTAGATCATGGTAGTATAGCCAATAAAAAATAATCAAGCAACAAACACACAAATCTAGAAGCAAGAACCATAAAAGTGTGGCCAACGGGCCAAGAAAATAAGAGACATAGGTACATGTCATTCAAACTTGAAATTAATCATACAAAGCATGTTCAAATTCCACATACACATAAAATTGGAAACAAGCAAAGGTTGGCATGAAAGCCACAATAACATAGAGAAGTATAAGCAAAGGACATTGGAAAATGTCCGAAGGCACACACATAAATAGAAGTAAAGAACATTGGAAAATGCCCTAAGGCACACTTAGAATACAATATGGAACTATAAATGCAATCAAATCAAGCTAATCTAAGCAAGAAGGTAAAGCATTTAAAGACTATAAATATACAATCACATCTAACTAATCAAAGTAAGAGTGAAAGTATACAGAACATGTTTGTAAAAGACTAGGTATATGTTAAGAAATACATAAGTGCTAAATACTAGTGAGTGTTGATAAGATAATTTGTGTATGATATTAAATAATTTACATTATCATGATAACTAGAGTGTGTGGTATAAGAATGACATAACCTGGATGTTGTAGTCATGTAGAAGATACCCCTAGTGGGTATGTATATCAATGTATGTCTTGATGTACAAGTAGGATGACCCATCATGGGTAGAGTAAAGCAATCAAATATTTGGATGTTATTGCACACACTCATAGAAGATCAAGTGAAGTATGGTAATGTAGATAACTTTAAAAACAATAGCATAGAATAGCAAATATAAGTCTAATATAGTAGTATTGTTGCAAAACATGGAAGATGCATACAATCAAGATGTTTTTGGGTTTTTGACATATTTAATTGTTTCTTGTATTTTGATATGTTCTATTATTTTTGTATTTTTGATATTTTGAGCTATTTACAATAAATCATTGGAAGATTATATACAATCAAGTAAAGGAAAATATGTACAGGCAATGATTAGGAGATTATGTATAAGAAATTAAAAAGGAGCTATGTACATATAACTAAGAAGAAATGATACTAACTGATGAGTTTTAGACAAGCTCCCTATCATGGTGTCCCATATCAAAGAAATGGATCATGTGTGACTATGAATAATGATAGAATGGATGCGAATACAACTCTAAATATTTAGATTCATTAATGGTATCTTGGAAATCATAATAACATGTATTGTTCCACTCATGATTATCATATTTATTTTAAACCAATGGAATGTTTTTGTTGACTTTTGTTGTATCTAGATCTTTTCCTTTGATGAACTACATTTGTGAATGATTTTATATATGATGTTCAATAAATCCCAAAACTTGGTGACAAACATTATCAATTGCTAGAATAGGAATAGTGATGCCTTGAACCTACTTGCCTAACCCTTGACCTTGATAATCAAACTGTTATAGATATTTTTGACTAAACCCATACTTATTTGAAAGTTGAGCCTCATTTTTGAGAGGTAGATTTGCATATTTTTTGTGCTTTACATGTGCTTGTGGTATTTTTTCTTTCTTTGATTTTACTTGTTGATCCTTTTATTGTTTTGAGTTATGCTTTTATAACCACTTTTGTACTATTTCTAAATTTGACCCTTTGTGAATGTGTTCCTATATCATTATAGATTGATTGATCGATTTACCTTATATAGGGTCCTCATTAGCAATTATATGTTGTATATGTTTGTTCAATGCCAAACATGAATTTGTGTGATGCCCATGCATTCTATGATATGCACAATAATATCTATATTTTCTCATTGGATGTAGAGGAGGTAGTTTGATCAACTTAGATTTAAGAATTTCCCTTTGTACCTCACTTGAAATATTATTTGATCTTTGAATGCTTTTTTAATTACTAGTTGTTAAGTTACTTTGTTATGATTTCTTGTTTTCATATGTAACACTGCTTGCAATAAATTAACTAGGTGAAGGGGCATACACATGATTGACACTAGGTTGCCTTTGAGCTCTTTGTATTATAATTTTATTTTCTAATGTTGTGATGTTTTCATGTAATAATTGATTCTATTTTTGTAAATTTGAAACTAACTTGCTCATACTAGTGATTTGATTTCTTAGATTCTTACAAATACAAACCCTATTTGCTTTCAATTAAACATGTAAGCACATATGTTAAAGAGACTTCGAAGAAGCTATAGGCTAAATTTATGTATTAGGAAAAATATTATGAGCTACCTCACCTTTTGGATGGATGATAGCATGGAATGGGTTATAGGGAAAGTAGATATCACCCTCTTGGGGGAGAGGAGGAGAAGGAAGATACTCAAAATTAGCCAAAGAGTTAAATACATATAGGTATAAACCATGTATATGAGATTTAATTCATGTAATGTGTATAGTAATATTATTATAAAGAACATTCCACATGAGAGATTGCAAACAAGGGATAGAGAGCATGGAATTGTGCCTTTAATGCATAAAAAACTTTTACATGTGCTATGATATGTCTAATATGTGTAGCAAGATAAACTTGAAAAAAATTCATATGAGAGATAGAAAGCAAAGGGTAGAGAGCATGGACTTTTGCTTTAATGCATGAAGATATTTGACTTGTAACATAATATTTCTAACATGTTTAGAAAATTAGAGTTGGAAATTATTTTGCATGAGAGAGAGAGAGAGAGAGAGAGAGAGAGAGAGAGAGAGAGAGAGAGAGAGAGAGAGAGAGAGAGAGATGTAAAAGAAATATTGAAATCTTGTGCATGTTTAGCAATAATTTTTATAATAGCATCCCTTATTATGAAAATTAAGCATGAAAGGGAAAGAATGAAGCTTTGCACTATCATATGATAAACTTCATCATTCATATACATGATAGGACCAATGATGGTTTGTTTATTTTTTGAAAGAAATGTGAGAAAAATTTGTAAGTGAGATCCATTTTATGCAATTTGGTTAAATATGTAAGGTAATATCTCACAAGCAATAGGACCTAGTATGGGAAACTAGGGTTTTAAAAAGTAATTATTTGAAAAATTACTATGAAATTTTGAAGTTGAAATTGAAATTTTCAGTAAAATATCCAACTAAACTTTCAAAAAAATATTGAAAAGATTGTAATTTAATAGGATCTAGTAGATGTAACTAGGGTTTTGAGTTTTTTTTTTAAAAAATTACTATTGAATTTTGAATTTTGAAGGGATTTTTTTATTTTAATATGCTAGTAAAAATTCAAAAAAATATTGGAAAATTATTGAAAAAATATTGGGACCTAGTTTGGGCAACTAGGGTTTGAAAGAAAATTATTTTAAAATTTACTATTAAATTTTAAAATTTAAAATGAATTTTTGATTTTAATATTCAAGTAAAAATTTAGGAATTTTTTGGAAGAAATTAGTAGAAATTTTACCTTAGGGTTTTTGTGCATAAACTAAGTCAGGTTCACCAAATGATTTAAATTTTTTGGGAATATTGGTGTATTATTCTTAATTTAGTTAAAGGGTCTAGATTGATAAATTAGTAAATAATATGCAGTAAATAAGCTACTAATTTGTTAATTATGACTATTATTTATACTTTCTAAAAATATTAAGTGAATAAAGAGAAATATAACTTAGCTTAGAACTATGTTGATTCGACTAAGACGAAGACTAATATTGACCATATAGAACTAGGATAATATTAGGAACCTAAATTTGGCTTTCAATTTTTGATTGGATAGGAGCATAAAAATGAGACACTTTGGGGTATAATGTTATAGTCATGTTCCCATCGCTATTATCCAAACTAGTTACATAGGTCTAATGTTTTTGGGTTTTGTCCACCACTTATGTATGACCCTACTTATGAAATTTTAAAGCTTAAATCTCAATAGAGCTCCTTGTAGAGCTGATTTATATTTTATCTTAGGTATTTAATAATCTTGAATAAGACTTTGAGAAAAGAGGGGGGTTAGTATGTGTAAGATGTATTAGACATGCTTCACACCCCATGTGTGGGCACCCTACCTACATACCAATACTCGAAAGAGGTATCAAGCCATAAGTAGTTCTCCCCTTGATGTCCTTTATGAAATTATGTATTGAAGATGCAAATAAATGTGAAGCTGGGTGTGCTTGAGGTGAATAGGGACTAGTGTAAAGATTTGAATAAGCTTAGAAATGTATTAGATGGTTATATATAGAGAATATGGAATATTACTTAAGTAGTCTTGCTTGTATTCTTTCTTCTCTCTTGAAAATGATGCCAACCTTTTCCAAATGATCTTTGAATGGGATTTTATAAGGATACATTGGTCATGGATTGAATTTTCTAATGTTAGGTCGACAAGGAAAAGGATGAGGAACAAGAAGGAATTGACCACTAGGGCTAGAAATGAGATTGGAGAACAACACCAAAAGTAGATATGAGTGGCATTGGTTCTATTGTCATAGTGTGGTACTATTGTACTAGGTAGACATGACTTAGGGGGATGGATTGGTCATGAAAAGAGGCTCCTAGCCCATACGGGATCAAGTTCAAAAGGCTACAAATGACTAGGAATCAGTGAAAACAAGCCTAAGAGAGTTATGAGAGTAAGCAAGAGAGATCTATGGGTTGGGTGTCATTAGCCATGCTCAATTTACCAATTTTTGCATTTTATATGAATACAAGAAGATAAGTATATATAATCAAATATATATATACAAGAAAAATCACACACAATAAATAAGTATATATAGATAACAAAACTGGAATATAAATGTTTTGGCATCCTTCCTACAAACTCAAAGGTTAGGAAATAAAGTGGGGTGCCTTGGTCTTGAGGGGTCCTACACCAAAGGCAGTTAGTAGTTTAATTTTTACAAAACCATGACTCCTTGCAAAACCATAAATACATAATGCAATATTGCAACTAGAAACTATAAAATCATAATTCTAAGAAAAAGTTGTAGATAACAAGTTGGAATATTGAAAAATTTAACTAACCATGATGGTTAACCTTCAAAACCATTATAGTTAGACAAAGTTGCAACTAGTTATATAATACTACTATTATAAAAAAATTGTAATCTACAATTTTGATCAAAATGGAAAAAATTATTAAGTATGTCTGATGCAAATAGATACTGGTAAAATAGCTTAAACTTCATAATGTTATAAATAAAATAGGTTCACCTAAGAAGTCATTTGGTCACTAATTTCTATCAATTTAAAGGTGTTTATAATTTCTTAATGAACAAAAATTTCCCAAATGATGTATTATGCAAATAGAATAATGAACTATAGACAAATTGATGAACAAACATTCTAAAAAATATCAAGAAGATGATTGAAACTATCCTATTTCCTATCTATATGTAAAATCATGACTATAATCTACAAACCGTAGGTATCAGAGAAATAATTCAAATGCAAGTCACAATTTTGTGTCAGGAGGTCAAAATAGGTTAATAAGGGGTGCTTGATATTTTCCTTTCTTGTCCTTCTTATACATGTTTCCTACCCACACATATCCAACTTTAATATCTTTTCAAATAAATAGTTAGGCCAACAATAACTAAATTTCAAAATGGCTAGGATGATTAAGAGGCAACCTTAGCCTATTATAGAGAACCTATAAACTACCTAACAAAAGATAAAATCCCTTTGTATGCAAAATTAGAAACTAATAGTTCATATATTTTACTAATTTAATCAAGAAGGATAAATCCTCAAGTCTTAAAGGTAAAACCACAATTACCAAAGCAAAACCATAGATAAGAAAGTCATGATATTATAGGTTATGCCTAAACAGTCCAAATTTTTATTAATATTCTTTTCCTACACACCATAAACCTAAAATACCCTCCAAATAACACCAACAAAATAATAACTATTTATAGAGATATTAGTGGCAGATAAGGAACAAGAATATAAAAGCAATCTAAAGTTAGACAAAATCATGACTCTATATGCAAGATCACTATTACTAGGGAAAAGGCACTAATATGATAGTCATAGTTTTGTCTTTAGGGAAAAAATACTCTAGATACCAAATTATCCTCCTTTTGCCTACACAAAAGAGATAACATACTTCTAGGTAATAGACAGAAGACAAATTTACTTATAAATAGGTTAGCAAAAGTAGGACACATAGATATGGCCCTAACCTCCAAATCTCATAAAATCATAACTCCACCAAAAAAATCATGATTAACAAGGCAAAATCACAACTATAAAAGTTATAATTTTGTCAAAATTCAAAAATCTACAAAAATTTGAAACTATTAGTCGTTAATCATAGCTGTTAAACAATATCATGATTGACTCTGACAAGACCATAACTACAATACTGTGGATACTAGTGCAAAATCATAGATTGATTGTACATGATTATTTTTTAGAATTTAGTCTTCAGTTCATGTGTAGATTTCCCCAAAAGCTTCCAAATCACTTCCATCAAGCTTATAAGGTTAGTTTAGGGAGTAAGGCCTTACTGTGGTCGCCACAATGTAGCCTAAATTTTAGATTCAACACCTATTACTATATTTAGTAATATAAACCCAAAATTTAAACACACAAATAGAAGGAGATAAAAGAGATAATAAACTTGTTAATAATACTCTTACCATCACTTTACCTCTTTATATATCCTTTCTAAGATTTTCAAGCACATCCTTGATACCAAAATTGTTATTTGTTGGATTATTTGCTTGATAGTGATAATGTCTTCCAAAAGACAAATTGGTTTGGTAATGGCTATGGATGGATGCAAGGATGATGATAATGGTAGAAAGATAGCAAGTAGACTTCAAGATTTAAAGGTTATAAGTTAGTTTCATGGAGGGAGAAATCAATGGCTCAAATTTAATTTTTAAACCATTGAGATCAATGGCTAAGGATTTTCCATGGAATTTTTAATTCCATGGATATATTTAGAATAAAAAATTATAGAGAAAGGGGGATAAAATGGAGGAGATTTATATAATCCTCCAATTCTAGAAATATCCTATTAGGGTTTATGGGTTTAGGAATAGCTAGGAATAGGGTGATAGATGGGTTTAGGTTTAGGAATATTTTGTAATTTTAAATTGGTAAGTCATTTAGGAAGTAGGTTAGTGGGTAAAGAATTTTTATTATGGGATAAATGAAGGGATTAATTGGTCATGGGATGGTATAATCTTTTTAAGATATAGGAAATAGGATGTGGGACAATGGGTTATTAGTTAAATTAGCTAGGAAATATAATTATAGGTTAAATTAGTGAAATTAATATAATTAGCAAGGTGAGTGGATTTTAGTGCATACAATGAATACATGAATGTAATGATGACCCATAAACTTGTTTAATAGAGTTTAAAATATCATAAATCTCTTTTTGGAATTTTGATCTATTCAAAATTTTATGGACCTTAGATTGTCTTCTGTCTTTATCTTTAACTAGGATTCATTGATCAAGTTCAAACATTTGATATTATTTTGAACCCAAAATATTGTGAAATATATTTTGTTATATCAACCATTACATCATGGGATGTGTAGACACCGAAATTGTGTCTACTCCCTTGGTCATCCTCCTTGTCCTCTCCCCCTTGGTCCCCTTCATCCACTTTGACACTCCTAACCTATGTCTTATTAATTTAAAATAATCACTTATTTTAAATTAATAATTCTTTTCTCCCTCTCTCCTTGCCACCTCACTCATGCCACCTCACCTCTCCTAAGATGCCTACCCTTGGATGCCTCCCATCACCCATGACCTATTTATGACCCCCACTTCATTCCCTTCCACTATCCTCTCATCCATTTAAACCCCTCTCGACCATTTTCCCATGACCTTTGACCCTGGCAGCTTGTAAGAATGGGCAAAGGGCTAAAATTAGCCTCTGTCCCCATTCTACAACCGCCGACATCAGTCACTATGCGGCTGACATCGATGGTTCTGCCAGCGTCAGTTGCCTTCAAGACTACGTTCAACACCCAAATGTAGGATCCGCTCCTTTGACCTTCAATCATCCACCTTTCAATCTTTAATCGGCTCCTTCGACCCTTCCAATCAGCAGATCCCTCACTCTCTCTCTCAGGTACACACAGTAGGCTTCTACACTAGCAAGCATAACAGGTATCAGGAGCCCCACCTTGCGATAGTCTTCTACATCAACAACAGGTACATCAGCAACCAGGCCTCTTACACTTCTTCTTCAATAGGAAAGAGGTAAGTATTCTTCTTTTATGTCATTTCAATAGCTTAGAATGTCTCTGTAATCAATTTTCTATTTATTGCTTCTAAGCCACACTATCACCAGATGAGACCCAAATCCTTATTTCCCTATCTCCCTGTTGCCTCTATCTTCTATTTGGCCCCTTTTCAGACCATACACTCTGACCATTATCCCTACACAAACTCTTAGACTCCCACAGAGACCCCAAGCCCCTTCTCAGACCCATCCATAGACAACAGACCCATCCAGACCCGTCTAGACCACTATCCCAAGCCACTACCCCGACCAACGCCGGTCACTACCTCCACTGACGTCGACAGATTAACTGACATTGGCAGACTTTAAACTGATGCCGGCAAACTAACCGACGTCAACGACTGTGACCAGACCGACAACAACATTCAGGTAAGCATTTGCTTCTATTTTTGTTTCAGTCTTTAATCATTCTACTTTTTATCAGACATTCCTTTTATCAATCAGTGGGTTGTCATCCCTCAAGGAAGTCTTTGCACTTCCAGGATCAAGCTTTTGCTTGGCAACCCACCATCTATCCATCTAACACCTTCCTTGTTTGAGTCCCTTTCTTTTGTAGGTGTCATACTCCACAGCCAACGAGGAGTGCCTTCAATGTCTAGATAACGGTGCACAGACCTCATCCGGGTATCTTCTAACCCTAAACCATTTCTTTTAGTTTCTTATTCTCTTTGAATGTGAAAGTGAAAATCGTATAGAAACATTCTGGCACACCCGGTGGGACCCTAGGGTCTTCCTTGGGTTCTTTTCATTTCTTTTCATATAGGTGCATTAAGTCTCTCCTTTTCACCTCTTTCTTCTATCTCTTCCAAAAGACACCATTAACAGGATTAAAAAGAACTCTTCTTTCTTTCCTTACATCTTAGACTAGTCAAAAGTCATACTCTTCAACCTCTTCTCACTTGTCTTCATACGAACTAACATTTCTATTTGGGCTTAAAACACACTACATCTCATTTCTTCTTGACTGCATACTTAGTCCACATCTAGTAATTACAACTGCATCATGAATTAATCGTAGACCACTTATGTTACACAACCAAATCACTTGCATAAATCAAACATCTTAACTCACCTGAGACAAGGCCCGACTGGGATTTCATCACCCAGTGGATACCTTACCCATCCTGACAATCCCACTTGGACTTCACTACCAAGGGGAAAGCCCACTCTATTCTCTGGCAGAGGATAATCTCTAGGGAAAGTATATACTGGCTAAGTGGCCCCAGCTTATCACTGGGATTCTGAAGTGAGGGGAGCTTGCTCCTTAGCACCAGGGCACGTGCAGAACCTAACACAAACTCTTGAGCACCATAACAAACTCAAAACCAACCATAGAATACCTCTTCTAGGACCTGTCTCAAAAGCCAATCTCCTAAACACTCATTCTAAGGCATAAGCCACCAAGACTCTAAAAGTTTATTCTTAGGATTTAACGTTTAGGGTTTGCTTGTCTCTTCTTTTCTATTCTTATCTGGTTGTTTGAGCTAGTGAGGATGAATTTTCTTGCCTTGAGTGGTTTTGACACGTAGTCAAACCATGACTCTTGCAAGGCAACAACCTCTTCTGCCTTCGCTGCCTATGCCTAGTCCTTTAATGGAGTTTCATTCAGAGACCAAATGAACTCCTACCTAACCAACCCTTGTTGGGAATCTAGAACAACAAACATGCTCTGATGCCACTAGTTGGGATCTTGCTCCTCAAAAAGAGCATAGTATGATTACCAAATATAAGCAATTGAATATGCGGAAATAACCAGAAACACAAGTAACTAGAATTCACCAAAAGCACAGAATATGAGAGACAATACACTATCTTGTATTAACACTAACAGAAAAGAATACAACAAAGAGCCGCCACACTCTTTCACCTTACAGAGATTCGCCACACCTCAAGTGTTCAGTAATTCTTCTCACACACACTCTCCTACACAAAAACGGTCCCAACTACCAACTCACACATAAAATTGGTGTTCACCTCACCAACCAGTCAGTAATAACCCTACCGGTACATCAAGCACTCTATAGCACTTCAAGCTGATCTCTCATGAACCTGCAACCTGCAATTCAAAGACCAAACTTACATGTAGATCCCCAATGAGCTTGCAACAACTTGTAACTCACAGATATTACAACTAGAAGGAACTCTTCCTTTCTATCTCATGCCTTATACAATACATGCCAATGGGTCTATAAATAGATCCCTAACTCAAACACTAACTTAGACTCTTAATTTAGACAATTGTCCTCGCAGCACAAGACTCTAACTGGTCTCAACATGCAAACTCTTTGTTCACTTAACTAACTATCCGTGAAACGAGCAGTTCTGGAACACACAGGCGACCGACGTCGGTCCCTGCTTGTCTGGTTATGCCGACGTCGGCCGACTTCCTTCCGTCACCGGTGGCCTTCTGCACTGGTCCCTGTCGACGTCAGTCCTACTGCCGACGCCGGTTCTTGTAGAACTTAGCAACCATCTGTTCCTCAGTTTGCAAAGGTTGAAGCTTTTAGCTCCACAACCTAACAATCTCCCACTTAGAGATAAACAGCTGCAACCTATACATGTACCTGTACACCGTCTAGTTTGTTACCTTGGCTATGTATCCATCTTCAAAATCATCCTTGAAGACCAACCACCACAAAATCCATGATGCAAAACCTATCATCCAAATTACCTGCCACATCCGCATCTACAACCATGTAGAAAAAGAACTTGACCCTGCATAGCATGTGCACCTGCTGCTGGTCCCACTGAACTGCCCTTCAGTATTACTTTTTTGGATTGACTCCAACTTGTGATAACTCCCACTGCTTGGGAAAACTCAGGTTTAGTACATACCATGCACTCAACCTCATTATGTGAATCAAGACACTTGTTCATAGAACTGTCCAACCATCGGCGTGCTAACCGGTTTCACACAATCATCCTGAAACAAAGTCAACACATGACCTTCCATGTCTCTAGAACACACTCTTGCCAAAGAATCTTGCTGCTCCCAGATTCTCCATGACAAACCCCTGAACTAGCTTTACCTTTAGTTCAGCAATACCTGTATATGTAACCCTGCAACAAGCACATCATACAAAAAATAGGATAGTGTAGCTAATACTATCCAACCTGGTAAAGAGAAACACAATGAACAAACCTCCATTGCTCTGCAGCTAATACAAGATCAAATACCCTGATCTTCCATCTCACGTATCCATTTCCGCTCTTCTTCATCCTTAACATCCATTCGTCTCTCAGTGCTTACTTCCAGCTGGCAACACTACCCAAAAAACCCCTGTTTGGTTCTCCTCCAAGGAATCACATCCTCATCCATGCCTAGCTCCCACTGGTTCCTGGATATACCTGTTCTGCTTCTTCAATAGCTTCCTGGTCCTATGCCATAAGTGAGCAACAAGTAGTGCAAAGAAGGGAAATGACGAATTTAAGAACTTACTTACACCTTCAGTCCTTCATATGGGCACTTGAGACTCCATGACAGCTTGCTGTCCACCCAAAATTCGTCTCAGTGGCCGATGCCGGTCACATCTCAGTCTACAGCCGAACGATGTCGGTTCCCTGCGACTGCCTCCCTGACGACGTCGGTTTCCCCTGGCTGACGCCGGTCTCTGTTTGCCCCGAGTCACCGACGTCGGGCTGCACATAGCCAACATCGGTCCCTGTCTGGACACTGACGCCAGTTTTCTTGCCGACGTCGGTCTCTGTGTTTTTCTTGTGAGACCTGACTTTTTCCCGCGAGCTCCTTTTGGATCAAACCCTTGTCCAAAACACCCTTGCTCTGCTCAGAATTCCTCTGCACCTTATGCTGAACTCTATCCGTCACCTTCTCCTTGAAAACCAAGGCTTTCCTGTTCTTGTCACTAACATCAGATTCCTCAAGAAATCTCACCTTCTTCTTCTGCATACAGAAATCACGATCCATGCCTTCCAAATCCGAAAGCATATCCTTTGACTCAAGAACCAGCATCTCCTTCTTATCTATGTGACCAAGCCTATTAAGCCACATCTCTGAATCTACAACTGAAGTAGATAACCCAGAAAGAGAATCAGTAAAACAAGTAGATAGATAAAGCGTACCTACTTTCTTACCTCTAGCTATAACAAGTGTACCCTTGGTAACCTTCCAAGAGTCCGCTGTGAGAGTTACTGTGCAACCCTCTTCACCCAAACTTCTAACAGAAATCAGATTCTGCTTCAGAACTAGGACGTGCATGACCTCCTTTAACACCCATGTGTTACCTGTCTGCAGTTTCAGCTTCACTTTGCCTTTGCCAACAATCTGACAAGGCTTACCATCCCCTACACAAATTTCTCCAAAATCTCCCTGGACATACTCATGAAAAAATTCCCTATGTGGGGATGCATGAAAAGAGGCACCAGAATCTAATACCCAAGATTCTACTTTATCCAGAGAACATACCAGAGCATCCTGTGCAATGTAACCTGCAACATCTGCTTCTTCTTCATGTTCTTCATGCTGATCTATACCTGATCTGCAATCTCTCTTTAAGTGCCCTTGCTTTCCACATTTCCAGCAAGTTATTCTGCCATACCTGGACTTGGACCTCTTGCCCGTCTTCGACCTTGATCTCCCACGCTCTATCTTCTCTCTTGGCCTTCCTCTTCCTTCAACACTCAAAGCATCTCCAGATGATTCCCCTGTGCTTTTCCTGCGTATCTCTTCGTTCAAGATTACACTCACAATATCATCCACTTTTAAGACTTTTGAAGGAGACACAGTATTAGAAACTGCCATTACCAAACCTTCCCAACTTTCAGGTAATGAACACAAGATTAAGAGAGCTCTTATTTCATCATCAAATACAATATTGACTGAACTTAACTGGTTTACTAAACCATGGAAATCACTAAGATGGCTATGAACAGATCCACCTTCCAACATTTGCAAATTAAATAAACGCTTCATAAGAAATACCTTATTCGAAGCCGAGGGTTTTTCATATAAATTTGCCAAAGATTCCATCAACTCCACCATTGTCTTACACTGTGATAAGCTAGAAATCACAGATGATGCAAGACTCAATCTAACAGATCCCAGAGCCTTCCGATCAAGAACCTCCCATTCTTCATCTTTCATATCCAAGGGTTTGCTAGCAACCCCACCCAACGGTAAGTACAAATCTTTCTGATACAGATAGCCCTCAATCTGCATCCTCCATAATTGGTAGTTCTTGCCATTGAACTTTTCCATTCGTAGTTGACTGCTTTCTGTCATTGCTCAACTCCCACTCAAACAGAAACCCTGTGAGTAACCTGTAATCAACACACACTACCCAGATCTACACCAATCTATTAGTATCCCAACCAAAAGCTCTGATACCAATTGTTGGTATCAAGCTTAAGAACCTACAACCAAGGCTCTGATACCAGTTGTTGGGAATCTAGAACAACAAACATGCTCTGATGCCACTAGTTGGGATCTTGCTCCTCAGAAAGAGCACAGTATGATTACCAAATATAAGCAATTGAATATGTGGAAATAACCAGAAACATAAGTAACTAGAATTCAACAAAAGCATAGAATATGAGAGACAATACACTATCTTGTATTAACACTAACAGAAAAGAATACAACAAAGAGCCGCCACACTCTTTCACCTTATAGAGATTCGCCACACCTCAAGTGTTCAGTAATTCTTCTCACACACACTCTCCTACACAAAAACGGTCCCAACGACCAACTCACACACAGAATTGGTGTTCACCTCACCAACCAGTCAGTAATAACCCTGCCGGTACATCAACCACTCTATAGCACTTCAAGCTGATCTCTCATGAACCTGTAACCTGCAATTCAAAGACCAAACTTACATGTAGATCCCCAATGAGCTTGCAACAACCTGCAACTCACAGATCTTACAACTAGAAGGAACTCTTCCTTTCTATCTCATGCCTTATACAATACATGCCAATGGGTCTATAAATAGATCCCTAACTCAAACACTAACTTAGACTCTTAATTTAGACAATTGTCCTCGTAGCACAAGACTCTAACTGGTCTCAACATGCAAACTCTTTGTTCACTTAACTAACTGTCCGTGAAACGAGTAGTTCTGGAACACACAGGCGACCGACGTCGGTCCCTGCTTGTCTGGTTATGCCGACGTCGGCCGACTTGCTTTCGTCGCCGGTGGCCTTCTGCACTGGTCCCTGCCGACGTCAGTCCTACTGCCGATGCCAGTTCTTGTAGAACTCAGCAACCATCTGTTCCTCAGTTTGCAAAGGTTGAAGCTTTTAGCTCCACAACCTAACAACCCTGACTCAACCATCCACTGTCCCTGAAAGGGACCAAAACTTTGCAAGGTTCCTTGACCTCAATTTCAAGGCCCTTCAACATTATCTCACATGAAACCAAATGTGAGACTCCTTAGGCAACCCAATTTATGGGATATCAACCTCCTTAACTAAAGCGACAATGACATGGACATCGTCCGCTACCCAAACCATGACCACTCCAGTGTTTGCCTCGACCATCAACCTGACCATATCCTATCTTCAAAGTGTGGCTTCTCCTTCTATCTCTGAGCCCACTTCTACTAGGGTTTTAGCCCCCCATCAAGCTCAAACTATTCAACCAACTTCTACCCCTTTTCAAAACCTATTTGTCTCCATCCCACCTTCTCTTGCCCCCATCAACACCATGGTGGCCACTCATCCTTTGGCTAGTGTTGCTACCCCTCAACCACCTCTGGCAACATCAATCCTAGTCATGCCTTCTACCTTTTTGACACAACCACCCTTAGCCTCCACTTCTGTCCCAATGACTAGTTATCAACATGTTGCACTTATACAAGCACAACCGACTACATCATATGCCCCTTCTAACACCTTCTAAGCACCCTAAAACCTAGGGGGCACCCCTCCCACCAATCCATCAACTGATCTCATCAAAATGCTAATGGATAAAATGTCTAGTATCGAAGCTTCCATTTTTGGTTTAAGCAATGTCTCTTTATATCACCAAATTTGCAATGAACCCATCCCTCCGTCCCAATCAGACCATATCCCAATCAGTGGGAACTTCCTAGATTTACTCACTTCCAGAGTAAGGAAGACCCACAACAACATCTACGAGAATTCAGACATGCTTGTTATCTTATAGCGCATGACGATGCGTTGTTGTTACGCACATTCCCCATGTCGCTTTCTGGCCCCGCCCTTGACTGGTATAGCTATCTTACCAGACATTCTATCTTTTCATTCACTCAACTCACCCAACTCTTCCTCGACCACTTTTCAATCAATATAACCAACAAAGTCTCAATCACAGACCTCTACTCTATTAGGAAGTTTGATGACGAATCAACAGTTGATTTTGTCACCCGTTGGAGAGGCTTGATCAACCCACTCTCCTTTTCCTTGCCTCAACCTGAGCTCATCAAGCTCTTTTCTTGAGCATGTGCCAGGCACATCTCATCTACCTTGCGGGTTCATACATTCCACTCTTTCGATGAAGCTTTCACCATGGCTTGAAAGCTTGAACTCTATGGTATTGAATAAGATAAGGTCAAATTGTGTAATACCAATGCAAAATCCGATGACCCTTTTTCTTCCAGACCTTCTTCTTCTGCCAATTCCAAGTCCAAAGGAGTGGCCAACACTGTGGTCATTAGATCACCATCTTTAACAATAGCTGACCAATCTCAACCTTCAACATCTCAAAGCATCACCAAACAATTCCAACAATGGTACATATAGCATAACTGCACTTCACTTGGAGAATCATACGCTTCTATTTTGGAAAAACTTGTCAAGCAGGGGGTCCTCAATCTCCCTCCAATCTGACCACCTCAATTTGATCCTTCAAAATCTATCCCTACCTAGTATAGAGAAAATGACTTCTGTCATTATCATTGTGTCCACGGACATGACATCGACAACTGCCGAACCTTCAAGAACATCATTCAAGACATGCTAGATAAGGGTGACCTCGTCTTGGATAACCCAAACACACCACCCAATCAAAACATCAACATCTTTAGACACCCCTTTCCCAACCATCCCTCATGTCAAAACAATGTCCAGACCTTGATCGATGGCTCTCACGAGCATGATATACACACGGTCAACACGGTCTTGCCTCCCATCCCTGACCAACCTCCTCCACAAGATGAAGAACTTTCTTCTCTTATTAGTTCTTCATTAACCTCTCTTATATTGGAGGATGCTTCAACCATGCCAACGCCATTAAGCCCACCTTCATCCTTCCTCCTACCAATGGAGGACCCTACCTTGCCTACTCCTCAACTACAAGTAGAAGGCACCATCATGCCTACCCCCTTTCCTCTTGAGGAGCCACATTCTTTGATTCCTTCTCCACCAAGAGAAGATCCTATCCCTTCACCCACTTCAATTGAGGAAGACCCAGTCATGGTTTCCTCTTGCCTTTTGCCTGAGATTGCTACATCTCATGCACCCCCATCCACATTTGAGACCAAACCCACACAGACATCCATCAAGCCCAAAGAGATTACATCTCTCAACATTTGACCTATATCAAACCCCACTCACTCACAAGTGAGGGTAGACTCTAGCCTTGCCTCACACAATAGTGGCTCTCAAACCAAACTAAAGAAGGCTACTAGACCACACCGAGGAGTTCCTCCCCCACCTTCATCATTACCTTCAATCTTTGGCCCACATCCGTCCACCCTAATAAGAGTGCTTCCTACTCCCATACCTCACAGAGGCAATTCACCTCCATCATCCCTTTTACCCATCAGACATATATCTCCTCCAAACCATCGACCAATGCCTCCTACAACTAGACAAAAGTCATCAACCCTCACTACAACAAAACACATGGACCCATTGGCGGGTTCTTATGCCTTGTTACTACACCAACTTTTGCAGTCTTCTCGTATTCATCTCCTGCCTCTTAGACCATACCAACCTTTCAGACCAAAACCACCCTAGTTTGACGACACTATAATTTGTGCTATCATTGCACACCTGGGCATGACACTGAGCATTGTTGTGCCCTCAAGGTTGTCATTCACCAATATTTGGAGAAAGACACCCTTCTTCTTGACCACACTATCAACAAACCTTCAACATCATCCCTTGCCTCTCAGACCTCCTCATCTTCCTCACCTTTATCAACTCTCGGATCAAGACCATCTTGGTTTGACAACACTAAATTCTATCACTATTATCGCACTCTGAGACATGACACTGAGCATTGTTGTGCTTTTAAAGCTGTCACTCATCAACACCGAAAGAAGGATCTCCTTTTCATTAAGGATCCTCTTGACCTCCTCTTCGACAAATCTTTGACATCATCACATGCTTCTCAAACCTCATCACCTAAATCAAGATCTCCATGCCAGACTATGGTCCCTTTGCCACCTTTAACCCCCTTATTTGACATCAACACAGTCAATCTAACCACCAAGCCTCAACCGACCTTGACCAATCTGTCAAACATTCTCCCTAGCTGCTGGGGGAATTCAACATTCATCCAAGCCTTGACCAACCTTTCAACCCAGTCTCAACCAAATATCAATCACTCTTTTAATCCTAAACCTCAACCAAGCCTCGACCCAGACCTCAACCAGACCCCAACAAACATCGACCAGATCTCAACCAGACCTTGACCAAGCATTGGCCAAATATCAAACAAATAATTCAACCAACCTTGACCAAACATTCAAACTGCCCTCGGCCAAACATCAACCAGACTTCAACTAGACCTAGACCCAGACCTCGACCAAACATCGACCAAATCATCAACCAACCTCGACCAACTTCTTAATCATCTTCATATCTAGCATCAGTCAACACGTGACCAATCTCGAAGAGGCAAATGGGGCAAGTTTGCTCCTAACTGACTTGGACCTTATCATAAACACACAAGCATGGCCCAGGGACTTATCAAAACCTGAACCCCTTTTATGCCTTGCATCTGTGACCATTCTACTGTTAGTCGAGTACTCATTCACTTGACATTTTACTTGAGCTTGTCCCTTGAGTAATCCCTATCATTGTCATTCCTCCTCCTTTTAACCCTTTTTCCCAACATTAGTCAACCCTTTTTTGTCAAGCATGATTGATTTGTCCTAATAAAAGGGAACCCTTAAACCTCTAGAGGCTCATCCATGGCTAAACTTCAGTCAATAAAACATATCAAAAATGGGATACCTAACATATCAAAGGTCATAAAACTATAAATGTAGACTACTCCCTTGAAGGACAGCTACATCATTACTGTATTTACTAGATTGCTCCCTTGAAGGACAGCTAGGCCAAGTCATATCAAAACATTCAAAGCAAAAATATAGACCACTCCCTCGAAGGATGGCTATGACTAACTATTGCTACAGACATCACTCTTTCTGAAGCTTCTCGCATCGATCAGCTTCACATATATGACCACCAAGCAAAGCAACATCCCTATGTGGACTTCTCGCATCGATCAGTCCACCACAAAAAATATTGACTGACAAGCTATTAAGTCATGGACATGCCTATAGTCATTCTTGGGTCACCTATAAAAGGGGAAAGGTTATTCTTGCCAAAAAGGGTTACCCCATCCTCTCATATCACACAATCTTATTTATCACCCCAACACACTCAAGGAACTTTGAGCTCACTTAATGTCAAGTGATTTGATTACTTCTCTAGCACAACCTCTGGTCAACGATGTAATGCTTGAACGGGGCTTTTGGTTCTAATAACCCCTACCTATGCTCTTATTATTCCAGTCTTTGTCAATGAAAGAGCAATTTGCCTTTCACTTATTTTTCACACTTTGGTCACATTCAACCAAACCTTTTTCTACCCAACCCAACCAAACCAATTCAAACCAACCCAAACCATTTTCAGACCAATAACATTTTCATCACCCATTTCACATAGTTTCTATGGACAATAATACACATGGAAACTATCGACCCGACACAATTTATGTTCAACATAAACAATTACTTGTTGAAACATAAATAGACCTCAATTTATTTTTAGCATACATCCATCATGAATATGGAAAATTGCTAGGGATGAAAGACCCCTCAACCAATGTTGCAGAATACACCATCACACAATATGGAAAAGGCTATGACATCATCTTATCCTCATCATTTTGATGCATGACCAAACCCAACAAGTCTGAACTACATTGGTCTGAGGCCCTAAGATCAGGGCTATGTAGGTAGCACTCAGATGACACGACATCTTATGGGGTTAGCTTGACCACCCTCATTTGTTTGTCTCTCTGATGGATAAACCATTCCTCCTTTGACCATGACTTGACCTCGACCAAGACCAAAACCACTTCTCAACCACTTTTACCATTCCTCCCTTTTAGGGAGAACTACATTGGCCTGAGGCCCTTCAACAGGGGCTATGTAAGTAGCACTCAGTCTTCTAAGGTTAGCTCAGCTACATTCTTTCATCCATCCATTTCATTCGACCAGCTATCTATCTCGACCCACCTCAACCCACAACCTTAGAGATCATGCCTATCTCCTTTGACCCTGACCACTTCCAAGATGACTTTGCCTTGGTTGTTTTTACATGTATGCTACCTCATGAATGGTTAGCAAAATTGTCTACAAACCACATTTTGACCCTCACAAGTATAGGATCACAATCCGGTTGATCCCCACTACTTGTGACATTTTCACATTTCCAAGAGCACTTCTTGAGCCCAAGATACCTAGAACACAATGACCATTTGGAGCTTCAGCTTAAATTGAATAACCCGATCAACTACGACTAAATGTTGGGGCCCAGTTACTTTAATTTGGGCACTCCTTGACCCTTGACACTGTGACAATTTGACCTGACCATCTCGTGAAGTGGTATACGTGCAATCACGACTATTGCAGCATTCACCCTCACCTTCACCATCTCCATCCACTCTTTGTCAAATCGGCACCTGATGTCAGGTTACCTTCCCTCGACTCCCAATTTGAGGGGGAATACCTCATCTCACATCTGGTGCAACCACCTCTTATTTTGTCTTGTAGTTCACTTGAATAACCAACAGGACAAAATCAACCTTATCCCATACTTGGGGCAACCTACTCTTATTTTTGTCTTGTAGTTCATCCAGAACAACCAACAAGACAAAAAGGGGCAAATGTAGACACTGAAATTATGTCTACTCCCTTGGTCCCCTTCATCCACTTCGACACTCCTAACCTATGTCTTATTAATTTAAACTTATTTTAAATTAATAATTCTTTTCTCCCTCTCTCCTTGCCACCTCACTCATGCCACCTCACCTCTCCTAAGATGCCTCCCATCACCCATGACCTATTTATGACCCCCACTTCATTCCCTTCCACTATCCTCTCATCCATTTAAGCCCCTCTCAACTATTTTCCCATGACCTTTGACCCTAGCGACTTGTAAGAATGGGAAGAGGGCTAAAATTAGCCTCTGTCCCCATTTTGCAACCACCGATGTTGGTCACTATGCAGTCGACATCGGTGGTTCTGTCAGTGTCGATTGCCTTCAAGACTGGATTCAGCACCTGAACGCAGGATCCACTCCTTCGACCTTCAATCATCTGCCTTTCAATCTTCAATCAACTCCTTCAACCCTTCCAATTGACAAACCCCTCACTCTCTCTCTCTCAGGTACACACAGTAGGCTTCTACACCAGCAAGCACAACAGGTATCAGGAGCCCCACCTTGTGATAGTCTTTTGTATCAACAATAGGTACATTAGCAACTAGGCCTCCTACACTTCTTCTTCAGCAGGAAATAGGTAAGTATTCTTCTTTTATGTCATTTCAATAACTTAGAATGTCTCTATAATCAATTTTTTGTTTATTGCTTCTAAGCCACACTATCACTAGATGAGACTCGAATTCTTATTTCCCTATCTCCTTATTGCCTCTATCTTTTGTCTGGCCCCTTTTCAGACCATACACTTTGACCATTGTCCTTGCAAAAACTCTCAAACTCCCACAGAGACCCCAAGCCCCTTCTCAGACCTGTCCATAGATGACAGACCCATCTAGACCCATCTAGACCACTGTCCTAGGCCACTACCCTGACTGACGCCGGCCACTACCTCCACCGACATCAGCAAATTAACCGACATCGGCAGACTTTAAACCGATGCTGGCAGACTAACCGATGTCGGTGACTATGACCAAACTGATAGCAACATTCAAGTAAGCATTTGCTTCTATTTCTATTTTAGTCTTTAATCATTTCAATCTTTTATCATTCTACTTTTTATCAGACATTCCTTTTATCAATCAGTGGGTTGTCATCCCTCAAAGAAGTCTTTTCACTTCTGGGATCAAGCTTTTGCTTGGCAACCCACCATCTATGTCAGGATGTGAAACACTGAAAGCACACAGTTGATTACCAAACCAAGCAACTTAATATGCGGAAATTAACCAAATTCAACAAGTAACTAGAATTCAGAATAACACAGAATATGAGAGAAAATATACAACTTGTATTAATAACTCTTACAGAAAAGAATACAATAAAGAAGATGCCACTTCTTCTCCACCACCTCTTCAGAGGTTTCCCACACCTCAAGTGAACAGTAATTCTCTCCTCAAAGCTCTCTCTACTAGGTCCCAACACCCAACTCAAACACAGAGTTGGTGTTCACCTTACACCTGTGCTCCATGCACTCCACAAGTGCTCCACGCACTCAACAAGTACTCAAAGTACTTCAAGTAGATCTCCCATGAACCTGCAACAACCTGTAATTCAATAGACCATACTTATGGAAGGAACTGCCTTGCCTTCCTCTTAGCTCTCCATGTACTCCACGTACATATCAATGAGTACACACCATACTCCAAGTAGATCCTACCTGATCCTGCTCCCTATTGTGTTGCTGTCCTATCTGATCTCCAACCTATAGATCAATAACGGTTCTACACATCTGTGAACCTTGACCTTGCACACACACACACACTTGTAGATCAATGATCTTACTTACCATGTAGATCTCCTATAAGGGCCATGCTCACCTGATGACCAAGATCATACATACCTGAAGAATCCAACTGACTCTCCAATCCAGCACCCACACACCTGATACTATGGCACTAGGAGGAATGCATCATTGCTCTACCTCACACACCGAAGGAGCTTATAATTATGCTCTCTTACTCCCTGGTACTAGTTTCCAATACAACCATGAGTCTATTATATAGATCTCATCCAAACAATAATTAGACATCTAATTACAATAATTAGATCCATAGCTCTCAGTCTATAATTAGCACTAAGCATGAAAACACTTGGTTCGTCAACCAACTGCCCGTAATAAACTCACAGTCGAACCACACAGGTGATCGACGCCAGTCCCTGTCCGCCTGGAGGTGACCGACGCCGATCGATCCCTGACCGATGTCAGTTACTTCTCTTCACAATCTTGCCGACGTCAGCTAATCAAACCGATGCCAGTTGCTCTACAACTCAGCAACCCTCAGTAACCTCCTCTCCTATTTGCATTAATGAAGCTTTTAGCTCCACAACCTAACAATCTCCCACTTGGAGATAAATAGCTACATTATACCTGTACCTGTACTCTATCTAATCTATTTCCTGGTTTGTATCCCTCTTTAAGATCAATCCTAAAGACAACCCACCACACATCCCATGGTGTACCTCCTGTCATCTGAGTACCCTACCACATTCGAACCTACAAACCCATGTAGTGAAGTCCTTACCCTGTATAGCATGAATCCATGCTACTAGTCCCTCTCAAATACCTGAGAACCCACTTCCCCAAATCGGCTCCTAACTCTCTGACAGCTCCCACTGCACGGGAAAAACTCAGGTCTATACCAAACCTCATGTGATTTTAGACACTGTACCTATCCAGCCCTTAGTGTGCTCTGGCTCTGCATCCTGTGTAATGAACCTTGCCAACACCTGATTCACATCAGCTCCCACTAGAGACAAAATCTACCTGTGATCTCCATGTCTCCCATGTCAAAGAATTTCACTACTCCAAACTGCTCCTGACATGCCACTAAAACTAATCTTACCCTTAGCTCAACCAAAACCCTGTATGTACAAATTCTGCTAGCAGATATACCATCCACATACAACAACATAATGATGTTGCAATCACCATCCCCCTGGTAAGTCAAAACCACAATAGTTACCCTGACATTGACTGAAGCCATGCTTCGTCCTCCACCTGTCAAAACCTATACCACTATCCTGTAGCTTCCCAAGACCATATACCTGGTCTTCTGTCTCATGTGTTCGTTCACTCTATTCTTCAACTAAGGAATCCATTCATCTCTGTGCTTTCACACCGGTTGGCAACCCTACCAAAACTATCGTTTGGTTCTGCATCATATCCCTGACATGCTCCCACCTGTTTCCTGGATCCTTCCTGCTCTACAATTAGCAACAAGTATAAAGAAGAGGAACAATGAATTTGAGGGCCTACTTACATCTTTAGTCCTTCGTATGGGTGTTTGAGACTCCTTGACAGCATGCTGTCCACCCAAAATCCATTATAGTGACCAACCTCAGTCACTCCACAGTCTGGATCTAACTGACGTCGATTCTCATGCATCTATCCCTGAACATTGGTGTCCCTATTGTTGACGTCGGTCCTCCTAACTAATGTCAGTCTTACCTACTACCGATGTCGATTCCCCTGACTGACATCAGTCTTACCCTGCCTGACATCACCGGCTTTGGTCTGCACATGACCGTCATCGGCACCTGTCTGTTCGATGCTGGTTCCTCCTGACCGATGCCGGTATCTGTGTTCTCCTGTGAGTGATGACTTTTTACCCACGAGCTTCTTTGAATCAAAACCCATTTCCAAACTGCTCTGCTCAGAAGTATCCAGTACCATCCACTGGTTTCTGTCCACCATCTCCTCTAAGAACACCAAGGCTTTCTAGTTCTTAAGCCTATCAAATATATCTGTCTTCCACTTAAGAACATGCATCTCCTTCCTGCTCATGTGACCAAGCCTACGAAGCCACGTCTCCACAATAGAAGAAGAATCAGTAATATAAACAAGCAGATAAAGAGTACCTATTTTCTTACCACCAGCTAATTCAAGTGCACCCATTGTGAGAGTTCTTGTGCATCTCTCATCACCCAATCTTTTTGAAGAAATTAGCCATATCTCCAAACCTGGGACCTGCATGACCTTCATCAACACCTGTGTGTTGGCCACCTACAATTTTAGCTTCACTTCCCCTTTGCCAATTCTTTGGCAAGGCTCACCAGCTCCTCTACCTGGGGCTGCATGGAAAGAGGCAACCAAATCTTTTATCCAAGATTCAACTTTATCTAAGAAACCTCCTAGAGCATCCTGTGCAACATCACCTGCAACATCTACTTCTTCAGTTCCTTCTTTTTGATATTCCACAAACCAACAATATTCTTTTACCTGCACTTTCTTTCCATGGGACCTTAAGTTACCATCTGTGCTTTTCAACTCCTTCATTCTTAGCATACTTTCATCTGTCATTGCTCTGCTCCCACTCAATCAGAAACCCCTGAGAGTGCCCTGTAACCAAACACAAAACCTGCTTCTTGCAATCTTAGCTCTGATACCACTTGTCAAGATGTGAAACACCGGAAGCACACAATTGATTACCAAACCAAGCAACTTAATATGCAGAAATTAACCAGATTCAACAAGTAACTAGAATTCAGAATAACACAGAATATGAGAGACAATACACAACTTGTATTAATAACTCTTATAGAAAAGAATACAATAAATAAGATGCCACTTCTTCTCCACCACCTCTTCAGAGGTTTCCCACACCTCAAGTGAACAATAATTCTCTCCTCAAAGCTCTCTCTACTAAGTCCCAACACCCAACTCAAACACAGAGTTGGTGTTCACCTTACACCTATGCTCCACGCACTCCACAAGTGCTCTACGCACTCAACAAGTACTCAAAGTACTTCAAGTAGATCTCCCATGAACCTGCAACAACCTACAATTCAACAGACCATACTTATGGAAGGAACTGCCTTGCCTTCCTCTTAGCTCTCCATGTACTCCACGTACATATCAATGAGTACACACTGTACTCCAAGTAGATCCTACCTGATCCTACTCCCTGTTGTGGTACTGTCCTATCTGATCTCCAACCTACAGATCAATAATGGTTCTGCACACCTGTGAACCTTGACCTTGCACACACACACACACACACACACACACACCTGTAGATCAACGATCTTACTTACCATGTAGATCTCCTATAAGGTCCACGTTCACCTGATGACCAAGATCATACATACCTGAAGAATCCAGCTGACTCTCCAATCTAGTACCCACACACCTGGTACTGTGGCACTAGGAGGAATGCATCATTGCTCTACCTCACACACCGAAGGAGCTTATAATTATGCTCTCTTACTCCCTGACACTAGTTTCCAATACAACCATGAGTCTATTATATATATCTCATCTAAACAATAATTAGACATCTAATTACAATAATTAGATCTGCAGCTCTCAGTCAATAATTAGCACTAAGCATGTAAACACTTGGTTTGTCAACCAACTGTCTATAATAAACTCACAGTCGAACCACACAGGTGACTGACATCGGTCCCTATCCGCCTGGAGGTGACCAATGTCGGTTGCTTCTCTTCATAATCCTACCGACATTGGTTGATTAGACTGATGCCGATTGCTCTGCAACTCAACAACCCTCAGCAACCTCCTCTCCTGTTTGCATCAGTGAAGCTTTTAGCTCCACAACCTAACAATCTATCCATCTAACACCTTCCTTGTTTGAGTCCCTTTCTTCTGTAGGTGTCATCCTCCACAGCCAAAGAGGAGTACCTTCAACCTCTGAATAATGGTGCATAGACCTCATCTGGGTATCTTGTAACCCTAGACCATTTCTTTTAGTTTCTTATTCTCTTTGAATGTGAAAGCGAAAATCGTATAGAAATAAGATGTACTAAAAAAGTTCATATTGATCGAATGACCGTTTAATTTGGATAACAACACATCATTATAAGATTTGATTTATCTCTTCTCTAGATGATAATAATTTACTCATGCGATGCTAAATTTGCATATTGAATAGATGTTGGGAACACATCATCAACATGTGCAATCCAACTATCTAAAATGTGTAGTCCTAATGTTGTCCTTTTTCCATCCTCCATTCTCTCCAAAATTAATTCAATACTTATATAACCAATTTAAATATTAGTGATTTTTTATATTTTTGAATCTAATGTGGGAATAAGCTCATAATCCATATATTTGAATTTTAACTTGGCAAGTGCAGTCATGTAGAGTTCAATTTCAGCTAATGATCTCAAATTTTTGAGATAAAAATCAAAAGGTAGAAAATGCTTATATGGGTGTGAATCCATGGATACTTTGCTCATAAAAATGTTATAAATTCTTCTCAAGACTTTTTTTGGGCTTTGTTTAAACAAATCAAAACTTTTTGGTGTCTACAACACTTCTAAAGCCTAAAATGAAACAAGTTGCACTATAAGTGATGAAAATTAATGGGAAATGTTTCAATTTGATTGAAAGTGAAGGTACCAAAGGCCATAAAAAAATATGGAAATTACATGATGAAAAAGTATGGAAAGATAATGGAAATTTAGGAAATGAAGGAAATGAAAATGGAGAATGAAAGAGTAAACAACCCTTTTAGAGAATAAATTACACAATTCTAAGTAAAAGTGAGAAGTCATGAGGAATTTGGTATCGTTAAACACTAATGCAATAGAATTTGATATTTTAAATTCCAATGGGAACTTATACATAATATTATATAATTTCAAAATTTTGATTTAGGAATTTGAAATAGTGCTCTAGTTTTATCTAGACCTTTCTAATAGTGACATCTTTTTTAAACTTTTATATAAAAAACCTACATTTCTAACAAAGTGTTTTGGGAGTTTTAGGAAATTATGACAGTAACACCACCATTTATCCTATACCTAACCATAAGTTTTATAGGTTGACAAAACCTACAACATTACAATTATATTCATAGATTTTGTAAATTTTTACAATTAGAGTACTACAGTGTTATTTTGGACTTTTATAACTTTGTGGCATAAATGAAACTCAATCAAAACTAATATTTTTAAAACTTGAAGGAAATAAGACCTAAACATGTTATTCAATGGTTTTGAAATTATTTGAAACTATTAAATGGGTCTTTAGACTATTTTATCAAACTTTTGATTTAATAAGTGCATTAACTCAATTAAGATAAAATGATTTGAGAGATAGTGAACACTATAAAACAACTTGAAATAATAAAAATGAAAGTAAAATGCTAAAATAGGTAAAACTTGAAGGAATGAAAATAGGTTCACTATGATCCAAAAAAATAATTAAATTGTATTATATCTATAAATTAACTATGTGAGAGTAATTAATTACAAAAGGTGGGAGGAAGTGTGTACTACAAGTCTTTTTCAAACCGTTAGCTCTATGCCTTACCAGGATTTGCCAAACTCCATCATTGGATCTTAAGATACTATTGAAATGGGTGGAGATAGGTATCTCATTGAACTAACTTCCTACTTGGAAGTCAGAAGCATGAAAAAGGTGTGGAATAATCTTCATAAAGGAGGCCTCATGGAATTTATGTTGAGGGTAAATAAACATGACACAAGCTTGGTGAAAGAATTTGTTATGGTGTCGAATAAGAGGGTCATGAAGTTAAAAGGATTTAAAATATTGATAATGGAGGAGCTTATTGGAGAAGCCATATAACTGTCATATAAATTAAAAAATGCATATAAACACCAATCAAAAAATAGGAGCTTTTATAGAGGTTTTTTTGAACTAACAAATTCGTTAAGATAGACAAAAAGGGGTTTCCTCACTTATACCCTCTGTACCAATGGTCCAAAGTCCACATAAAAATGATGAATTATCTAATACTTTAAGGTAAGTACACCCTAATAATTTCCCATCACTTTCTCTTGCTAAATCATTTTTAAGGTTACAAAATTAGCCTCCCCTATTATCTCCTCAAGTCCCTAGAGAACACTACTCTCGTGCACCAAATCAATGAAGTTAATCCCATCTTACACTAGGGCCTAATCCTATTATTGGTAAATCATGGTGAGACCCTTTTGGGTATGGAGGTTCCATAAAAATGATATTTTGTTGAGGAATCCCCTAAATAAAACCCTGACTTAGGGTCCCACTACTTGATAACCATTATTTCCCATGTTAGCCCCATTTCTAAAACCTTAGCTAAAGACCCTTCATTAAAACTCTCAATTCTCAAACCTAAAACACTCTTGATGAATGAAGAAACCTCAAGGGATGTGGTGGGGAAAGGAAATATCCCATGATAGAGCAGATAAAAAATAATAAAAAGTAACTAGAAAATTTTAATAATAAGCTTCATTAGGTCGGGATGTGTCTATCAGGGCTTATACAAGATTGGCTTTCTATGAACGAAGAGTTTACTAAAATTATCCAATCCTTCACTCATGTAGCTAAGGTATAAAAAAAACCCTCAAAATAACACGTTATAGAGGCATATATATATTCCCCCAAGATCCCCCTTACAACCCCTATGAAGAAGACCCCAGTGAAGGAGAAGGTGTAGAAGAAACTTAGAATGATCCTACCTAGGGAGGATATAGAATGGCCTAAAAAAATAACTAGGGCTAGAATTACAAATAATAAAAAGGGAATGCAGGAGAAGGTGACTAAGGATGTGAATTAATGTATAGAGGGATCCCCCCTCTTGGAATATTTTACTATTTATTTTCTTGTTATTTTTCCTTCTACATAGATAGTTAGCTATTAGTACTATTACTATTTTTGTGTTTTAGCTCATGGGGCTTACTACTTTATCCTACACTTTTTAACTATGGTTCCTAGTCCTTGTAAAACTAGGTTATTTACCTTATCAAATAAAAAATAAATTAATTATGCAAGACTGATAGATGGATGGAAATAATCAACCTTGACTATTGTTATAAGTATCACATGAACTATAATTATAACTACTCAAGATTAGTAACATTGGGAATGAGATAGGATTTATTATTTATCCTCTATTGGTCAATTATTCTCTCTATGAAAAAATAGGTAAATCAAGGTATAGTCATATGTGGCTACTTGAAATAAATGTGTATGCAAGTAATTAACCTTCAGACATAAATGTGAATGACATACAAATAAATTCTTCAAAGTTGAAACCTTAATCGATATTTCAATAGTTGAAAGCTTAAAAAGATAAAAGTGTGATGGGTTGTTATGACCCTTATAATGCCTATGATTATTGATAACTACCTATGTATCTAATATTCTAAATATGGAAATAAATCCCATGTAGTTCTCCCACTAATAATGATTTGTGCATTTGGGTTCCTGTTAATACATGTATGCATCTCAATATGGATTGAATACTTGATAATTATTTGCTTTTGACTTAAATATAATAGGATTTTGACTTGGATAAGGACTGCTTTCCATGATTGTAATCATATTTTGGAATAATAGGAAAGTTTTTCTTAGTGTGTAATAGTGTAAGTGTGCCTTAATATTAATTTTTTTAAGTGATGGAATAAGTGATCTAGATGTGCCTTTATAACAATCTCAAAGACCATCCAATAGCTGGAAGAAGGCACATATAGGTGAAAAGGTGTGCCCCTCAAAAAGCATGATGAGCCTCCCTATTATCTTAGAGGGCACGGCCCTGCATAACCCAAATAATCTGGTGGAGGAAATCATGTCATCCATGGACCTTACATTGGTAGGTAAGTTTTTTTCTTTCCATCCTAGTATCAAAATGATTAAGAAATGGGTTCTATCTAGGTGGAAAGTTAAGGGTAGTGTTTCGATCACTGCCATGGCAAGAGGCCTATTCCTTTTTAGTTTTATGAATAGGGAGGACATGATTTCTACTCTTGCTAGAGGACCATGGCTATATGGCCCACATTCTCTTGCCCTATGCTCATTGAAACTAGGATTTGATCCTAACTCGGACCTTAATAAGGCTGATCTTGTGTGGGTAAGACTGCTAGGGTTCCCTTTGGAATTCCAGGATCAAAAAATTTTCACAGCTATTGGTAATTCTATTGGCCAATATGTCACTATAGATCATACAACTAGAATAAAGTCCAAATGTTTATACGCTAGACTTTGTGTCAATGTTGAAATAAATAAGACTCTCCCTATGACCATAGAGCTAAACTCTAAATATGGGACCTAGACTCAGTCGATCACTTATGAAAATTCTACCACTTTCTGTCAAATATGTAAGAGAAAGGGACATTTAATGACACAATGCACAACAAAGCAACAGGGGAGGAAAGATGATTCCCAGATTGAAGGGGAGGATCAAGCTCTCAATTATAGAAAGAATGGCAAGCAAGAAATGGAGAGTAATGTGTAAAATCATGACAACACACAAAAGGAATAGGAGGAGATGGGAAAGGGGGATATCACTAATAGTGAGAGAAAAGTTGTCCCAACGAAAAATATAGTATCAGATGATAGTCAGAAAGCTATATTTAACATAGCCAACCCTCTAGAAAAATAGACTACTATGTCTAAGGAAGGAGAAAGAGGTAACCTTTTGATAGAGGAATTCAATGAAGACAAAGTTCCAAGAGTTAGATAGGAAGAATTAACTCTAGAAAGTCCCACTAAAGGAGAAGCAGACCCACAACTAAATACAAACATTTTCTATGCTCTAGAAGTCAGAGACCAAGTAGAAAACTACTTAGAAATAGGTGTAACAGGACAAAGTGGAATAATGAATAGGAGGAATGGGTTACCCCAAAGAAAAAGAATCAAAAAGGTAAAAAATTTGTAGATGTTGCCACTGAACCCAAACAAGGGAGGCCAACCCTAAGAGAAACAAGACAAAGAGAGATTATTAGGGAGATTTCTAGTGGTAAACAACAAACATTGGAGACCCAACCCCAAAAACCCTCTAAATGAGAATATTATCTCATAACCTGAGGGGCCTTAATAGTCCCTCAAAGTAGTTTGAGGTTAAAAACTTCATTTTAGATAATAAATTAGATATTTATTACTCCAAGAAGTCAAGATGAATGAGGAGAATTTTATGAAAATTGCTACCTATATATGGCCTAAGGTGGCTTTTTGCATTAGTCCTGCTGAAGGGGCTTCAAGGGGGATTGTCACTATGTGGAATAGTGCTAAAATCTAGGGGTCTCTTATGGCTTATAATAAGCACTTCTTGATTACCAATTTTTCTATGAAATCTTTGAACTGGTCATTGATCAATGTCTATAAACTAAATAACAGAGCTTTAAGATAGAAATTATGGATAGACTTGAGTAGTTTCAAGAATAATCCCTAAAACATTAGATGGATGTTAGCCAAAGATTTTAACACTCCTTTATACCCTTCTAAAAATAGGGTGGAATTATGGATTACTCAGACAACATGTTCAACTTTGCTGAATTCATCAATGATTGGGGATTATTGGACATAGAGCTGCAAAACCAAAATTTTACTTGGACCAATAAAAGAAGAGGAGATCAAATGATTCAAGGTAAATTAGATAGATTTCTTATATCAAGCAATTGGAAGGATTATCATAATATGTAGGCATAGGCTTTCCTTAGAACCATGTCTGACCACTACCTGATCTTCCTTAGTTGGAGAGAACAGGGACATTTTGGACCTTTCCCATTCCATTTTGAAGCTATGTGGATCAAACACAAAGACTTTAGACAAATGGTGGCCCAATGGTGGAAAATTCCTATTCAAGGTACTCCTATGTTCAGAATAGTCAAGAAACTCCAACACATTAAACAAGAAGTTTATGGATGGAATAGATACAACTTTGGGTAGGTATTCCAGAAGAAGAAAAATATAATGGGAAAACTCAAGGATATACAACAACTAATAGATCAAGGGGATGACTCTAAAGACACTTTAGAAGAAGAGAATATCCTATCTTTAGAATGGAAGAATCTTATGGAAAGAGAAGAGGTTTTTTGGAAACAAAAATTCCATGTTCAGTGGCTTAAAGAGGGGGATAGGAACACTGCCTTTTTTCATCTCTTAGCTATGAAACATAGGAAAGCCAACTCAATAAATAAGCTTATCCTAGATAATGGCAACATTATTATCAAGGATAATGAAATAGGGGAACAATCCAGGGCTTTCTTTCAAAATTTGCTTATGGAGGAAAATAATAATGATAGAATCGATGGACCTATGAATCAATTTATTGATAAAATCCCTTGTTTGATAATGGAAGAAGATAATCTAGAGATGTTAAAGCCTATATCTAAGGAAGAAGTCTATGATATTTTATTCTCCATGGGTGATTTTAAATCCCCAGGTCTTGATGGCTTTCCTCTTATATTCTTTCAAGAATATTGGGAGATAGTAGGAGCAGACCTCACGACTGTTGTGCGTGATTTTTTCAGATCAAGTCAACTTTTGAAACAAGTTAATAATACCTTCATAGTACTTGTTCCTAAAAAATCACAACCTTCACACCTCACTAATTTTAGGCCCATTAGTCTATGCAACACTGTGTATAAGTTATGTACTAAAATGCTAGTCATGAGGATTCAACCTTTGCTAGACAAAATTATTTCTCTTGCTCAAAAAGGTTTCATCCCAATTAGGCAAATTCTTGATGCTATGATCACCACACATGAGACTATTCACTCCATGGATAAAAGTAGAATCCCTAGGATGGATCTCAAGCTTGATATTTCTAAATCTTATGATAAAGTCTCATGGACTTTTCTGTTCCAAGTGATCAAAAAATTTGGGTTTAATGATAAAATGTCTCACTTGTTATGGTACACAGTCTCGTCTGCAAAATTCTTAATGTTGGTTAATGGTGTTCCTAGAGGGTTTTTCTCATTCTCGAGAGGAATTCATCAGGGAGACCTTCTACCCTGTACTTATTCATCATTATGGCTGAGGCACTGAAAAGATATATACAAGCAAATATAGCCTCAAAAAAGCTAGTGGGCATCAAACCTGCCTCCTCCCTTCATGCTATGGTGGTAAAATAGTTTGTGGATGATACCATCTTCTTTGGCATCTCATCAGTGATTGAAGCTAGAAGATGGAAGAATATCTTAAATAATTATGCTAGATAGTCAGGACAAAGGATAAATTTCTAGAAAAGTAATGTGTATTTCTTCAACACTCCTAATGAACTTAGAGATATAATCATTGATATATTAGAATGTGATGAAGCTGGCCTACCAGCTACCTACTTGGGTCTCCCACTCTCAGTCAAAGAGGTATCTCCTAGATTTTGGAATGGAATTGTGGAAAGAACGTAGAGGAAACTTCTTGGTTGGAAGGGGAAACTACTCAGCAGTGCTGGTAAACTACAACTTCTTCGGGCTTCGATGCAAGGTATTCCTACATACTTCCTGTCTCTTTTTAAAATTCCTATATATTTTGCTAAGAAATTGGAATAGATCCAAAGTAAATTTTTATGGATGGGAGTGGAAGACAAATAGATAATGTCTTTAGTTAGATGGGAAAAAATGTGTCTTCCAAAATCTCACGGTGGACTTAATATTAGGTCCATCAAGAACATGAACAAAGCCCTTCTCTCAAAAGTTAGTTGGAAATTGATCCATAGAAATAATGATTGGGGGGAAATAATGTATACCAAATACATGCATAGCATTGATGATCCCAACTTTATTCAACAAAAGGGATTACCCCAAGGATTTGTGATATGGAATAAAATGTTAAAAAGTAGAAGCCTTCTCAAACAGGGAATTAGATGGAAACTTGGAAATGGCTGGCATATTAAATTTTGGGATGATATCTAGTTAAAGGACAAGGCTCTCATCACACAGAGAAACTATGGAGAGATTGCTGACTTGAATACCCAATTTTTTGGAGATAGGGTCAGTGATTTTATGGAAAATAACAATGGGATGAGGAGCTGGAAAAATCTTTTGGATTGTTGTGTGCACTAGCATAAGCTTTTCTTAAGAGTTTGAGAGATCCAGTAATGCATTCAGGAGATTAGAATCCCTCTCTTTCCCCAAGAGGATGAATAATACTGGTGACCAGATAAGAATGGATCATTCTCTGTCAAATTTGCTTACTATTTGCTCATTCTTGAAGCTCAAAATAAAGATGCATGGAAAAAGGTTTGGAATCATAAACTTATTTCAAAAATTAACATGTTTTGGTGGGCTACTGATCATAACAAAATCCTTACTTAGGATAACCTTCAAAAGAGAGGGTTTACTTTGGTTAAGAGATGTTTCCTATGTGGTTCAAAAGAGGAATCAGTTTCACACCTCTTTATCCACTATGAGTTTGCCCGAGAATTATGGGGCACAATACTTAACAACTTTGGTATTGAATGGGTCTACAATTCTAACCTTAAAGAAGTAATTCTTAGTTGGAACCCAACCTTCACACATCCTTGGCTTATGGAATTATGGAAGTAAGCTCTGCCATGTTTGAGTTGAACTTTATGGAAAGAGCACAATCATAGAATTTTTCGGGACACTGCTAGAAATGCTTCTTAAGTGTTTAACTCCTTTGCTAAGACCATTATGGAAAGTGTTACAACAGCTCATATTCATGTTGCAGAGAAACCCCTATCTCAAATTTAAATCCAAATTCTAGCCAAATGGAAGGTTTTAAACCAGATCCCTGGGTATAATAACTCCAAAATACTACAGAGACTTAATACTAAATGGATCTCCCCTAAACCTAACTAGATGAAACTCAATTTTGATGGGGCATCCAAGTTGGATGGTAAATCTAGTGGAGGAGAAATTATAAGGAATGATAAAGGATGGATGTCTATTGTCTATGCTAGTGGAATTGGATGCCAAAACAACTATGTTGAAGCAATGGCTTTACTATGGGGATTAAAGTTATCTATATCCCTAGGAACAAGGAACTTGAATATAAAATATGCCTCTAAGATGGTCATAGATGTTGTTAATAAAGCTTCAAATGTGGGAATCAAGCTAAAAGACATCATTACTAATATCTAATTCCTTTTACAAAAGTTTTCCAAAGTTGAGATTTCCCATACCTATAGAGAAGGCAACAGGGTTGCTGATGCTTGTGCCAACCTTGGGCAACAATTTTCAAGTTGGATGGTGTGGCAACAAGGTGTTCATATTCCCTTAAACATTATGGAGATCATTAAAAAGGATATGACTTGTCAGGAATGAGGCGTATTGATGACAAGGATAGCTTTCAGAGGCAGTCCACGTGGAGAAGGCCATCGGGGATCTTGAAACTTGATAACCTTAGTATTGTCTTGGTAATCATTAATAATTCATTGTATCATGAGGTTGAGGTGCACAGGTCTCATCATGAAAATCAAGGGGAAATTATTTTCAAGCATGGGAGTGGACAATGTCATCACTGCATGGAATTTTGTAAAGGTTACTGAGGAGCAGGGTGCTGACACTATGGGAACTACTGAGAATAAGGGGGAAATGTATGTCGAGGAAGCTAGTGAGGGCACTAAGAATGAAACTAATTGGAAAATTGAAATCAAGGCCTTGAAGGACTGCATTTAGAAGCTGGAGAAGGTCTTCACCAAAGGGATTCATAATACAATTCTACTGAACATGTCTATGCTGGAAGTGGTGGGTAATACTGGGTATGATGACAACGTAGAGAATGAGAAACTCAATGATCTTATCAAATCAATAGTTATGTAAGGGGAGACCTCTCTGACTCTGGTCTTCCCATGGCTTGTGTTTTGTTTTTGTCTATTGTTCTTGGTTGTTCCATCATCTCTCTGAAGGCATTTTTTGTTTTTTTGCCTTCTTGTCTTTTTTGACTGTATAGGGTTCAGCCCCTAGTTTGCTACCTTACTTTATCAAAAAAAATAATCTCAAAGAGGAAAACCTCATTCCACCTATCCTAAAAATAATAACCAATCTATAATTGAGGGTTTATATTTAAAAATTAATTTTTGCTAAGGTGAAAGTTAGTATTGACCCATAGGATTAAAAATTGACTACCACTATTGACCCATACTGGTCAATCCTTTCCTGAAAGGAAACATATCAAATTTGGAATCTAAGATGTTTGTATAGAAGTTTGGAGTCATTTTAATCATTAATTACATTTTTAATTCATAATATATCAAATTATAAATGGATAGATTTGTATATATACTTAGTATATAGTGAGGTGCCAAAATAAGTCTAGATTAAGTGCTCAAGTCACTTAAATTAAAAGATGGAAAAAATGATAATATCATTTATTCATTAAAAACAATGAGTGAATAAATTCTCCCTCCATTTAGTATAGAACTAGGATTAATACATTATAAGGAAAGTTATACCTAAGTGTGTACAACATGATTTGCCTTTGGGAGAAAGATACAATAATGAAATGTGTTTAATTTTGAATCCTGCAATGATGTAAAATTAGTTAATATCTATATGTGAAATTGAAAAATTGAAATGTAACTCAAATTTGAAAATATTGAAAAGAAAAAGGAATGATTACACCTATATGTGTGAAACCAATATTTCTCCTATAAATTTACATGAAGATGATGTTTCTTAGAAGGATATGATAATTGGTGTTTCCCATTTAATAGTTGGAGAGAATTGGTTCCTTAAATAAACCAATGGTGAATTGAGGGTGAGCAAGCCCAAATTTAGGTTGAACATGTATATAAAATATAACCCATTGAGGGATGCATAAAACTCAAATTTTTGGTTTGGTATGTGTAACCCCAAGACAAAAATAGTTTGAAATCCATAATGTATTTGCATGTTATAATACTAGAGGGCATTGAACCTCAAAGATATGTATTATGAACTTTAACTGAATCAACCACTGTAAATGACTTGAAGATTCAATTATAACATTAGTCCTTACTTAATTTATACATGATAAAAGAATGATGGAGGAAATCATTGTTGTTACGATGACTAAAGATATTAAATAGTATTGAAAGCATGGCATGAATCTGTGTCATGCCCCCATTAACAAATGTAAAATCTATAACTATATGTAGATGAAAATGAGTAAATTGTGTTTGAAGATTATGCATGAATATGTATGATCCTCCCAAAATTTTATAAATTTTTAGTTTATTAATGTGATGTAAGTGCATACGCATTATATGTGTCCCTATAATATGTACCAATAACTACATTTTGAGCCATTCTACATTCTTTGAAATTGTTTTGTACCCAAATTAATATTTTTTCATGGATGATTATTTCATGTATGAAAATCCCTTTGAAATTCCTCCCTTTTGAGGTGAGGAAATGTGTATCCTTAAATTCACTCATCTCAAAATAAAATTTAGCTGTATCACGTGCATCAAGATGTAATTATTGAATATTGTAACATGTGTTGAAATTATGTCATCATAGTAAGATATGTATCATTCAAAGAATTTATGTAACATATGAGGCAAAGACTAAAGTGTCAAATATAAATAAATATATTAATGAAGTTTGTAGTATTATCTATAATATAATACGTGTACCCAATATTTGTGCAATATATGGGTCATGGAAGTTATCTAACTTAACATACTCAGCAATCGCACAATCATAAAAAGCATAATGTTATACAATAAGGCTAGACTAATCTTTAAGAGAGATGTTCAAATGTTTCACAAAAAAGGTGCCAATGGGCACAAGCAATGGACATGTTCAAATGTCCCACACACCTAACAATGATCTCATAGATATTTTCAATAATTTTTTCACATGAAGGCCAAGAGCCACATACAAGATAAAAATGAAAGTGTAATCTACTATGTATAAGTAATATCATCAATGCAACATATAACTAGAAAGAAGTCTACACCATGTATATGTAAAGTGATCATATCCTTGTAATTAATAGATCCATGTACACAATATAAAATAGATATGTTAGTAAGATGTTATTAAAGATTATTTATCTTTAATAGTATAAGAGTTATAAAATGATAATGCCTATAAATATTGTAACATATGGATAAGATACACATAGTTTATCATGGCTACTGGGTAGAGGCAAGTCTAACATCTTATTCCCAGTGAAGTATGTATGTCCTACATAACACTTAGAAATACTAGTGAAATGAAAGTGTGATAGAAAAAGAGTTTGTTATCTACCAGTTATGAGATTAATAACATATTTTACTGATGTAAAATATATGTCTAATCATGTTCAGGTCTTGATTTTGGATTTTTAGAATATTTTGAACATTTTTTTATTTTTAAATATTTGAATTTTTAAACTAGAACCAAATAATTTAGTGATAACCATGGGTTCAAAATTATAATAAAGGAAAAGGATCTAAACTATTTATAGCATGTGTTAATGTGAAGTATGTATTGAAAATGATGACATGGCCATGTATGAGCAATATGCACCCATTGTATCTATCAATTTTAACTTTTAATGGTATGTATGGGATATAATGGAAATATGGAGGAATGGTTGTACATCCTTGTCCATAAAATGTACACTTATCAATGTATGTAGCACGCATGTATGAGAAATATAACACAAAATAAATATTTTACATGAATAAGTATGGATTTTTATACTATAACTGAGTGTAATATTAAAAAATTGGATGTATTAAGGCTTTGCATGCTTAGTTTTTGATTTGGTTATGAAAATTCAATACGATACGATCAACCAATGTAGGGTAGTACTGGTAGTATTTTTTTTCTATTAGTGGATGATACTATCTTTAATATAAAACTAAAATTTGATCTATTTACACTATGAAAAAAACAAAGGTAATGGAAAAATTATGGCCATACAAATCATTGTGTTAGTTTTTTCATATCTAGAAAGTGAAAAATAATAACCAAGAGGTCAAAAATCTACTAAGAGCTAATTGATATAATAAATTGATGAAATAGACCATATGTTCAGCAAGTATAAATTTTAAGAGTATTTGAAATTATAATATGCTAACTAATAATCCTATTAAGATGAGATTCACAATAAGAATCTCTAATAAGTTATGGATGTATCATATTTTATGGGTGAAAAGTGTTATATGTGCATGAATTAGAATCATAGAATGCATTAAATGCTATAATTAAATTATCTAGATCATTAGTCATGTAATATCAGTTGGGAGGAGTTGCTCTAGGAGATGTAGAATGGTTTGAAATCCAATGAAGAGTAGTATAATATTATGCCAAATGTTGTGATTTTTTGGAACATGTTAATTTATATGTATAACCAATTTATAGTATGTTGCATAATATGAATCCTTTTATGAACTTGAAACCTTTTTTGATATGTTTATTTTTGCATTAATTTATTTTGAGACTTTTGGAATTTTTTGAATTGCTTATATGGAAAACCTATGCATAGGTTAAAAAATTATAAATGTGAATTGTTCTTGAATAAATATATAAATGAACTATGAGGGTGGATGAGGATAAGGAGGTGCCATAGATTGTAGAGGGTACTCATATTTTATTCTTAAAATTGTAACCACTTAATTATAATGAATGTACTTTAGGCATCTATGTGTTGTAGAAAGTATAACACAAAGATTATATAACCAAGGTTGTATTAATATCATATCAAAGCCTCCAATTTAGGGTATAAATATAAAAGGAGAGGATAATATAGTAGGACCCACTTGAAGAGGCAACACAATGTGTCTTAAATTAGCTTTTTATTTCCCATTGAATGTCTTGAAACTTTTATATGTTGCTTGTATGTAATGATATGTGTAACCCAATGAATGGAGTAATGTCATTATGCATGCATTCTCATTTTATATAATATTTACTAGTACACTATGAATGGGTTGATCAACATATTATCATATACATAAAATATGAAAATTAGAGACATCATCCACCATCCCACTATCATCAAAGGTGATCATAGGATGTGGTTGATCATTTTAAGTAATTATGCCAATAATTTCATCTAGTTGGTGATATTATGACTCAGAAGTTGGATATGCATTATAATTATGATATATTGTTGAATTATCCTTGTTTATATCATGGTTTATAAATGGCTCACTAAAAATCTTCAACTTAACTTTTTCAATTTTTGGAGTCTATTTTCTTATGTAGGAGTGCCTAGCTCAATGACATTGTTATCAATAAGATGTTTGAGCTTGAAAAAATTGTTAGTATAACGACGATTGTATCTATGACAATCAAAATATGTATTGTTATCAAATGATTTAATTTTAGGTATAATCATGTCAACCTCAAATCATAAAGGTAGAGTAATAATATTTTACTCAAGTAACTTTTATAAAAATTTATGAGGTGGTTTTCATAATCTAGAAAATTTCCTCCTTGGTTATTCTAATAAAAAAAATGTTAGAAGGTTGAGGTATAATATTAACCATGATCTTTGTATCAAATTTAGTATCTATTGGATTAGTATTATAAGATGATTTTCTTTAAAAATTTATTGTCAAATTTGAAGTGTATGTAGGTTCATATTTCACCTTGTTTAAAGCAATAAGTTTGACTATTATATGACAAATTTTCTCAAATGATCTAAATGTATTGAATATAGTTGACTCATGTAAAGGTGACAATATTTTTTTTATGAAAATATCATGAAATTCATTATCTTCCAAGGTATTAGTCATTTTGGAAATCATGGTTTTATAATGAAGTGCATAATAATTGATAGGCTCATTAGTTCCTTGATTAATCTTAACAATTTACACAATAAATTTTTACATCATTATTGATAACATAATGTTTGGAAAAATAATATAATAATGTATTGAATTATTTGAATGATTGAACAAGTGTATCCTAAAACCATTGTAAGGCATTATATTTTAGGCTTCTTGGAAACAACTTTGTTATAAACTTGTCATGGAAAGCATAATCCAAACTTGTTGCTTGAAAATATTGAGGATGTTGTCTAGGGTATATTTCACCTTCATACAATGGTATTTTAGGAGCTATAAATCATGTAGGTAAAGGATATGATGCAATGTCAAGTTATAAAAAATTATTGAGGCTTGTGAATCCATTGTTTGGATATTTTTGGTATATCTTTCTCTAATTATATCACCTTAGCATGTAAAACTAAAATAGTTTGCACAAGGGATTATTTAGTAATAGATTTAGGTGTTGTAAGATACATATCCATCAAAAATATTATATCTCCAAGAATCTAAATGGAACCACCATCATTTTACAGGGTGCTAAATCAAATCACTAAGAGGATAGAGGGCTCAGGGGTTCAATGGGCTATAGGATGTATATAGTGTCTATCTGGTTTGTTATCTTTCACTAAGATATATATATATATATATATATATATATATATATATATATATATATATATATATACTTGTAAACCAAGTTGGGGATAACATGAAAAAGTGTACCAATTACACAATCACATCTAATAGATCCAACCATAATAAATCAAGTAGCTAAGACTAGGCTATTTATTGCATAAATAATGTGAAAACAACAATACCAAATGGAGAAAGATAACAATTGAAATGTAAATATAGAAGATAAGACACTTTGAGGACAAATAAAAGAAATTTTAAGAAATAAATATGTTTTTAAGAAATGTTTCAAGAGCATGCATATTGTATATTTGATCTATCTTTCCAAATCAATACTATTTTTTTCTAACAATGCAATGTTGTAGTTTGGCAAAAGAAAGAGAGAATGTTTAAGAAAATTTTCTAGTATGTTTTGATCATGTATATCTCTACTATGAAATGATGAATATTTCCAAAGAGATAAATTATATATAATAAAAGAATATTTCAAGTAATGAAAGTACTCTTTAACCATATAAAAATATATAAAACTTCAAAAATTTACTTTAAAAAATGCATAAAACCACTATTTTGGTAAAACAAATCAAACACTAGAATACACACTATACAAAACAATGGAGTTTCACTTTTCATATTAGAGTGCCCTTAGATAAATATCAAATAATATGTATAGATGTTCTACCAATTAGGAATCCAAGCTAAGAAGCAATGTAGGAGGAAGACCAAGCTATGTGCAAATTGAAGACCAAACCAAAAGCCAAGAGTAAAAGAGGAGGTGAAATGAGAAGTTGAAATGGTGTAAGATATTTAAAAAAGTGCATAAATTAGGTGTAATGAAAAATTTATAATATGGAAGCAAGATAGAAGGAAGTAGGAACAACTAAGAGTAGTAATGGAGTCTTCAAGTAAATGTATAGTATCATATGGGATCTTCCATCACCAATCAAGCTCAAGAGTGCCAATAATGAATCAAGAGAGGTTCAAGAAGGCATGAGAGTTAAGAGAGGGAATAATAATCAATATAGAGTGTGGAGATACAAGAGAATAAGCTCAAATTAATGATAATGAGGAATATATCCCAACCCTAATCTACCAAAAGACCTAAAACTATCCATTTTTATCATTTAGGCCCAAATAGGCACTTTTGGGTATGTTCCACCTAGGTTACAGCTTAGGCTACAATTTTGGTGAAGGAAATGTGTACTCTAGGCCATGGGTTTCCTTCACACAAATCATGGCCTATGTTAAACAAGGGTCGAGGCTGGTCAATAGGCTCTCAAAAGGCCTTGAGGGGTCTCTAGAAGGCCCATCTTGTGTGTCAAAGGGCCAATATGGACTAAGGATGTATGGAGGGTAGGAATATGATGTAGGAGAGGTACAAGTAGGTGGAAGATGTCTCAAAGTAGTATAACCAGGGTCAATAATCTACACATGAGCTGATGTGTAATCATAGGGAGGAGTAGGGTCATGGGAAGTATGATTACATATGCCCTTGAGGTATAGTCAATCAGTGTTTGAATGAACAAGGAGTGTCATGTAGTACCTAGAATCCACACCAAAAAATGGAAAGAAAAAAATTGAAAATATAAAATGAAATATTACTTGTACTTACTAGATAAGGATAGTAGTAGAAAAAGTTGACAACATGATCCATGGTTAAGAGTGCAAATGTTATGTAATCTAAAATCCAAATCAAGCTCCAGCTCCTACTCTTGTAAAGAAGAGACACAAGTGATATCAAATCAAATCATACTATCCAAAATGACATTCATTAGGGCATCATCCCTAGTGTTCTCCTTGTGAGAGATGTGGGTGAACTAGACATCCTCAAAGAAAGAGAGTAAATCACACACCACCTCAAAGAGGGGGAACAACTCAAAGATAAAGATAACCCAAACACTAGTGAGTTGAGACATGACTAAGTGTGAGTTAGAGAATAACTACACATAATTTTCCTAACTCATGGGCTTCAATCAAGGTGCTAATGATTATGTGATACTTGAAAGTATTATTATTCTTATTAGTAAGGAATAAACAAGTTACAACAAGCTCATGGCCACATGGATCATCGATAACCCAAGCTACAACTACTAGTCTTGGGTTGCCTTGAATACTACCATTAGTGTGAATCACCACTGAGAGGTGCACCATGATGGGGGTTGAGAATGCAAGACTAAAAAATACCAAAATACAATCTTAAAGTGATGTGATGTAAGTGAATGACATGAAAGAAATAAATAATGACACAAAGACACAATAATAATGGTTGACCAACACCGACCATGGTGAGAGGTAATAAGGGAAAGTGGGGGGAAGTTCAGAGAAGATGAAGACCAATCGATAAGACAAGCACAAGTCCCAAACCACTATAGCTAGCTAAAAACCCTATCTACAACCATGATTAATAAGAGAGAGGGAGTTAGAATGGATCATTAAGGAAAATCAAATAAATTACTAACTAAAAGAAGCACATTAATTAACTTCTATCCATGGGTGCCCATGAGATGGGACACAACCTCAAGAGGTCAATGGGGACCCAGAAGGGGTCCCAAGGACCAAAATAGGGCCAGATTGAGCCTAAAGAAACTTCAAATTAAAAAATGGAATACCCTAATGTGTTCACAATGTGCCAAAACCCATGAGATAGAGGTTTTATAATCTGAAATGCAAAGATGGGCAAAACACCCAAAAAGGGCCCATAAGGTGCATCCGATAAGGAGTGCATAAGCCTGATAGGTCAGAGGAATCGGGGGTCCAAAAGACTAGACTAATCCCAAAACACAACCATGGAGGCCTAAAAATAGAAACAACCCCTATGATTTCATCTAGAATGGACCAAAAGCTCTAAGATGAAGGTTCTTGGGATGCCCAAAATGGTGTGAAATGGAGGCTTGAAAAAGGAAAAAATACAAGCTTCTAGCCTAAACCATGGCCTTCTTGGGTAGAACCCATATCCTAGACCCTACTAGGCTATGGATTAGCTTAAAAACCTATGGTCTAGACTAGAGAGGTCCAAAAATAGGCCAATGAAGCTTGAAAGGGTCTCAAGACTTGGCTAGAATGGAAGGGAAATGGGGAAAAAAGAAAATAATGTTTGTGAGCTTGTCAAAACATGTTTTTCTTATTCCATAGCATGCATGACTAATCCAAGGTCATGTTTCTCTCTCATAAAAACATGAGGATGAATTATAATACTAGAGGTAAGAAAGACATCTCAACTAGTAAAACCACTACTACTATGTGGGGGTCAACCATGAGAGAGTGTCTCAATGATGACTAAAATGAGAGGCAAAAAGGGGTGGTAAGAGGCCAATGATATACCCAATAACAACCATGGAAGTCTAGATCAATTCATAATCAACCATAAACACTAACCCATATCACTTATAGGCACTACAAAAAAGGAGAGAGAGAGAGTCAGTAGAGGGCTAGCTACTAACAAACAATAGCCTGACCAATGAAAAGAAACAAAAGATGTTACTTCCATCCCAAGGTAGATTCAAATAGGAGTTCACAAGACAAATGATAAAGGAGACCCACAAAGTTATGATGATGGATTGCATGAGAGGGTTAATCCACCAAATGGGGGCCTAGAGAGGGTGTTCTAATAAGCTGTGAGGCTCACCAAAGCATAATAGGCCTAGGCCCAAGCATGCCCCGAAGGGCAAGTCACTATTTTTCTCTAACTAGAGGCTTGATCCCAAGGTAGGCCACTACTTATCCTATGAAGAGGCAAAATAATAGGGAAAAGGTAGGTGGAAGGAGACGGAATACCCATATCATTAGTTTCACTAGTTATGACCCAAAACATAGTAGTGGCAAAGGTGGGGTCCTTCTTGGTGAATGAAACCTATGAACCCAAATAAGTAAGAGGATGGCAATGCGTAGGGTGCATAGGAAAGAGTTTATTTTAATATATCCTCTAATTTATTATTTGGTATGCTATACCATAGATGTAATAGCACTCAAGATCAAACTCATCTACTCTAGTGGCCTCAATGAGAGATATATTGAGAGAGCCAATACTTTGATGGGAAAAATGCAATATAAGGGGAAGTTCAACATCTAGAAATATGTCCTACAAGAGGTATCTAAAAATAGATGAGTTATCTTGGCATCATGAAGTAGAAGAGGGAGTTAATTGATGCACACCAAACTTAGGAGTGAATATTGATTAATACTTAGTTGGATCAAAAAAATTATCCTTAAAGAAATGAAACTCAAAAATAGGGGGTGTATGATAATATATAGATCCCCATGAGGAGACAGCAAAAGCCTTGCCTAAGGATTTTGTCTCTATGTAGAAAAATGCCTAGGGATCTAGGTCAATCTCCATGGTGTGAACCTCACCTTAATGCACAAAATAAACCATGGTGAAATATGGCCGATGTGATGGTCTACATGGTAGTGGTCTAAGGATGGCCAAGAATCATGTTGTATGAAATATAAAGTTCTAACACACAAAACTTGATTTTGACTATCTTGGAGCCAAATTTGGCCTAGAGCTTCATATTCCCTATTGGTGTAATTATGTCATTTTTAAAACCAATATAGTTATGGTGAAAATTAAAGAGCTTATTTTGAATAATCTCAAACTCATTAAACACATGTAGGGGTATGATATTCAATGTATCTCCTTCATTGATAATTCACTACTTGATGTGGTAATCATCAACAAAAGTATTAATATAGAGTGGGAACTAAGCCCTCTTTGTAAGAACTGAAGTTTCTAGTAAAGAGGTTGGGTCGAAAGATAATATGGGAGGATGAGGATGCTCATGTGCATCATATTTGAACAAAACTTTGACATCATCACACAAAAGACCCTCATGGGAGAGACCAAGCTCATTAAATATGAGATGACTTTTCTTAGGTTAAAGTTGAAGAAGGTCCCAAATGGAGATCCTAGCTAAGAGGCCTTGTAAATCCTCTATGATAGAGTAAGGATGATATCTAGCTTGGGGAATGATGTTATGCCTAAAGTCAAATATTACTTTAGGGTTCCCTACCACCATTAGCTAAATAAGAATCTCAACACCACTAGTCTCTCTAATAGGGTCGATGGCCTAATTAGAGTGTATGTTGATAATGTACTCCTACCCAGTAGAGGTTATGTTAATATCAACAATGACCTTTCTGCTCTTGGGTTTAGCTTTCCCTCTCAGGTTAGCCTAGGAAGATGAGTCAAAAGAGGTGAAAGAGAAATAAGGAGAATGTGGGGCATTAGCCTTTGATTTATTCTTTTTATTTTTATTCTTCTCCTTATTATGGTTAGTTAGAGGATCCTTGAACACATTCAACTTGAGGTTGGGTTTTGAAAGAGGAGAGATCTATGACAGAGGCAAGGCTTACCCACCAAACTTTTGGGAATCACGATTAGCATCATTGTGCCCCTTTATTTGATGATAATTTAAAAAATTAGAGGGGTCATAAGCAAACACCATATATTATTTTATTGTTCTTGATTCATAATCCTTCCTTTTAGTTGGCTTCTTTCTCAAATAATTCACCTCATAGCTATCCTTCTTGTCCTTCTTCTTAGGAGGAGAAACAATGATACCATCATTGGTCACATTATGGCTAGAATCACACAAAGAAAATGACTTTTGCGAAGGTATGGGCCACATAACCATATGGACCTCAAACACTTTGATCTTTATAAACTCATTAATATCTTCATCATAATAGGTGAGTTCATGCTTGAGGACCTCAAGGTGAACCTCTTGCCTCAATGTTCATGTGAACATGTCATAAAGCTAGTCATTTGAGAACCTAATCTCACATGTATGAATATTTAAACACCATATACACATAAAATCAAAGTTTAACTCACCTTTGGCCTACACCATGGAGGTTATTGATTGGATTCCAAGGTTAAAGGGTTTGATAATATCGAAATATTGGAGGAAGTCATCTAGAAGGAATTGAAAACTAGAGAGAGAATCTAAAGGTAGATTTTAAAACTAGATAAGAGATTCAACTCATAGAGAATGAGTGAAGTGCTTTAACATCATGCCTTCATCCTATTCCCAATTCATACATGCCATCATGAATTTCATAATATGCTTCATGGGACTAAAATCCCATATCCCATTAAACTTAGGTAGTTCAAAGATAGGATTAGGAAGGGGAATAACATGCACCCAAGGAGATATATGATTGTGATGGATATCCTCCTAAGCATGGTTGATAGTAGGTTGGTGATGAATTTTGAGAGGGGGTTCATTATGGTGATGATGTTGCCTATTCCCATAGGCATCACCATGACCATAACCATGAGGAAGATGATGCCAAGGTGGGTTCTAATAGGGAAGACACTCATGATGTAAATCATCTCTATCATGGGGTGGGGAATGACCATGAGAAGTGTGAAGGTCCCCGTAGGGATGATGGTAAGATGTTTCATGCTCATGGAAATGGTTATGATGACCAAAATATCCATGATTTTAGTCACATTCCATCAAACAAGGGTTAACTAGTGGGATCTTATGCTCCTGATAGGTATCCCATGGATCTCTAGTCTGTAAGTGATGATCAAAATTAGCACACTCATTATAAACTCTAAAGGAAGGTCTAGGAGGATGGAAGGACTCTACATGATAGAGATACATCATCTATTTGGAATATGTGTGACCCATAACATGGTCATGAGGGGGTTTTTGTTGTAGACTTTCTTATTGATAAAGAGGTGGGGGATTCACATGAGAACTAGTCAAGGCACTCAAACTATACTAGGTGCGATCTTTGTCTCCAGAAGAAGAACACTACCTACTCCTAAGGAAAGGAAAGTTTTATTAATTCACATGAATCCACCTATGATAATCATTAATGATTTTACAAACTCATTGGGCCTTAATTTTGAAATAATTTATCTTCACCCCTAATAGGTAAATAAAGATTAGGCTCAAGTCTCAAGGAGGTATCCTTGTACAAGTAATACTTAGTCTTGTTGAAAGGTGAGTGATTATGTTGGTTATATGTTTTCCAATATTTTTCCCTACAAAACATGAGAGGGTCAAGGTCACTATGATAGGTCAATATAACCTCTAGGGTCTTATGGTATCTATGGTATTCCATTTCATCCTTAGCCTGCTCAAGAGTGAGCTCAGGGGCAAGACCCTAAATTTGATAGAATTGGCATCCCAAGGATGGGAGGTTGGCCATTGATGAAATGAAACAAGATAAAAATGGGAGACAATATAAAAGGAAACTAGTTGGATAACCAATCAGGGGAAGGACACAACCAAAAATAACATAACATAACTAGAGGAAGATCCAGAACATAATTGAAAGAAAAGCCTTACAACTATCAAAGGGGGATTGGCTAAGAGTGTTATGAATAGGATATAATTATAATGGACCTTATGTTGGATCCCATCAAGCATGATATAATGTATCTCTAATAATCTGAATGAAATCACCAATGTTTTATAGGGTGTTAAAGCAAACCATTCAGAGGTTTTATGGGCTACAAGAGGTCTATAGTGGCTATCCAATTTGATAGCTTGTACCAAGATATCGATAGACTTGAAAACTAGGTTATGGCTAACACAAAAAATTGCACCAAGTATGCAATCACCTATAATGGATCCAACCATAGTAAAGCAAGTAGCTAAGACTAGGATATTAATTACATAAACAAAGTAAAAACAACAATACCAAATGGAGAGAGATAACAATTAAAATATAACTCTAGAAGCTAAGGCACTTTGAGGCCAAACAAAATACATTTTAAGAAATAAATACATTTTCAAGAAAGGGTTCAAGAGCATGCCTATTCTATATTTTAGTTATCTTTCCAAATAAATACTATTGTTTTATAATAATGCAATGTTCTAGTTTAGAGAGAGAGAGAGAGAGAGAGAGAGAGAGAGAGAGAGAGAGAGAGAGAGAGAGAGAGAGAGAGAGAGAATGTTTAAGCAACTTTTCTAGTTTGTTTTGAGCATGTATATCTCTATTATGTAATGAGGATTACTTCTAAAGAGAGAAATGAAATGAAATAAAGGTATATTTCAAGCAATGAAAGTAATCTTTAACAATATATAAATGTAATAAACTTTAGAAACTACTCTAAGCAATGCACAAAACTACTATTTTACTAAAATAAATCAAACCCTAGTATAAACACTACACAAAATAATGGAGTTTCACTTTGCATAGTAAATTTCATTCAGATCAAGCTCAAAGAAGATGTGCATATGTTCTATCAACTAGGAATCCAAGCTATGTGCATTCTGAAGTCCAAACCAAAATCCAAGAGCAAAGGAGGAGGTGAAGTGATTTCAAAGGTGGAAGAGCTCCAACCAAATGCATAAATTAGGTGTAATGCTAATTGTAGAAGCTAAAATTAATCCATAAGGAATCAAGAATAACTAAGAGTAGTAATGGAGTCTCCAAGCAAATTTATAGTAACATATGGGATCCTCTATCACCAATCAAGCTCAAGAGTGCCAAGAATGAATCAAGAGATATTCAAGAAGGCATGAGAGTCAAGAGAGGGAAGAAGAATCAAGAGAGAGTGTGGAGAGAGAATATAAGAGGCTCAAATGAATGATAATGAGAATGAGGCATATATCCCAACACTAATCCACTAAAATACCAAAAACTAACCATTTTTTACTTTTTGGGCCCAAACATGGGATTTTAGGCACATTCTACCTAAGACATAACTTTGGTGAAGGAAACATGTAGCCTAGGTCATGGGTTTCCTTCACACAAGCCATGACCTTATTCAAAAAGGGGCCTAGGCTAGTTAATAGGATCTTGAAAGGCCCTAGGGGTCTCTAAAAGGCTTGTATTTCATGTAAAAGGGACAATATAAACTAAGGATGTATGGAGGGTGTAAATATGATGCAAAATAGGTACAAGTAGGTGTCAAATGTCTCAAAGCATGATAACCAAGGTCAATATTCTACACATGAGCTAATGTGTAATCATAAAGAGGAGTAAGGTCATAAGAAGTATGATTATAGGTCTGATATGAGTGGCTTAGTTATGCATGGTAATAAATATCTTGTGAAAACCTTGTGTTCCCCCAAACCCAAAGCTATAGATGTAATAAAAATATTAATATTATAAGTAGAAACACCTATGGTGGGGTTTATAATACAAAAGAGTGGTTCTTGTTATGAATTGAAATTATAACTTTGTGATTTTGTGAAATTTTAGAAGCTAAAAGGGTTTTAAATACTTTGGGTATATCTTGTGGTATTTGGTAGAGCCTTCTAGGATGTGGATAAACTTTATATTTGTTCATGATCTACTCCATTAATTTCATTTGTATGAATCCTATCTAAGCCTTCATAATTGTTTGTGCATTATAGTCATCTTGATTAGATTATTCATTGTGATTATTTTATTGAAAATATTGATGATACATTTATTTTTCAGAATAAATGGAACCATTATTTGCATTAGAGGAATCCATTTTAATAGTAGTCAGAGGAATTTGATTGTGCTCAATATGGGCCCCATTAACCTAGCACTACACTTTAGTGGAATAAGGGATGTAGGTTTTTTAGATAGAATAAAAAATAACATGGAAATGATATTATAAACAATAACTAGAAAAAAATAATGTTATAAATAGAAGGAATTTTTTGTGTAGGAATATTAGTAAATTCCCTTAAAATCCAAGGTCAAGATAAAGTACTTTTAGTGTCAAATCTTAGACCTGAGGTCCAAAAAGGTGATTTTAGTGTCATTAATTAAATTTGAGGTTAAAATCAAGTTCTTTTATTGTCATATATTATATCTAAGGTTAAAATAAGATTCTCTTAGTGTTGGATGTCAGACATTTATCTAAACTCAAGGACAATATTTTTGAAGTAACACTCAAATAAAATGCAATTTCACCAATATGTTTTATAATAATTTGAAATTAATAAGTGTATTGACTCTAATTAATATAAAATAATTTTAAATATATGGAAGGATGTAAAACATATTTTGAAAATCAAAATGAAATTAAAATAATAAAATCAACAAAGCTTGAATGAATTAAAAGAGGTCAAGTATGAACAACAAAAAATACTTAGTTGTATAATGTTCATAACATGACTGATAGATGGTTGGAAGTGATAAACTATAAATGATTTTGTAAGCTCCATAGGAACTATGACTATAACTTCTCAAGGTTAGGAACATAATTAAGGGGACAAGATTGACTAACACTACTATCCCCTCCTATTTTATTATGTCCTCCACAAAACATTAGGGAAATTAGGGAACAATAATTTGTGGCTACTTGAAACATGAATGTGTTTAGACAATTGACCTTCATATGTACATGAATAATATGCAAATAAATTATTCAAATTTAAAACCCTAACATGGCTTATAATGGCTAAAAATATGTGAATAAAAAATGGGGGAGTGTGATGCATTGAGATGACCCCAAAAACCCCTCATGATGATTGATTATTTCCTACATATCTAGTAATCTAAAGAACGAAATAAATCCCACATAGTTCCCCCACTTAGATTGATTTGTGTGATTGTGATCCTTTTGTTACATGTATGCATATTGATATGGCTTGAATACTTGAAAATTTTCTCACTTTTGACTTGAATATAATATGATATTTACTTGGCCAAGGACACTTCAAATGATTATAATTATATTAGGGAAGAATATAGAGGATTTGATTAGTGTGAAATAGTATAAGTCTACATAGAATACATGATTTAGATGTGCCTTCATATCAATACAAATGGATAAAACTTCATGCTACCTATCCTAAAATTATTGACCAGCCTATAAGGGATGATATATATTTGAAAAGTAACCATTGATAATGTGAAGGTTGAGATCAACCCATATGGGTCAAGACTGGCACCCACTATTGACTCATACTTGTTAATCTTATCTTGAAATGAAAATTGTGAAATTTGGAATCTAAGATGTTTAGAAATATGATTATAGTGTTTTTAGTGATTAATAACATTTTTTAGGAATAATATTGAAAGATATAAATAGATAGGTATGCTTAGGTACTTAGGATAGAGTGAGATGGAGAAATAATTCCATATTAAGTGCTTAATTAAATTAAAGAGAAAGTGGGATAAAACTAACATTATCATGTTTTCATGATTAAATTTGAGTAACTACAAGGACTTAATTTTTTTTCAAAGTTTTTATAATGAAAGTTTATTTCTTCAACTTGGTCTATGCATTGATTTAAAAATTTGGAAGTTTTAGGGAGTTCAATTTATTATGACAACATCTAGATCTAACTAGGGATATTAAATATAAAGTAAAATAAAGAACCTCATAATATCATGATTTTAAAGACAAGTGTTTTATTTTTGGGCCATGGAGTTTGATGGATTTTTCAAGACTTCATAGTATGACATTGAAATTATTGAAATAATACACTAGATATAAACAAGAAATATAATGTATCAAATAAAACACAACAAAATACTAACTCACCTATGTACATGCAAGGGGAAACCTACTTTCATTGAAAATACTGCTTCAAGTATTACCACTTGTAAGATAATGAGAGATGTGTACCATATCAATAATAAATATAGTATGTTTTGTCCCAACAAAAGTGTCAAATATTAAAAGGTCCAATTCATAAAGAATAAATTTTTTGGTGATTTCCTTTTGGTTCTATTTTTTTAATTTTGTAATAGATATAGATCACAAATATGAAAATATCTTTATCTGGCCTTCTTATCAAAAAAAATTTTAACCTAAATTTGATGTTCAATAATTATATCAAAAACCATAATCCTTTATTATTCTAATTTATTTAGATACATGATCCTTTTATCAAATGAACTCCCAAACTTTTCATCTTCAATTATTTTGGGCAATTTTAGTGTAAGCCGATCCATAGAAATAATCATTGTAACATCTGCCTCATATAATAATTGGAATGGATGCATTCTAATAGCTATTTTTGGAGTGATATGGTCATCCAACAAAGCATCACATAACTTTTCACACCAGTTTCTTTGATTTTCATCCATCAATTTATGGATGATGTTAACAATATTCTTTCAATTGCCTCTTCATGGATAATACTTTGAAACTAATAATATGAGAATTGTGATAATGAGACACCATACCCATAATAAAAACTAATTATATTAGAGGAATATAAATATAAATTTGAAGTATTATCAATAACAATATTTTGTGGCACACCATATCTTACCAAAATGTTCTCCATGATAAAGATGCATACTAATATGGAAGTAGTTTGCTTGTTATGAACAACTTATATCTATTTTTTTAAAGTAGTTTATAACCATAGTAGCATGTGTATGTCATTAAATTTAATCTTTATGTAATTTTCTAATAAATTACAACCCCTATGACTATCATGGTTCTTTAATAAGCAATGTTCTGAGTAGAGAGTTGTAAGATTTGATCTACCTAACAATTATTTACATGATTCACATATCATGAACCATTCATTATAATATTTTAAAAAAAATAGACCAATAATAATTTTATCTTAAATATTATAAATTGTGACAGTTCTTGAGAAGTGACCATCACATGATTGACAATGAAAATCTTTTAAAAAAAAATATTATGTTGTACTTGATCTACACATCATAATAAAAATCCATCAATACATTTATTACATAGAATATTGTCCTAGATGGAATATCTAACTACTCTCAAATTCACTACTCTTTTTTTATGACATTAAGGTTTTGGGGATATTCCCCATAAGTTATAAAATAGGAACTACTTCAATATTATTCATCAATGAACCAACAAAGTGGTAAATCTTTAGTTTTTGAACTATTTAATTCTTCAATTATATATCCATTTTGATCATTATTTCCTTATATAATGAGTTGACATAGTCCTCTACCTCTAACCAATTTAGTGGGTTTTATCTCTAGATCATATTCTTGTACCTTTGCAATCCAACCTCCTCTTTTGGAACCAATATTTTACATGCATCAAAATAGATTTGACTGATGTAACAAGTGCCATTAAAATAAAATGAGAATTTAAAATTTAATTCTTGAATTATTTACTTTATTTGATAATAACATTATCATGTTTTTCAATGGATGAGTATTTAAGCTCATAATTTTTCAGACCATACCTCATGAAAGAAATAGGTTATTTAATTCCTTCATCACTTTTATGAACTAGAATAGTTTTAGATTAAGGTAAAAGTAGGTTTTGAAGGGGCCCCAAAACCCTTTACAGATCAAAAAAATAAAAATAAAGCAATAGCAGCCCACTGAAAAATAGTAAAAAACCAGGTTTTACTTGGACCTGAAACCACCAATATAAACTAGACAAAGCTCCCCAGGTTTTACAAGGACCTGAAACCTAAACAATAAAGCCAGGTGCTACGACCTGAAATAGGAACCCAGGTTTTACAAGGACCTATAACCTTTAAAAGAGTTAAAAGAGTATGTTAAGATGAATATTTTTCCATGATGAAATCTTTTTTAATTCTAGACATACTATGGAAAATGACTCAAATATTTCAATACAATCCCATACTATATTATGATAGTGTTTAAAATGATCATATTTACCTAGTAATTATCTATTACTTACTTCATAATTAACTTAGTGCCCCTCTAGGATTTTAAATTATTTATTCCTATCTTTATTCTCAAACTTATAAGTTGATAAGGAAAACTTCATATTATTTAGTGTTATTTGTACATTCAAATTTTAATTTATATCAAAAATAAAATGATTCATTGGTTGGTGAGATAAGTACAACTCCTGCACCTGCACCTAATGAAGAAAAAATAACATCATATTCAAGAATCCATGTCATTATAATTACATTAAAATAGCTATGGGATACCCAAATCCTCATCAATCATCATCATATAATTTCCCATTATCTCATCCTCATACAAGATATCATCATGTGGGTCATTTGATTTTTTCATGATAAATCTGGTTTTCATCTCAGGTTCTAGTCTTTACTTACTCCTTTCACCATAATTATGGCATATGATAAATCCATATGAATGTTTCCACCTAGTTCTCTACAAAAATCCTTCTCAATGGCATTTCATAAATTGTAGTAATATTTGCATCCTGAATAGTCATTTTGATTATTTTCTATAGAAAAGCTACTAAAATTACCTAAGCATCTTAGATCTACCCTACCAAATGTAATAATTTTATATCAATTGAGTAATAGTGACCAAAAGTTTAGGTACATGTGATGTTTAGTGCATGAATGAATTTATTATAAATCATGTTATTAGTGGCTCCATTATCAATAATATAACTATTCAATTTGTATCTTATGATAAAGAAAGAAATATAGAAGGGTTTAAGTTTTCCTAACTTTTGAGTAGAAGAAACCATATAATTTTGAGGGTTTGAATTGGAATGTATTATGATAATTCATTTGGATGCAGATGTAGAAGTGTTAGGATTCTTACCTTGATGAACATAACTATCATATCTAATTAGTTAGGGTTTTATTTCAAGTATCGTACTTGAGATATCTAGATTTTAGACTTATTTATGTGGTTAATAATGTCAAAAGTAAGTAGACATGTAGAATATGGTACTTCAATATTTAAAATGAGTTTAGATATATCCATATGATTCTTAAATGAGGCATTGGTCTTTTGATTAACAATAGTAGGAGTTTTTGATGAGGTATATACCTTTGTTTTGGGTTGTTTGTCTTTTGTTTATTTGTAAAAGGGGAACCTCGTTGAAGAATTAATTTTATAGGGGAAATAATGAGAACATATTTTTTCTTTGCTTTCTATTTATCATTTTATTTTTCATCTTATTGCATTTTCTTAGCTTGATCCAGGGCCCAAGAGGAGTCTCAATGGAAAACCTACTTAAAATAATTAAATTGGTTATATGCAATAGTGAATTAAATACGATAGAGCATATGAAAGTAAAAATGTATTCAAAGAATAGAGAAATTAAAATATGACAACCAATATATAACTATAATAGAAAATTTGTATTATGTTGATTTATATATAATATCTGAGAGATTAGATGTTTGGTGTCTATTTACTTCCTATCTCTACTTTTATATGGTTTTGTTCATTAAGATGCAACCTACAAAGAATGGAAGTGTAAATTATTATACAATAAATGGAGATGAAGTGTTGGTTTAATTCTTATAATAATTGGTAACAACTACTTTATAACCAAAGAATGTGATGACATCATTGATTATCATTACTGAAGAGTTGTGAGCTACACTTTGACATTTTAAGTTTTGTGTGGTAATGAATAAGTGTAAGTCAAAGGAATAAATTATAATTTAGGTGTTGAATATATTCCTTAAGTTAATGAAATAAGTGCAATGCTTGAAGTGAAACAACTGTGATGCTCCATATGATCTACTGACCCAAATCCTCCTAGGATAGTCACCCCTGCTTGAAGAGAAATGGTCCCCATTGCATGCATTTATAGAAGAAGATGTGGAAATAAATTAGAAACTTGAAATTATATAAACCATTTTCCTTGGAAAGGCACTTGACCTGATTTGATAATTTAGAAGAGAGGGATCTCTTGTCGATTTTTCTGTTTGACCTGAACATCAATGAATAGACTTGATTGTAGTGCGATGTTGCAATCTAGATTGATATCTATTTGTTAAATAGTCTCTATAGTGTCTAAAGTATTCAATAAGGGTTGAAAGTAATTATAAAATAGTTTTACATTAAATACTATATGAAATCCAAAGTAAGATTAAAAAATTAAGATTGAAAGCATTGCCTCCTAATTTCTTGGTGATGTTGTAGGGACTGCACCAAGGTGGGTGAAGATTATGGTAAGGTCCTATCAATATTTCCTTATGTGGTTTTAACTAGACTCAATCACCAACCTATAAGGTGTGCAGTGTTATGTGTTTGTCATGGTGCTACTTATATTTTATATTTGACTTTTGGAGAATGGTTTGCATGTGTTTTTTAATATGTTGAATGTACTCAATGCATTGAGCAATTATCAACCTAATTTTGAGTTGAATGAATTTCATATATTGATGGTGGAATAGGATAATATATGTCAATGGGTGATAAAGGTCTGAATCCTAAACAAACCTAAAAAAGGTTGTGTGCATTAGAGTTGTGTGGAGTTATTTTATAGCTATGTTGAATGAAAGGAAATAGTTCATCCCAAGTGAGTTGCTTATTACAATTGTACACTATCATAAGGTGCACTATCATCCTATTTAAAACTTTCATTTATCCATTAGTTTGTGGATGAAAGGTGGTGTATTTTTTAGCTTTGTGTCTAACATATACCAAAGTGATTTCTAGAAATGACTCAAAATCCTTTTGTCTCTATGAGACAAGATAGTTTTTGGGATTCCAAAGTGGATCTAGACATGTTAAAATTAAAATTGATTTTTTTTTAGATCTAATATTGCTTTCTTACAAGATTTTAAAATTACCATCTTTGAAAATTATCAACTACTATGTAAATATAATCATTACCATGCTTGGTAGTAGGATAGTATAAGATAAAGTCTATAGAAATGGATTGACGTGGTTTTGTTAGATCCAAAATAATTGTGTACAAACCTTGATTTTTTTGACAAAATTGGTAATTGCATATTTGGTATAAGACTTAATATATTTTAATACACAAGAATTGAGATGTGTCTAGAGGAAGTACTTTTACAACATCAAAAAAGTATTTTAAACTCCAAAGTGTCATGAAACCTAGTTGAAATGAGACCCCATATCATATCTCTCTGCCTCATGTGTAATGCACAAGTGACCAAGATGAAATATAAGGCTATCTTGAAAGTATAAATTTGTAACTAAATTACCAAAAAGAAAATTATGATAGATATCTACAAAATCTATGTCAAATAGATACAATTCTAGCCATATCTAGACTTTGTGTCCATATGGGTCAAGTACAGAAAGGATAGTTTGAATTGGCATATGAATTAGACAATTTTTGACTAGATTGGAACTTCCCTTCTTATGATTGATGTTCATATGGAATTGTTGAAGATAAGAATACCATTTTTTACATCACTCTTGTTGTAACTTATTCTAAGTTTGAAACTAGTTTGTGATCTATGTGGATCATAGTATCCTTTCAAAATATATAATTCTTCCAATGCTTATATTCTTGAACAATAACAAAAATATCATGATCATATATTGGATATTTTTTTAACATGCGATGAATGTTTCATTGTGGTAAGCAACCGTATGACCATGTTGAGTAAGGACTAATCCAATTTTAAAATTAGAGGCATATATGTCAAGATAAAATGGTTACTAAAGTCTAGTAAATCAAGTAATGATGTGGAATAGAGTTTGCATTCAATTCTTTGAATGATTTTTGTAGACACCCTAATTCTTCCACTTTAGTGTCATCACTATTATACTATCATTGACATTAATTATTCATCATTTATCCTATATAATCCATCCATCATTAAAAATATAGATTAATATCATCCTAATTAAGACATGACCCCCATACTATTCCATATAGTTCCATAAGAAATGCACTTATATCAATTGACTAATCAATCAATATTACTTAGTTAATTAATCACTAATTGATCAATAAACACAAAAGTTAAAAAAGAAAATATCCAACTCATTAACCCACTCTAACTAGCTCATTTACTCATTCAACCACCTCATTTTCCCATTCAACCCTCTCGTTATACTCATTCAAACCATTAACAAACTCATTTAAGACATTCAACCTAGTCAACCAAGTCATCAACCAACTTCAGTAACTCACTCAACCAACTTATCAATTCCATCAAATTCCTCAACCAATTCATTAATTCCTAACTTCCTCATCAAATTCACTTGATCCATAAACCAAATCACATCCATTAAAAATTAATTATCCATTTTATATGTATTTATCCTAACCATCGATTCTCCATCCAATAAATCTATAAATTGGTCCTTCATCCCTTTATTTTAGATCATCATATTGAATCATGAGAGAATAATAATATTTGAAAAGTATTGATAAATAAATTCATCAATAAATCAAATCAGCAAAGGTATACGATTCTAAAAATTTTCATAAAAATCTTTTGACAATCCACACTACACAAAGCATGATAAAATCTATGTCAATGAAGGAAAGTGTTCACTAAGTAAGTGCAGGTAAAATTTATTATTTCAATTTCATTGCTCAATTAGAGTTTTATGTGAGATTATAATTAGGAACTCAAATTTATTTTTGGTTTCTAGTTAAGGTTTAAGTTTTAGTTTTGAAATTGTGGCATGCTTAATGGAACTTTCCCCTTCGTCTAGACATTTTTTACTAGTATTGTACTTGTAGCTTGTCTAATTTTTTGTGCATATTTTATTTATTAAATATTTATTTTTAAAAATATAAAAGGTTTTTAATTACTCATGTAAATCTAATCATAAAACTATTTTTGTTTGGAAAAATAATGGATGGATATCCCTATATTTACAACTTGATATTTTTAGTAAATTTATCATAAGATATGAGATGTGTCTATTTTTTCAAATAGATTTATATGTTCTATCATCTTAAAAATATATATATAAAATCCTCTTTCAGATTTCAAAAACACTTAACAGATATCTTGTAATTGTAAAAACATTATAGGATTTCTCAAAATTTACAACTTTCTTAGGATAAGGAGCTAAAGGTATCTAAGTTTTCATATAAATATTTGGGTTTTTTGTGTTTATGATTTTATATAAAAATCACTTTTATATTTAAAAAATACCTAGCTAATATATTGTAATTACTGATTTTTATTTGTAGATATCTAGTATTTCTAAATCAAGGATTTTAATTTCTACTAATTCTCTTGGAGTGTAGGAAAGCATTTTCCAAAGACAACATTTTCCAAAGATAGCATCAAAACTACTAATCTATGTTTTTGAAACATCACTTGAAAATAATTTGGAATTAAAAAACTTAAAAATTAAAAGTCAACTTCTTTACTTGCATTTGTTTTTGTTTTTATCATTTTTGCATAGCTAAGGTTATGTATACTCTTCTCTTACACCAAAATGTGATCTTGGGACATAGAAATTACTTAGTTACTTATTTATCCCAATTCAACAAAAATGTATTATCTTTCGTCATGCTAAAAAGTGACCTTAGAAATCAGAAATGGGGTTAAATTTTTTAGTTTTATTTTTCTTAAGGGTTTAATGACTTGAATTTCATCACCAAGAATTAACCAATGTCTATGTGTCAGTAAACTCTAAATATTCCAAGGTGTTGTTCATTTTATTGGCTAAGTGGTTACCTATTTTAATTGTGCCATGAAGTGAGGTGGTTTCCTCCACAAATACTTAGGCTGCCTACAACACCCTAGCCTTATGAAATTAAGACTCACTATACCATAAGGTATATAAAGGACTTCCCTAGATAAGTTTGTTTAAACCTAGATTATGATCCTTTCAAACATAATATCATAGTGGTGCTAGGAAAAATAATTCCCAATATCACTCAAAATGTACCATTTGAGGTATTATCTATGGGCTACTATTTAGTTACAATACTAATTTTTTAACAGAGGCTTGTTTTTATGTGTGTATTTCCATTGTCTACTTGTGTGAAACTATTTTAACAAATTTAGTCTAATATAAACTCAGTTGCACTAAACCTCAAACAAAATCAATGACATACCAAATAAGACATTAAACCTAATTGAGTCAAGATATTAACAATGAGATTTTTTTTCTTAGAATCCAGTCTATCACACTATCCAAAATCAAGAAAATTTCCCATCATTATTTAGAATATCAATCAAGATATCCCCCATGTTAATTACAAATGAGAACTAGTTCTAGTATCCCAATTTCAAAATCAATTATCTTTGACCAAATCCAACAATTTATCCAAAAGGTATCAAACCTAGCATCCTATATCAGTTTTTTGATATCAAGACCTTCATCACTTAATTAATCCTATGATATTCAAACCCATCTAAAATACAAAAACCATCAAACTCTTTATCCATTTGAAACCCATATCCTACCCTTATCAAACAAATCCAACAATCCACCCAATTCAGAATCCAACAATTCACAACCAAACCATCTAAAAGCCCATTCAAGAAAAAATCTATCAATAAATCAATGATGGTTCCATAAATCAATAAAAGGAATTACAAATCATCTAATCACTAACTATCTCATGATAATTAGGCCCTTGCACCACAAAAATTATGTTTTCTCCTACCCCTATTAAAAATATGATCCAATAAAAAATACACCAATTAATTAATGATCTTTCCTAGAATCACTAAAAGGACTTCTAAATCATCTAATCATCAACCACTCCATTCTAATCAGGGCCCTCTACTAATAGAGATGGTTCAAATCTACATATGGAAAAAGAGCCAAACATAGAGAAATATTTTAAAATACAATATAATATTGCCCATTATATTATTTCTTCTACTTCATACATATTAAAAACCATATAGGAATATTACATATTATATAGGAATGTTATTTAATATATTTGAAGAGATCAAATCTCCACTGAAATCTCTCAATCTCCCTAAATGACCCAAACTAACAAATCCCTAATAACACACTAAAATACAAATATATTGTGACTCATAATATATTTAACTAACTAAAATATAGACTAATAATGTAATATTGTTAACAATAATATTTACATCGGCATTAATAATTTGAACACACATCTATACCTCAGCATTCACCCCCTTATGAACATTATTAATCCTATATACACCCCCTTAATGTGAGTATGGAGAGAATATACATCTTCAAAAATTAGCATAAATATAATCATATGCCAATGCATACTTTTAGGTCTATATACTATTGTCTGAATCTTGTTGTCTAGATATTGGTACACATGATCACTACTATGTGAAGGAATGCATCCCACATTTATTCCATGTGATCATAATGGATGTATCACTCACTGATCATATCCATAAAGAAGTAAGGTAGTCAAAATATCTCTGTAGTGATAGGGTATATGGAGTTAGTTGCCTTCCTATACAACTATTTGCCACATTCTATTATATCTACACGCTCCCTTTTCTCCAAATATGAGAGGTGTTCCAAATAATTAGTGGAATGAAAAACACACACAACTCTAAAAATAAAATATCATGAGGAAATAAATCCTCATTATCATCTTATGCACCCTCTGTTATTATTTTTTCACCCAAACAAAAATAGTATAGATGGTTTTCATTACCACTAAAGAACTGTCCTTGGCATTAGCTAATTTGGCATAGAGCACACAACACTGAAAAAAGAGAAAAACACACCATGATAAAAGTAATTCACCCCACAAAATCTCACCAAAACATTTTGGGCCCCATCGTTGGTGACTAATGAGAGGCTCTAAAACCTCTAGCCTTCATTTCCTCCTTCCTCCAGTTTCTGCTACTTAGTCAATATGTCGATGAAGCTCAGTTGATTAAAAAACTCCTCCCACAATCTGGATGTCACATAAAAGAAAAAAATGCATTTGTAAGTCAATTTTTTTTACTTTTAAAATTTTAACTTTATATGACAACATGATGAAATGACTCTCCAAAAAAACACTATGATTCTTTTGACATATTTATGACATTAAAAAATGACTCTTGAAAAAATGACATAAAGACTTTTGATAGAGAAGACTTTCTAACTATATTAATATTGACTCAATAAAAAACTCAAAGAACCTTTTGAATCTAAATATTTTTAACTCTAAATGGCTCACTAAGATTTAAATACAACTAAACTTTATGTATACCATCGAGATAACCAAACTTTAGTAAACAAATGACTTTATTTTGTTACATAGGATCTCTCTATAAAAATTAAACACTTAATATTATAAATAAAACCTAACTAATCTATAAACTATGAACCACATAATTAATCACCTATCTTCTTGAATAAAATAGTGAGATATTTTTGTTCACATGATCTTTTATCATTACATGGAATGGTAGAACAAAAGGTGACTAGGGAACTTCAGATCAGATGAATGGATCTATTTTGAAAAAAATGAAACTGAGCTTGAAGGGACATGCTAGATGTTAGATGTCTAATGTGTTTACAGCTACTGGAATAGAATATGAGAATATGAGCTTGGGTCAATCTATGTATTGTATGGTTTAAAACATAGGACACAGGAATATTTAATGTGGGTTGAATGCAATAAAGCAAGTCTACAATGATGCCATAATAACTGATCTAATTTTCTGGGGTCTTGAATGAGCCCTGTAGTATTTTGCATGGTTCTTTAAAATTGATAGTGGATGCCAAATTAAAAATTCACTAATATTTTGTGTTGAATTATTTTGATGTTGGCTAATTTAGCCAAAAACTATGAGGCACCTATGGGGATATCATTACTATGGATCTAGAGTTTGAGCCATCAACAAAAAGATCAGAAAAAATATCTAATGGAAAAATGATGATGGTGGATGGAATAAAATGAATGAATCTCTAGGATGTAGATGTCTTATGCATTGATCAATAGGCAAGGTGGAGTTAGAATTACATTGGTGGAGGATAACCCTATACTTTACTATCATATCAATTTATAATTTTAGTAATAACTACAAGATTTGTCAATGCATTATTCACCCAAATACCTTAAGACACACCCAAAAAATATTAAAGAGAAAAAAATTACTCTATGTTACAGAAACTCTTCATAAATTTACTTTCTAATCATCTGGGATTGTTAAGAACTATAATGGATTTATCCTTGTACAATCCCTTAGGTCTCCATGACTGTTATGATAATTCCCACTCTGATACTAGATGATAGAGCTAGTTTAGATATACATATAGAAAAAGAGCCAAACATAGAGAAATATTTTAAAATACAATATAATACTACTTAGTGTATTATTTCTTTTATTTCATACATATGAAAAACCATATGAGAATATTAAAAATTATATAGGAATGTTATTTCCTATATTTGGGGAGATCAAATCTCCACCAAAATCTATCGATCTCCCTAAATGACTCAAACTTACAAATCCCTAAAAACACACTAAAATATTAATATATTGTGACTCACAATATATTCAGCTAACTAAAATTTATACTAATAATGTAATATTGTTAAGAATAATATTTACATCGGTATTAATAATGTGAACACACAACTATACCTCAACATCTACCACCAAAACTATATTTTACTATACCCCTATCAAAATTCCCATCCTATCAAAAATCCATTAATCAATCAATGATTATTCAAAAAATCATCAAAAGTCTTTTTAAATAATTTCATCCTCAACTATATCATGCCAATCAAGCCCCTACAACACCAAAACAACATTTTCATCTACCTATATTATAAAACCAATCCTATCAAAAATCTAACAATCAACCTTATCAATATTCCAACCATCAGTCATTCCATACAAATTACTTTATTCAACATTATTAAAAAATTAATGATAAAAAATCATAAATTCAATAATGGATCAATCTAAAACTCAACCAATAATCACACTATAAAACATTATCCAATCAACACCCTACTAATCAGCGCCCTGAGTTACAAAAATCAAACAATCTAGCCCCTGAGCCATAATAATCTAATCATCAAAAATCCAATGTCCATTCATCCCCTAAGACTCAATAGTTGAATAATCAAGAGTATAACACCAATCTATCTCCTAAGATATAAAAATACAACCATAAATAATTCAACATCAATTTGGATGTTGAGATACAAATATCAATTGTTAAGAATGCAACATCATGATTTGGCCCCTAAGTTGTAGTAATTAAACTATAAATAATCTAACACAAATATGACCTTTGAATAATAACAATCCAACCATAAATAATCTAATATAAATCTAGCCCCTAAGCCTCAACAATCAAACCATCATCAATCTAGAATCAATCAATCTAGACATTTCCATGATCCATATCATACATCTTAGTCTTTTTTTGACACATATTATGAGTTTCACTAATGTGTGTGTGTGTGTGTGTGTGTGTGTGTGTGTGTGTGTGTGTGTGTGTGTGTGTGTGTGTGTGTGTGTGTGTGTGTGTGTGTGTGTGTGTGTGTGTGTGTGTGTGTGTGTGTGACTCCTATATGCTACATGATTCATGCATAGATTATGTAGTTATTTTATCTTTTTAAGGTAAAGTAACTACCAGATTCCATTCCCCTCACATTAAAATGAGGACATATTATTTGGGGCTTGTCATAGAGACATTAGTCCACACATACATAGTTTACATGATTTATATATACAATTGGGTCATAATCTTATACACATTGCACTAATTTTTAAAGATTTGGGAAAGAGTTTTTAGATTTATGATTCATACATAATTATATATTAGATATTACATTTTGATAGATTCTTCAACTTGAGACACATTATAGGTGCATTTTCCATGCAAGTTCATCAAAAAATGTAAATACTTAATCAAACTTATTTACCAATAAGTACTGATACTTTATCATGAAGCATCATTTTCACTAGGAAACACCATTTGAGCCTTTCTTGTCTATATTAGTTGGCTCCTTTTAGTAATTTGGTTGAAATTTAATAGCCTCAATGGCATAAAACTCCTTTTTGTAGGTTAAGTTGGTTATACCACTTAACTTGTATTTTATTATACTATCACTTGAGTTGTCTAATTTAGATTTATTGATCTCAATATCATTTCACAACTCACCCTTGCACCATATTTGGAGCATCATTACCTTCTAATATTCATATGCAAATATCTAAGGGTAAATTTTTAACCTTTCTCAGCTCTTATGCTTCATAAAGAATCATATTTACCAAGTCAAAGTACCAAGGGACAACATGGTTGCATCGACACATAGGTGTATTCCTTCCTTACTATTTTTATTTTCAATTATTTCAAATTATAGATTATATGCACTAAATTATATGATAACATGCTCTTGGTTATAGGTAATACACCAAAATAACACTCAAAATAGGCTCAAACAAAGGCAAGGTGTGTTTTGCATACCCAGGTACACATTTATTTACTAATTAAAGAAAAGGGAAAATTTAGATACTAAAATCTGATTTATATAGCACCTTAGTCTTGTATACTTGAAAAATAACTATTATGGTCTATCTTTTATTTCTAGACTTACCTACTACTGAAAGGATCATATTCACCATCTTATTGTGCCTACTTTATCATGTTTTAGTCTGACCCTATCATTTCTAATGATCTAGATATCTTGTATTAAATATAAAGGATAAAAATTGATATATATTCTTAGTTGTTAGTTTTAGATCCTCAATAGCTTCTTAGCTTGCTAGACACTTACACCACACATAGCTACACTTGCATCAATGCAAGTTTCTATATTCTTATCAAGTTTCCATTTTCAAATAATCATCTCATTTACAAATATTTTGAATCCTATGGTTCATCCCATTTATTTTATTTAACACTTACATGAGATATTTTCAAAAGGTGTGGTGTAAATACAAATCTTGGCCAATTCATTATTCATCTATCAAATATGAAGAAAACAACTATTCAAGATAATTCAATTGATTGAATGACTAAGTTATACTAACCTGTTATTTTTTATTTTCGTATCATTCATAAGATCAATCATATTATAGGTATAAATCACTCAAATAATATCCCATGAGTGTTATTTTTCAAGTTACAAGTTAGGTCATTTCATGCCCTTGCATATAACATATTTCATTCTTGTGTACACACAAAAAAACACCTAGAGGAGAACTACATATGTATGGGGGGGGGTCTTTTTAGAGTATTAGGTATGTAGGTACAACCTATTGATAGAGGGATCATTAGGGAATTTCAACACCATGATCCCACCAACCCATTTTTGGAAAGGTATAAAGACTTGAGGTGAAGATCTAGGGTTTTATTCACATATATTCATCTATAACATGCGTACATGAATAAAATACATTAATATAAAGGTGACATAAAACCTATAAATATCCAAGTGGTCACTTTAAAATATATTGAGTATTACATACCAAATAGTTCCATTTGGATTTAGACAATTATGTTGATGCAAGTGTCCAACCCTCTAGAAATAATATTTCCAAAATCTGACAATTAGATCTTGATCCTATTCTTGCCTATTTCTACCTCTACATATCTAATATCTACTTGCACATTTGTAGATAATCTAAGTATTATCCCTTCCCAATGTTTATGTAGTTAAACTAATATTTTGAAAGTGTTTTCTATAATATTTAACATAACATTTTACTTCAGAATATTCATTTATCTAAGTTTTTAATTAATTGTCCTACTCTAAAATAGTTTTATTCATCTTTGTGTATAAGCTATTATAATATTTAAACCTCATCCAAATTCCTAAAAATGGTTCAAAATTTCATGAACCTGGCCCATGTGTCTTCTCATGCAACTCCTAACTTGATTTAGGGTTTTTAGTCTTATAGGATTTATGATTTAAATAATTTATGGATCTAATTTTTTTATTTCCTTTGGCACCTATATTTACATTTATAAAATATGTAAAATGTTTAAGAAATATCATTTCAAAATGGAATATAAATAATCCATAGTCAATCATATAAATATAATTAATTAATTAATTAATGTATTCTTACATGTTACACATGAACAAATTAATAAACATGCCAAGACTAATTTATCCACATATAATAATAGTGAAACCTTAGATGGTACAACTCTTACTACATATTTCATGGGGAAAATTAATACTTAAACTCAATTACCAATTTCAATTCCTTAATTACTCATTTCAAGATTTTTTATAGGATAATCTAGGGTACAAGTTACAAGTATTGAGCTCCATGAGATATCTTACTTAGAATAGATCTCTAAGAGATGCACTACTACCACCAAAGGCTAAATTCTTGTTTTCATATGCATTAAAATCTTTACACCAGTTGATCTAATTCAATGGGTATGTTACCTCAATAACTTATTTTTAAATTTACAATTAATGGTCCAGGTTAAATATACTAAAGAAAGATCAAAATGAGTGGAAGAGTAAGGCATAAAAGAAAGGTTTTAGGTCAAGCAAGATAACATTAATGCTTAATACCAAAAATGTGCCTGACCAAATATTTACCATTATATGCCAAGTTTTACATGATCTCATACTTTATCCACACAAGGAAGTGATTCAAATGGAAATAACATATGATTATTTCCAATAGTTCTTTTTACACATAAACACATACAAGACTATTATTCATCCCACTAGGCTCACAATTCTTTTTAGTAAAATGAAAAGAACAAAGAAACTAATTATAATAACATGTAATCCATCCTAATTATTTAATAAGTGAGAAAAATACACATTAAATATTCTAATATTAATATCATTTGATTGAACATAAAAAATTGGAAGACATTCATAAGATAAAGCATAGTGAGAAACAATAAAACATGTATTAATATTCTTGTATTTTGATACAAAAATCCTAACCTTATCAATGAGCTACAAAACAACATATATATTTAAGAAATGGGTTTCACATATAAATATCATGGAATCATAATCTTAGCCATTATGGCACAAAATAGTTACAACCAATGATTTCATTTATACTTTCAAAAAAGATAGAAAATAGGAGAAGGGACTTATATTCATGACAACACATCCATTTGTCAGGACCACAAGGAGCATCATATTGAAATTGGTGGTGGACCACTTCCCATATTCTTCAAGGCATATTGATGAGGTTAAAATTTATATACAAGAAAGTTGACTGCTGGATAAAGCTTCAGTATATTGACATGTGGATTTGGTAAAAGCAACCTTCCTTGAGTCAATAGTCTTTTGTGTGTCTTGAGAGGGGATTATAGGGATACCTTTACCTCATTATATTTGTTGATGATTATGTTATAATACATGGAAATATATATTATGGATTAGACTCTATATTTTTTGGCATTTTCCACCTTATTTTCCATTACAACCTTGAAGTGCTCTAGGTGGACCCTAAATTCACCAAGGCTGCGTATCATTCCATCTGAGTAAAAGAGCACTGTGATGTTGAATTCCTTGAAGCAATCAAGGATTTGATGCCTAATTTTATCCAAGGTCCTAATGGTGGCCTCGATATACCTAATCTAATCTTATAGTGTGGTCCTCATGCTCTCTGTGAATGTTTGATATATATTTAGATCCATGAGAGACATGAGCTTGAGATCTTGGAGCATCTCATTGTTGACAATTGACACCATTTTATTTCAATTTTTTCCACCTTGATAATTCTATCTAAATATTTTTGTGTTTTCTTAAGATCACATTTCTCTTGGAAAGATATCCAGTCACTTATCTGAGGGCTATGAACAACTATGCAAAAGCAACTTCAAATTTATAACCAAACCAATAGGGAATGAGATCCACACGTAGCACTCTAAGATATTTAATTAATCCCTAAGGTACTCAATAAAATTATTATTGAGATCATTATTCATATTTATTATAGAGACTGGGTCCTCTATAATATTCTCATTCCCTATGGCATTTTTCTTCTTTGTAAAAGAGAAGAGCATATGCACTGTCCATATAACAAGGGCCTTATCCTATGTGAAGGTCTAATTAAACACCATATTCATCCTAATTTATTCCTAATTTAATTAAATCTAAATATAAAGGTCCCTTTATAGACCATTTTTGGTCTTTGTGCACCAAATTCCTCAATAGGGCCTATCCATCCTTTTCCTTCCATTATTCCCAAGGTAGTGGAAGATGAGACAACATGGGTGGTGGAAATTGAAGTGGATTATGGAGTCATGGGTGGAGAAATAATTAATGAAGGTGAGGGATGAAATGGAATCAATGATGGATGGGGTGGTATGGGTGTAAAGGGAGGAGATACCAAATGAGAAAACCAAGGGAATAATCAAGACCTTAGTGGTCCTAGGTCATGAAGACCTAGGGGCCAATTGTGCCTAAAAGCTACATATTCAATCTAAAAGAGGAATTTATATGATTAAATAAATTCCTAAGATCCTAATTTAAATTAGAGAGAGGCCCATAATGGCATTATAGGTGAAACTAGAGGTTGCATGGGTGGTTAAGGTATAATTATCTTTGGCTACTTAGAAGGATTCTTCTTTAGGCTCACCTAAGGTGTTATTAAAGTGGAATAGGTTGTCCCACATAGAGCCTATAGAGGCTATGTGGTAACTTATGTAATTTTAATATTATGATTATAGAAGCAACCTAAATTGGGGTAATATCAAGGAATGTGATGGCCTATAAGGCTATCTTAGGAGAAAATTATGGAGCCAACCAAAATAATGTAGTTGAATTGGTCCAAAATAAGGTCACAAGGTAATGTGATGGGCTAAGAAACTAGGAACACCAAATATAGCTAAAGTTAACGGAATAAGGGGAGCCTATGTACTTACAAGGGATGATAAATAAGGAGTCACAATAATGGTAGTCTACATTTAGACTAGGAATCTAGGAAGATATGAAATGGGATCCTCATACATACCATAAGTAATATTTGAAACATTTGGGGACACTACAAGCTGGTCCAAAAGTGGTTTATCCTTTGACTCTAAGTGGATTGAAAAATGAAGTGTATGGGTATCCTAGAGATATCTTACCTTAGAGGTTATCAAAGATGAAATATAAATTGAGTTTGATGGTATATTAATAGTAGGGACCAGTCATAATATTAAATAGGAGAGCTTCCTTACCATTGCTATGAATTTAAAAATATGTTGTTAGGGAGCTAGTCTTTCTTCTATCATGGGTCCAAGTTGCACTTGAGTTCTCTAGAGACATGTTATTTTGATCTTTATGATCACCTTTACATCATTATAAAGTTTGAGGTGGGTTTCATCATCTAAATATATATCATGGTAGTAGGTAGTATTGAACCACACCCATTGTTTATCCATGTGGGTGTGCACCACATCCTAATGATCCCATTATCTTTTTTTAGCCTTGGAGAGGCTATAGGAATCCCTATGGAGGAACATATCTTATAGTGTAGGAAATATATTCATGGCACATGATAACCATGGGTAATAATAGGTAAAACTTCTTATTTATAGAGATACAAATACCTACTATGCCATTGGCTAATTTTTAAATGGTTTCTTGCTCGATAAGGTATCTTAAGAGGAGGCCCCTAGATGCTTTCCACCCCAATCATAGTATGTTCCTTATAATACCAATAAGTAGTGATGGGAATAATTTAGGCTTGTATATCCTTAAAAATAATAAACATTAGATTCTTATTAATAGTGAATTACACCTAGGGTTAGAGATGGTCACATAATTTTCAGATATGTTGCCTATAGTGGTAAATTTAGATCTTGTCAATGACTACATACACCATAGACCATTTTTCACCCATGGAGGTAAAGTTTTGATTTGGAAATCTAGGTTGGTGTAGGTGACAACAACTTCATACAAAAACATGTATAATTTCCCCCTAGACCTTAATTTATTGGCCTACTATGAGATGTTATAGGTGATTATGTCCTTTAGTATGAGGGTCTTTTCCATTTTGAGGATGATGTTGAGTAGAGAGACCTAAGTCTTGTTGAAATGCACAATGTCACTTGACCCATATAGGTGATTGAGTAATAGCATCATATTTTTCACTCATTCCTATAATATTTTGATGGTCTAGTATTTAGGGTCATCTTTATTCACCCAAAAATTAGAGTCTTCAACCTAATCCTTAAGGACCACGTAGATATCATGGGTGTTCATCTAGTTAGTGGACACCTCTTTATCATAATGGATATCAAACTTTGAGATATTTTATTACTACTTTAATGTAGTCTTATAAATGCTTATAATATTGAATCTTATGTTTGGGGAGTACACAAAGTTATTTTTGAACTTGGAGGTGCATAACAAGTTATCGAAGAGGTCACTACATGGGAAGACTTTTGATGTAACTTCCACCTTATGAAATATTGAGGATCTAAAGGATATCAAGTCATCTATGAATTCAATTTCATCTTATTTTGGCTCATGGTCATTTTTGGGTCTCTAAAATATCTTCAAATATTTTGAAGATCTCATTATAGTGCTTGAATTATGTGATTCCCTATAGGAACATGGTTTCCCTAAATTATTTTTTGATCTTGGGATTAAAGGTTGAGATGGCCATTACTAAATTTGTATCTCTTATATGTGCATGAATTATTAGGGGAGTATTCTAGGATTTGGAGGAAAATCAAAGTAGATAACTCTAAATAATTTGAATTACATGAGGATGGATAATGGTGAACTCAAATTCTATGGGACCTTATACAACTCCATGAGGATCTCTAGTAGTAATGGATTTAGAGGATCACATCATGTGAATTAAACTCTAAATTGATGGCCAAATTTTAAATTATTAAAATATATAATTTGATCTACTTTGATTTTTAAAAATGGATCCCAATTTTATCTTGGTTGGTAGTGTTGGGATTCTTACATGCATCATATCATGATATAGTCACAGCTAATATACTAATTATAAGGAGCATGGTGAGCACATGCCTAGTTTTAACCTTCATGGAATTATAGATGTCCATGGGATTATACGAATGTAATTTAGGTATTTTAAATATCAATACATGGTATGATGACTGGGCATAATGGTACCCTCCATATTGATAACTCTAGCTATGTGATTTGGTCACTTCAACATACTAATTACACAAGGTGTTTTATCATTAGATCAGGGGATCCTAATTCATACTACTTTATGACTCATCTGGGATTGTTTTAAGACATTTTTTTAATTGTATATACAAAATTACATGTGGCATTTTCTTACTCGTTTAGGCCTCTCTGAGCTCTAACAACTTTGACACATTTGGGTATACTTGGTACATTTGGCACTTTTCCATTAAATCAAGCTTTCCAAGGATATAACAGCTCTAAAACCTATGAATTACTTGGTACACATGCCACTTTACCATTAGATCAGGGCTCTAAAGGCTCTAAGGGCTATGGCACTTCTAGGTATACTTGGTACATATGGCACTTTCCCATTAGATTGAGCCTCTTAAGGCTCTGACATCTTTGAAACCTCTAGGTGTACTTCATACATAGTTATTTCCCATTAGATAAATATTTATAGGGATATAACTATGAAACATATAGGTTTACTTAGTACGTGTGGTTCTCTCCCATTAGATCAGGCATCTCAAGGCTCTAACAATTATAAAACCTCTAGGTGTACTCAGTACACATGGCACTCTCCCATTAGATCAGGTCTCCTAAGCCTCTAACATATCTAATACCATTGAGACCTAAAATTGAATAAAATGCTAAGTTAATTTTCAAGTTTTTCATCATCAAAATAATTCCTTACCTATCAAACAAATTCTTATAGGAGAGTACCAACTAGGACTTCAATACTAAGACTTTAGCAACTTCCTATGTAAGGATTTTCTAGAAGGAATACTTAGCACCCAAAAAAACTATGTATGAAAATTCTTAAAAATCATAATATAAATAATAGTTTTTGACACAAGAAAATATGATATATTTTCAAGTACAAATGAAAATTATATCATTAGTTTTAGTAAATCTTTTTAAAGATAAGGAACCAAATAACATCTAAGATTGTGAAATGGATGAGGATCAGACTGAGCTCAATAGATAGCCAATAATTTTAAAAATTTACATCCTAAGGAGGTCCCATTTTTATTAAAAAAAGGATATTATGCATGAAAAATGCCACCTAGATTTTATAACCTAGACTGTACACCTCCATTATTGAACAAGTGGATAGGTATTCAAAAACTTCTTTCAATAGAATAAGAGGAGAAATTAACACTTAAATATTATTCAACACATAACATATTTGGATATAATTACTTAAATATGTCATCTTGTGTGAAGATTTATTGGTTTATTTCCATATTATTTTTAATTCCCTAGTCAAGCTTAGGTACGACTTAGGTGTTTAGAATTACTTAAAGGTACTTGTTTTTACACAAATTGGTAGAGGAATGGAAGGATCAATCATTATTTTTCTTTTATTAAAGAACATATATCCTTGTAAAATATACATGTGGTTTCACTCTAGGCCTTGATCCATTTCCAAACAAGCTGAAAATCATGTGGAGGTTTCCCAAATCACCCTTTCTTAGGAAGAGACTTCAATATTTTATTGATATTTTACACTTTCTTTAGTTATTTTTGATCCATGAGGGTTGGGAACCAATGTTGCCAAGGTGAATGGTTGATTTAGTGAGTTATTCACATCAATGGGAATATTTGATATCTCAACGAATTTATAGTGATTTTTTAATGTTCTTTAAGTGCGGTGATGACCTCTTGTCATAAATAAAACTTTTCTCAATTTTCTTGCTTAGTTTTGAATCAATGGTTTGTTTCTTGATGGGAACAACAAAATGAGATTCCCCATCTATCATATTTTTCAATAATGGGATCCCAATTTGTCTTTCTTATGTACTATACTATGTTTTCAATGTTTTTCCAACCTTTAAGGGGACTAAATTTTGAAGACGAGGACTAATGCTCAGTGTCAGCTTCCTCTTTCTAGTTATAGTTTCTTGTTTTCTTCTCTTATGACTAGGGTCACACTTTTGGGGTTTAGGGAACAACTAGTATGGATATTACATGTAAGGAAAATCATAATAAATAAAAGGTAAAAAAATAAAGTAGCACAAAAAGGACAAGCAAAATGAAACACATAATAGAAATAAACTAATTTACTCCTAAACTATATTTATTTCATTTGTCTGGGAGGGATACTGTGAGATAATTGTGGATGGTGAACCTAAGAATTAGTGTTTCATGAATTGTCCATTTATAAATAGGGATAGATCCTTTCCTTTGAGGTATTTCAAATTTAAATCATTCTACCCTAGCAATTCAACAATCGGATACATGCCAATCTAGAGTAGATCTATTTTGGAGTGTTATCCCATATTTTCATGAGCTTTTTCCCATAGCAAAACTATATATGATATTCTAAAGGATGTTAATTTCACCTTATTATAAAACCACCTCTTGATAGTGTCTTGATGTCTATTAAAACTTTATAGTTCTTCTTTTTGTGAATTTTCCATCTAAACAATATCCATTAGTCTTGAATTCACTTTCCCTTCATCCTCCATGTATTCTTTCATGAATTTTTACATGGTAAATTTGAGTGTTATATGAATATTGGATCCATGACATATACCAATAATCCTATTAGTATAGGATAGGTGAAATTTTATGGGCCCAATTGTATCTGGTGCAATTAGCCCATAATGCATACTTAAATAATGAGTGTCAATCTCTAGGTCACTTCTCAACATACTTATTAATTGCGTCCATTACGTTTTTATTAGTCCACTCATCCAACCCATTAGTTTGATGAGAAATTCAAGGTGAAACCATTGTCATAGGCCTATTCAGTGAGTTTAATGGATTGGAATTGAGAACCATTATCATAAAATCATGAGATTCTCATGTCAAATAGTGTATTTATGTTCTCTTCAAGGAACTTGATAATGTATTTGGTTATGTTATTCCTAGTGGCTACTACATATATTCATATTTTTTAGTAATTAGTTACCACAATTATAAAATTTTGGCCAACTAATGAATTTGGGTTGATGTCCCCTAGGAATCTTTGTCCCTATTGAGTGAAAGGGTGTTCTTATGTTGGTGTTAATGATGCACTCAATCTTTCAAAGAAATCTACATAATTAGCCTACCATGAACTGATCTATAGATTGTTTATTCTAGAATGTATTCAAAACCATATTGAAGTGTTTTAGCAAACATGAACTAAACTATATGGAGTATACACATCTACATTTCATACATAAGATAATAATTAATGCATATTTCCCTTTCACCCAAATATTTGATCCATCACAAGAACAAGCCATCTCTCCTCTGATACCAAATGATGGGGCTAGTATAGATCTAAGCACAAAAACCAAAGAGCCAAACATAGGAAATTTATTAAACATTGATAATACATTATTTCACACTATCTAATTATAAATCATTCGATACATACTTATTTATATAGGAATATGATTCCTATAATCTATTCATCATTTTCTTATCCCTATGATCATGCCAACACTACATATGATATAGTTTTATAAATCATACCAATATATCTCAACATATATATATATATATATATATATATATATATATTCTTATCTATTATCATAATATTTTTGTATAAAAATATTCTGATAACTAGCTGTTTACCAAATACTAACTAACCAATTACTTTTTACCTCTCGATAAATACTCAAACTTACATAATGTAAAAGATAATCCCTAACATATTAAAATTCATAGGGTCATCAGTACATGGAATCATTTCTTGGGGAAGGTATAGAACTCATTGTAGCTACAAACATGTGTGTGTGTGTGTGTGTGTGTGTGTGTGTGTGTGTGTGTGTGTGTGTGTGTGTGTGTGTGTGTGTGTGTGTGTGTGTGTGTGTGAGAAACCTTGAAGACATTGGTCAAATAATACCCAACTAAAAAAAAATTATGGGTTATTGTTGTTCTTGAGGGGTGGACACTGTCGAACTTTCCATGAAAGTTGCTCATGACTTCTTTTGCCTCTTGTTTTGACAAATACATAAGGTATATTCACTCGTAGTTATTTTAATAGATTACTTTTGTATTTGGTATATAATTATATACTTTCAACCTTGGAGTTATTTTATGTTCTTTGTTCCATCCTAAAGGAGGTTTACCATAGAGAAGATAGTGGATAATTGGGTCATACTAATCCTATCTAGAAATTTTTGATTAGTCCAACTACACCATAATAATTCTTAGGTCAATTTTAGTGATTAGTTGAGTGAGGAAATGACCTTTATACATCCTTAAATGTTTTATCTCTAGATCATATTATTTCATCTTAACCACCTACTGACCTTTATGTTCTCCCAATTCATTATGTCCCAACATGATCTTTATGGGTGGGTATAGGACAATGGCATGCACTTTGTTCATAAGGATATATTTATAAACTTCTTGACATGTTTTACCAAAGTGTAAGTGTGTTTGTCTAAGGTGGAGTAATTTAATGCTACATCTTATAAATTAATTATCATGAAATCTATGGGACGTTTTTCTTCATCCATTTTTTAAGTGAGTATAGAGACTATGGTATGTTCATAAGTGAATAAATAGAGGCATAAGTCCTTCATATAGTATGGGATGGTTAATAATTTCACCTACATGATATAATTTTTGATGTCTTGGAAGGCATGTTTGGATGGAGGAGTCCACTCCACTTTATCTTAATTTTTAAACATAATATTTAGAGGCTTAAGAATCTTAGCAAAACTAAATATAAAATTGCATAATAAGTAAGGTATTTTATAAATTACATTTGCACATTCCCAATCAATGAAGATACCTTATTTGATGATGATATGACTAATAATATTACATTGAGTGATGCCAAATACACTTTTCATTAGGTTAAGTAAGGTATCATACCTTATGCAACTTTAAAATATTATTTATAAGTGTTGAACGTGATTAGACCTACATTTTGAGAATGAATTAGATCATATATATATATTATTATATAATTACAAGTTAATCTTTTGAAGGTGAATTCCATGGATCCTTAAAAGGTGGCTCTAGCATTGATGAGGTTGAATGACATCCTCTTGTATGGGAAGGTTCCCCATTTTGTATTAAAGTTAGTCTTGACTCTATCTTCTATTTTGACCAAGACTTGTTATACCTTGAGAATATATCCAAGAAGGACATTATTTGAGAACCACTCACCATATGTATGACCTCATATAAAGAGGTAAATATATAGTTATCTTTATTTGAGGCTTGATTCAGGTGTCTAAAATTGACACATAGTCTAATTTCTCTACTCTTCTTTTAAATGGTCATTATTTTGGGCACCCAAACACTCTCTAATGAGATCATACCCTTTAGTATTTAGTTTTCCCTCAAATTCATAATATTGTATTCATCATAATCATTACTAAGGGGTTTTTCTATATTCTTCTCATCTATGGTCTAAGAACTAAAGACCTGTGATCTGTTTAAAAATTATAATATGTGATGATCATCATTAAAAACCTAAAAGTTTTCAATGTTTTTTGGGACTAAATGGTAGGGTATAAGATCTATAGAAAATTCTATAGCCCTAACTGATCTAAAGGGGCTAGATTCATAGCTAAAGTTACTAGGAAATCCACAACATAGTTCACTTCTCTAGGATTAGGGATGATATTGAATACATCACATGTTTCTATCAAGTCGCATGCTCTATGTTTACATTTCCTTAAGTAAAATAGATTGCACTAAAACTTATTACTGACCTGATTGACTATTAATTTAGAATCCTCAATGCTTTTAGCTCCTTGAATTTGTATTTTAAGGCTAGATATAAACCTAAGATCAAGGCTTCATATCCAGTAACATTATTTTTAAATATAACTATAACCCATAGGCAACCAAGTGTTTTTTATTTTTGGGTCAACTAACATAATCATAACCCCAAAACCTTGTTTATAATGGACCCCATTAAAGTATAGGGACCATAAGCCTGATGATTTACAATTATTATTAGTCTTTACATGCCTCTCAAAGGAAACTATGCCTATTTATAAAAACCACATATGTAAGAATTCTATAAAAATACACCCATTTAGGGTCTTGGACCAGTCTTTATTGAGTAGCATCCCATAGGATTTCATGATCTCTACCACTTGAATGTCCATTAAATCCTAGAATATGGGTTCATATTCAAAATGCATGAGAAAATTCAAGAGATTTCTTACCACCTTGACCTTATATTTATCTATCTAGACTAGTATTTATCTAATTAATTGGTATTATCCCTAACCTCTAACAAATTATATCATGCATGACATTTTCCAAGGTTCATAAGTCAACTCAAAAGTTATGTAAGTTATTTCAAAATAGTCAGATCATGAGGAAGAAAGGAGGTACCTAAACATTATTATTATGTATGAGCATATTACTGTGCATAGTATTAGGCTTTGGTTAATTTATTTTCACATTTAGAGACTTCATGAGGAGATTTCATTGCTCAATGATTTTAGCTATCTCGTGCAGCATGGTGTTTTCATTGATCTTCTTCATGTCCTCTACTATGTTGTATCCCATATTACTAGGAATATGTTGCACCTCTTCATGGGGCTTGGGATTATTATCTTTTAGAGGTAGAGGATCATTCCTTGTTCTATGATCAAGAGGGGTTGCACCATTATTAGGGGGAGTGGAGGTAGTAAGATGTTTTCATGTCTTATTTATGAGGGCATTTTTTTTTAATTGGTACTCATAAAAATCATGTACCTCATTGGTGACATATTTGGGTTCATTATCCTCTTGTCTAGGTGATATACAAGATTATAGTCACCATTTTCATTAATAATTAAAAGGCTGGCTATGAAGATTGTAGTCGATGGAGCCCACTTTTATAATGGAGGGGGAATCTATTGTTGTGTATGTTAATGGCGTTTTATTAATTTTGTACTTACACTATTATTTATTTACCATATAATTATCCTTATTGATTTTAGTTATGACACATGGTAGGATGAAGAATGTTTAGAAGGCCCATGTGGTGGGTTCTCAATCCACCACATGGCCTACCACCACATTTTATCTATTTCTAAGTTACAATCAATTCAAATTTAACCCAAGTTACCAACCCAACTCACATGGTAATTTAACTCGCATGGAAACCAAACTCAAAGTCTAACCCAAGTGCCAACTCAATGAGTTTGATATTTGAGTTAATTATGCTAAACTTAACCTAGATATTATCATTGTTAGTTTATCGACCAAGCTCACCAACCATATAACCAACTTGAAGTCCAAACATAACATTTAAATTGAGCTTCAAGACTCATGCAAAAGGTGGTTTAAGTTGTACCTAAAGCCATGGGTCTATATGGTAACAAAAGCCTAATTAAAGGCTTTACTACATTTATGTTTGGTGAATATGGGATTCTTGTTTGTTCCCTAAAGAATATTGGCCAAGAATTAAGGATTTGAACATATTTTGGGAAAATACATTTGATATAATGATAGAGTAATAAACTGATGAAGTCATGGTTTAAAAAGGAGGCTATGTGGAATGTGGATAGGGATATGAATGCATGGTTTAATAAAAAAATATAGGCTAGAATATGAGCTTGATGATAGAAGCCAAGAAGTGACACTATGAAGGACAATATACATTGAGCCATATAAGATATGTTTGGATAGGGATACAAGCCCAAAACTAATTGATGCATTCTTTTATTAGCATGGCTCAATGCATTCTTCTATTAACATGAATCAAGCCAAATCAATGGGAGAGACTACTAAATTATAAGCTTTCAGTGTGAGTATTTATGTTTAGACAAATTGTTTATTTTCATAGAGGCTTCAAATGTAATAAAAGATGGAACCATTTTAGATGCATGGGAATCCCTTTAAAGAAGGTGAGCTTAGGACAATAAAGGAAGCCAGCCATTGAAAACTAAGATAGGATAAGGCAAGGAAGATAAATATGACATGATTCCTCTATAGAAGCTAGGTCACATATAGACTAGGATAATTCTACTTTTAGACTCGAGTTTATTTTAATAATTCTTAATTGCAAGGTTGAGCCCATGTAAAACTATGATGGGACTTATTCCAAGGGTAAGCCCATGTGAAATTGAGATAGGATTATGTATTTAACATATCTTCAATACATCCTTAAGCTAAGTTAAATGTGTTTCAATTAAAAGTATGTCAATCTATTTTGGGTGTCTTTAGATATTGGATGGAGATCATGGAGGTATGATAACTACTTGAAGATCTTGACATATATTATGGAAGGTTGCTTGGCTTTAGATGCTTAGGAAAAACCACAAGCATGTAGAATGAGTATATCCTACCAGATGGTCCTAAACAAATTTGAATACACCTATTGGAATATTTCTATATCTTATGGTGGTGAGGTGTATTGGTAAGGACTTTGAGCTTGGACACATGATCTCTTTTTTCAGATATATAGATTGAGTCATTTCAAAGACTGTAATGAATATATGAGTTTCATGGGAATGATCTATTTGTAGATCAATGGTTGTTTGAATGGAGTCAAGATAGTGAAGAAGTCATCACCTATTTATAAGTGATCAATGGCGATGAGGGTATGGTGTATGGAAATAGGTATCTTAGTGCATGCATACCTTATTTACATAATCACAAACATGGTATGTTTATATTTTATTTTCAAATACAGGAAGATAGTTATGACATCCCACTATCCAAGGGTAGGTGTAATCTTTTCCTTATAGGTTATTTAAAAACATAGAGACCTATGGTAGATAAAGAAAATATGCATTGTGGCACTATATTGATATGAACTATGACTGCATTGTTTCTATTACCTCTATTTTTTTTAACCTAGAGTTATATAGATAGTTGTAGGGTTATCGGGGGTTGTAGGTCTAAACAAAAATAAGAGACACTCCTATTTATTATTACTCATATTTATTACTATTGCCTATTTGTCAGATTTTAATAGATACTCTTAATGGAGAATATATTACCCACATGCATAGAGAGGAAATATAAATGTTGTTGATGAAGGAAAATTGCTTTAAAGCCTTGAAGCTTTCACTATTAGATTTAAACATTACATTAAAATTTTATAAAATCAATTTTGATGTAAGTTATTAATTTTATGTTCACATATTTGATAATGGATTGGATTGAAATTAAGTAATACCAAAGATGTAGCCCAAATGATGGGTCAACTCCATTATCAGATTGGTGTAGATTTCCCTTTCATTGATTTCTAGTTTTTAGCTAATTAAGTTGCAAATGAATTAATAAGAATACTAAAATTAATTAAAGGAATTTTTAAAGCAACATCAATCAAGAATTTTAAAAAAAAAATAGGAATGAATTCATACAATTGTTTTAAGTATTTTGTAATCATCCCTAGAATATTCTACTTTTGATTCTATTTACTTAGGAATTGAGATATTCAGTATCCATTTTCATAAACTATTTGTTTTATCTAAGGAATAAACCTAGTTTATATATCAAATTTGGTATCAAAGTAAGTGATTATAGGACCTTTCTTCAGTTGTGATATACTTTAGTTTGGAGTTTTTATCAGATTCTTGATTTATGATTATTCTATTTGAGTTGACCATGTAATAAGGTTAGTGCAAAGGGAAATTATAAGGTGTTCCAATTCACTAGAAGAAGACAAGCTTCTAACAACTAAGGTTTTGGAACTACTAACCCTATAGGATCAACATGGGTGAAGAACAAAAAATATTGTCACTTGAATTGTGAGATGGGGTTGAGAAAGGATTAGCCTTTCTATCTTGGGAAATATTTAGATAAAATGCAAGGAATTTTTAGTGATGCATATCCAAGAAGAATCAATTGTAGTTTGATTATTAGTCTTACACAAATGGCAGATTGAGGTATGGTTGTAATCTAATTTCATATTAGTAGTGACACAATATTTTTGGTCTTTGAAA
>JARHVA010003535.1:625000-825000 GCA_037957365.1 Torreya grandis | reverse complement strand
AAACCTAATTTTTTATTAGGTGTAGCACACCTCAATGAGAGATGGTTGGTCATTAACATAGGCTATGACATCAAAATTTTATGATTAGTGTTGAAGGTAGGGTTCAAGGGGAGAAAATTTGGAAGTTTATTTGGGATAGTAGGTACCATTTGGCCTTGAGGATTTATTTGCCTATCTACTTTTATAGATTCAAAATATGCTAGAGATAAGTCAATAATGAGGGGATCTCTACATAATAACATTATATCCCAAGGATTTAGAGCCTTCTTGTACATTTCTAAAGCTAGCTAGTCATCTAATTTATACAACAAAGTGACCTTACTATACATCTTTTGGAACCTAACATTGAATGGCCTAATGGGATCATTAGATTATCTCTTAATGCTAGCAAATTACTGGTATGATACTAGTCTCAATGACTTATCTAGACTAAACCACAAAGGTATTACGAAACTCCTCACATCCTATGATGGAATTATCAATTAGGTTCAAGAATCAGTCATAGTAAAATTTAATCAAATTGAATGGGAAGATCTTACAAACCACATATTCATGTTTGAAATTAAGGAGATTTAGGGTTGTATTGTAGGAAGTTACATTTTCCTAGATAATACATCCTCCACTAGGTGTGAATCGTGGGAGGTACTTGTCTAGGTTTTTAGGTAGGTCATGAATAGTTCTAGGAACATTGATAGAAAACCCATATAACCAAACCATGGGTGTAGTAATAGGTATGATTCTATTTGGAGTGGTATAGGTAGATGAAATAGATGAGGTAACTAGGTATCTTAGTCTTTCTATATTGAACCTAGTCTTTATATGAAATTGTGTGGGTGAGATTAACAAATAACTGGGGACAAGTCTAGATCTAGTGATTTGTACAAGGGACTGTACATTATTTTTGTGTTAGCTAGTAGTTTGAGTATTTTGTGTAGATTAGGTGGGTGCCCTCTTTTTATTTATAGTTTTATTTTCCTTCTAATTGGGACCTCAAAAGGCACCTATTGAATTAGGTGCATTAAGTGACCTTAAAAAAACTAAGGGACCTTCATCCTCTAGTTTTAGGATTTTTTCTAGGAAATATCTAGGGTGTGAGTTGTAGCTATTGGGATTCATGAGATATATTTCTTGGAATACATCTCCAAGAGATTCACTACTACCATTGAAGACGAAAATCCTAAGGTGATAATTGGCCTCAACTCCCAAAAGCCACACCATTGTTAGTTGTAATTTAGTGGAAGAATAATAAACTAAGAATACTAACTAGATTATCAAGCTATTATAGATAAATAGTGGGAAACTAATGAATAAAAATATCAATACAAAACTCCATGAGACCAAAATATATATTTCTTATCCACATAAATGGTTTGAATTCTTCTTCCCTTACACTTGCCTATAAAATCTTTCAAATGACTATTCAAATTCTTATATGACCTATTGACTCCTTTTTGACACATCATATATCTATTTTATCCTTTTTATTATAATTAATATAAAATAATACTAAATATCATTTCCCCTTACCCATGCTAACATCCGCATGCACAAAATGCTTTACACCAACTAATATAATTCAATGGGTCCATTACTCTAACAAATTAATTTTTAATTTTTAAATAATGGGGAAGGTTAAATATACCAAAGAAACATCAAAATGAGGGGAAGAGTAAGGTATAAAAAATAATTTTATGGGAAAAAAAGGTTTATGGGAAAGAAAGAGAACATTAATGCTTAAGACTAAATAGGCACCCAACCATAGTTTTACCACTGTATGTTGAGTTTCACAGGAACTTAGACTTCATCTACATAGGGAAGAAATTCAAAGGGAAATAACATATGATTAATTACAACATTTATTTATACAAATAAACACATACAAGATTATTTTTGATCATATAGAAGCTCACAGTCATTTTTAGTAAAATGGAAAGAACTAAAAAACTAACTAGAATAACATGTAGCCTTTCATAATTATTGATTATATTAATAAATACACATATTAAAACATATAAAAATAATATCATTTGTTTTAACATATAAAATTAGATGACATTCATAAGATAAACATAATGAGAAGCAACATAATACATTAAATCTTCTTGTGTTATGATACAAAAATGCTAATATGAAAAATGAGATTTGAAGCACCATATATAGAGACGAGATGGGGTCCACCTCAAAATATCATATAAATTCACTCTTAGATAGAATGATACCCAATGATTATAGTTATGCTCTTAGAATAGACAAAAAAAGAGAAGGGACCTAGATTTATGATAACACATCCCCCTATTGGGACCACAAGGAGCATAAACTTTGATCCTTGTGGGGGACCACTTCCCAGCTTATTCAAAGTGTCTTGTTGAGATACCAATGTTTGTGCCTCCAAGTTCACCTCTCAATCAATATTTGGTATATTACTAGGTGGATCCCAAAAAATCACCTATGCCTGAGTTAGTAGTTTATTGTGTACCTTGAGAGGGTCTTTTAGGTGACCTTAACTTTTTAAAATTAGATAATTCTTGTGGTTGATTACATGAAAAGATCTAGGATTTCCTAGGTTCCACTTTTGTTGGCCTTCATCACCTTCTTATTCATTACCAACTTGAAGTGCTCCATGTAGACTCCAAATTTACTAAGGTGAAGTAGGGTGCCATTTGGGTGAAAGAGCATTATGATGTTGAATTTATTGAAGTAAGAAAGGATTTGATCCTTGATTTTATATAAGAGACCAATGGTGTTATATATTTCCTTAAGCCAATATTATAGTGTGATCCTTATGCTCTACATGAATTATTGATACAAATTTAGATTCATGAGAGGCATGAGCTTGAGTTCTGAAAATATCCCCTCATTGATAATCTCCATCATATTCTTGCATTTTTTCTCCACATTAAAAATTCTAAATAAGTTTTATTATGCTCTTTAGAAAAGCACATTTCTCTTGGAAAGAATCTAGTTATTTCTCCAAGGAATGAAAAAAAATATGCAATGGAAATTTCAACTTTACCAACTAAACCAATAGTGAATGAGATCCTCACTTGAAACTTGAGGGTTTTGACTTGATCCCTAAGGTCCTCCATCAAATTCATCTACACCACAGGGCCTAGGACTAAGCATGTGAGAGACAACTGATTTTTGGTTATGTAGAGTGAATGGGAAAAGCTAATTCAAAAAGAAACAACTAAACACATTCAATGGATCAAAATTCTTACTTGTAAGAAATGTAATTTCTATTCATTAATAGAGAATAGGGGAAATTATTACAATGTGTTATAGTTCATGTTTATAGAGTAGATACATAGATCATGTTATCTATGTTATGTCTATGTGAAGCATCAATTTTTTTAACTAGATGTGTATATTACATATTTATATAAGTAGAATACAAGAGTGATCACAACTGATGTCTACTACCAAGAAGATTGTTGCATCAATTCATCTTCTAAGTTGGATGATAGTTGGTAAACCCATTAGATCATGTGGTCAAGGTGAGTCAACATGTGGATGTTTTTTGGAATCCAATAAGTCAATGATTTGTGCATAACTATGAGATATGATGCAAGACTATGAGGCATGAGAGGATATGAGCTAAAAAGTGCAAAAAATTCAATGAGCTATTGTAGAACTTGTGTGGTGTGTAAACTAGTGAGGCACATAGGTCTATGAGCTATGTCACAGATTTTATAGACATGAGGGGCATAGAATTTGGTGATAAAGTACAAGACTTGTATAGCATGCAAGACTACAAGTTATGAAGTGCACAGTAATGAGTGCATAGAGTGTAGTGATAGATTTTAATGTATATAAGTCTATGATATGGTGCAGGACTTGTGTGTATGACTTGGATTAAATTTCAAGTAAGGAGTTCATAATATTGGGTGAGTGGTGTGTGCCTTACATAGTAGAGTGAATGAGGAGTAAGCTTAGCAATGTGGTAATTGGACATAGATCATTCTCCCTTTTTGAAGAGCAATGGTCTCCATTACATTGGTGTATAGTTATAGAAACTGCACCTAAAGTTACTATGAAGTATACCACTTAGCTTGATCAACATATTACCGAACTTTGACCATGCAGAGAATTTGATACATGCCATGGAAGGTATGTGTTTCTATCAATTAAATGATTTGGTATATCCTATAAGATTCAAGTGTTCAAGATATAAATCAAAAGGATGTTGTGTCATTAATATCTCAAGAAGTGGAAGAGTGTAAGGCTATGAAAGATCCACATTAAATATTGGGTGCATGCCCAAGTACAAAAGTAGATCAAGAACAAAGACATTCTCACCAAATATACATAAAATAGTGTAAAGACCATAGCATAGAGGATTAATATTTTGATATGGACATTTAAATAATTCCTTTTAAAGTTGCAACTATATTTTATCACCTACTAAAAATGCATGAGGTGTATGATGTGCATCATGGTTCTCCTTATACTTAGCTTGAGTGTGAGAGAGAATATGTTGAACTTGATAGTGAAAAAATTGTGCGTGGCATAGAAACTTAACAACTTTTTATTATACTTCTCATTCTTATTTCCACATATCATGGTTTGTTTGACTGAAATAGGAGATGTCTAGAGGTAATAAAGTTTGAAACCTAAGACATGTTTATAATGGACTATGGATAGTAGAGTTATGAAGAGCCCTATTGTAGGCATGTTGAATGTATAAGATATTTTCATCCTAGGTGTGATCATGTACATGGTTGTACATTTGAAAGAGATGAAAAAGTGTACAATTGACCACTTTAGTTTGCCCAACTGTCTGAGGATGAAAATCTATCGACCAATCTAGCTATGTACCCATCAAATCCCATAATGTTTGCTAAAAATTCCTCACAAAACACGAATCATAGTAAAAGATGATGGATTTTGGTAGCCCAAAATAAACCCAAATCTGGTGGAAAATATATATATATATATATATATATATATATATATATATATATATATATATAATTTCAACAACATTTTTTACATGTGACCATGATAGCCATTTGAGGAAACTGATCCACTACAATGAACACAATATCATGTTGTCATCTCATCATAAGAAATATAGTCATGAAATCCATGATAATAGATTCCCATGGTATGGATGGAACTATTAGAGGTGTGTAAAGTCCTAATTTCATATTGATGGGCTTGGTGATATGAAAAGTAATGTAATACTTGATGTGGCACTTCCACATCTCTGTACATGTGTGGCTAGTAGAAGTACAAGTGCAATGCACCTAGATTCTTTATCATGCTAAAGTATCCTGAGGTACTTTCATAGTTCACCTCAAAAATGAGTCATTGGAAAGGGGAACCAGAGGGAACATATTTATGTCTAAGATTGTAAAGAAGCTAGTCAAATAATTAGAACTCTTGAGCTTATGTACCTTGCACAAGGTTAGTGTAAGTTGTAAAGTCCTGGTTAGCTAAGTAGAGAGGAACTCAGTCTATGAAATTTTGGTCATGCATGTCTAGAACCATGATGAGGATGTGAAATAGTAGATAGATAAGGAAATATACATCCTTGTTATCCTTCCCTTTTTATGATTTATCATGAGATATAACTATTATAAGTATGTCATCAATTTCATGTGGCATACATTTCTAGATTGTTTTGCGATTGTAAAAACTAAAGTGGTTTATGGTATAAATGAACAATTATCTCCTTCTTAAGAATATAGTGTATCCATTTCTTAATTAATTTCATAATATAACATCGTTCCTTCTCATAGGTGGAGTACCTTTGCACCATGTCATTGAACATCTCAAAGTGGTAGGAAATCATATGTCCATGCTATATGATCATTACACCAAGTGTGTATTTAGATGCATCATTGTGAATTTTGAAGTTTTACATATTATCAAACATTATGAAAATAAAAATTATGCAAAGGCATTATTTGAGTGCCTCAAAAACAAGTTGTTGCACATGTGTCTAGTTAAACTTGGCTTTGGTATGTGTGAGCTAACTAAGAGCCTAAGAGGTGTACAAGAAACCAAAGATGAACCTATGGTAGAAGTTAACAATTCCAAGAAAAATCATTAATTTTATAAGATTACATAGATTAGGTTGATCTTGGATCACTTTTATTTTCTCTATATCTACTATAATGTTAGTGTGATCAATGATGTAACCAAGTATTGGATCTACATTGTGTTAAATATACACTTTGCTAAGTTAGCTTACAAATTGTGTTGGCACAAAGTGTCTAAGACTTATGAGATGTGTTTTATATGCTCCTCCCAAGTCTTGTTGAAGATGATAATGTCATCCAAGTAGATGATGATGGACTTTAAGAATGGCCTGAGTAGATCATCCATCAAGTGCATAAAAGTAGCTGACAAATTGGTTAGGCTAAAAGGCATGACCAAACATTTGTACAATCCTTCCTAGGTATTCAATGTTATCTTCCAAATGTGTTCAGAATGTAATGGAACCTAATGGTAATGTGAATTTAAGTCCATCTTGGTGAAGCATTGTGTACCTTGCAGATGGTATAGGAGGTCATTAATAAACAATAGTGGATATTGATTCTTCACCATGATTTTATTGAGTATGTAAAATGCTATGTAGAGTCACAAAGAACCATTCTTATTAGGTTTGAGGACTATCAAACTCCCAAAAGGTGAATAGCTAGGCCTGATCTTGCCTTAATCAAGAAGCTCTTAAATCTAGCACAAAACTTCATCATTCTCCCAAACTGATATGTGATAGAGGGGGCTATTCATAAGAGGGTATACATAGACTAAATCAATGTGGTGATTTAATACATAGTGTGTTGGAAGGCCTCCAAGTTATATGAATAATTCAATACTCTGTGCTAGTAACTTATCTATCTATTATTACAATGATGATGTGTGAGTGTTGTGTGCTACTAGGATGTGTTTTAGTTTCAACTACATAGGTGTATCAAGGTAGAACATGAGTAACATGAACTTATACATGTGTGAGATGATCTTATGACATTTAATGGTAGAGACCAAGTTGACTTTAGTCATGGTAATTGAATCAAAAAAATTGTAGAATAAATTTTACGCATGAGTAGTCAAATGTTATTGGTTGGCTTCATATGTAGCTTCATGATAATACAAGTAAAGTCTACCGAATAATATGTCATAGACCTATAAAGGTGTGATGTAACAAGTGAATTTATCCTCCATAAACTTTATTTTATACTATAAAGTGTATTACTATTGGACCTATATATCTTTTCCCAGGTAGAGCCACCCTAAAGAGTATGGCTTTGGATGTAAAACAGTGTCAATACCAAGGTACTAAGTTGTGGATTGTATGATGATGTTATTATAGATACCACTATTAATGATGATATAAAAAGGCCAACCCTTCACCCATAAATTAGTTTGGAAGATATTTTCACTCACTTCAGAGATGTTGATCATAGTTGTGTTGGTGCTTAGACAAGAGGTATCTGGATTAGTGTCATCCATCAATGTGTGTCATAATGAAAATTATGAAAAAAATTAATATTGAATAAAAAATTCAAAATCAAAAGGAATTCAATTGGATGAGTGAGGGAAATGGTACCACTTATCACCATACTTCTTCTTCTTGCCTTTGTATAAATCATAAGGTCTTAGATCCTTTGAGGGTTGAGTAATCTTTTGGTGATACTCTCCATTGAGAGAAGTGTGTTATTGATTTTGCATATAAGTATGTAAATTGGAGTTCTATAAAGGCTAGGTCTTGCATGTTTATGTTGGATGAAGAGGTGACACACTGCTTCATCTTTACCTTGGATTCAATCTTTATAGTAATGTAATATGCTTAACTCAAAGTGTTAGAATTTAATAACTCCATATTCAAGTAGATATAAGGTGATTTTACTAATATAATTTAACACTTTATGTTGTTCACTCAAGTTATCATGTAGGTGCATAGAGTAGTCATGGCAAAAGATGGTGTAGTCTTCCATAGACTTATAGCTCCAATAATCTAAATGGAACCACCAATGTTTGGTAGGGTGATAAATCAAACCACTAAGAGACTATAAGGCTCAGGGGTTCTATGGGATACATGAGGTCTTAGTGGCTATCTAGATTGCCAGCTTGCACCAAGATATAGACAAACTTGAAAACTAGGTTGGGGCTTGTACAAATAAGTACATAAAGTATGTAGGAACCTCTAGTAGATCAAACCATAGTAAATCAAGTGTATAAAACTACTATTGGTTGCATAAACAATATGAAATCAATAATATTAAATGAAATGAGATAACGAACAAAATGTAAATCTAGAAATTAGGGAACTTTGAGGCCAAATGAAAGAAGTTTTGTGAAACAAAGATATTTCCAAGAAATGGTTCAATAACATGCCTATTCTATATTTGATCTACCCTTCCAATTCAATACTATTGGTATATATTAAATCAGTGTTCTAATTTTTAACAAGAGAGGGAGAGAGTATTTGAGCAAGTTTTCTAGTGTGTTTTGAACATGTGTACCTCTACCTATGCAATGAGAAAGGACTCTAAAGAGAGAAATTATATGCAATAAAGGAATATTTTAAGTAGTGAAAGTATTATTTAAACATATACAAATGCAATGAACTTTTTAAACTACTCTAAGAAATATACAATATAACTATTTTACTAAAATAGTTCAAACCTTAGCATATACACTACACAAACAAAGGAGTTTCACTTTGTAAAGCAGAGTGGCCTCAGATCAAGCTAAAATATTAGATGCAAATATTATACCAACTAGGAATCCAAGATAGGGAGCAATGTAGGAGGAAGACCAAGCTAAGTGCAAGCTAAAGTCCAAACCAAGAGCCAAAATCCATGGAGGAAGTGAAGGAGAAGCCACAAATATATGGAAGAGATAATGCAAGGATCACAAAATAGGTAAATGAAGTCTTTAGGGAGCAAGTAAAAAACCAAAATATTTAGGAACACTGTCAATAGCAATGAGAATCACCAATGGAAGCTGCAGTAGTAAGGACATCCCTAATCACAAAGGAAGTTATTGTGCTAATCAGGAATCAAGAGGGATTCAAATAGGTAGCCAAATTTATAATGATTTAATCAAATAAGAAGATTATATAAATATAATGATCAAGAGAGATGGATAAAATCATTGAGAATGAGGCATATATCCCAACCCCAATCTACCAAAAGACCAAAAACTAGCTATTTTTTGACCGTTTGGGACTAAACAAGGTAATTTTACATGTGTTCTACCCAAGCTATAGATTTCATGAAGGAAACATGTAGCCTAGGCCATGGGTTTCATCCCTGAGCCATGACCTAGGTTAAAATGCCACCTGGGATGGTTAATGAGCTCCCAAAATGGACTCAAGGGGTGCCTAGGGAGCCTGTCTATCATGCAAAAGAACTAAGATGGATGAGGGATGTATGGGGGTTTGAATATTATATAAAAGATGTATAATAAGGTGGTGGATGTCTCAAATTAGTATGACTAGGGTCATTAGTCTTCACATGAGATGATGTGTAATCATAAGGAGGAATAAGGTCACATGAAGTATGATTACATATACCCCTGAGGTATGAATAGTCAATGTTTTTATGAATAAGGAATTATGTGAAGTACCTAGAATATACACCAAAAAATTGAAAAAAAGTACAAAAAATATAATAGAAAAATATTATTTACACTTACCAAATAAGGATGGTGATAGAAGAATGTTGATAGTGTGATCCATAAATAAAAGTGTAAATACTAGAAAATTTAAAATCCAACTCCATATCTAGTTCCAGCTCAAGCTCTAGATCTTGAAAATAGGGAACATAAGTGATATCAAATCAAATCATACTATCAAAAATGATATTCACTAAGGTGTTATCCCTAGTATTCTTTATATGAGGGATATGGGTGAATTAGATGTCCTTAAATAAAGATAAAAAATTATGTCCTAACTTGAAAAGGGGGAGTAACTCAAAGCTATGGATGGCCCAGACACTAGTGAGTTGAGACATGACTAAGAGTGAGTTAGAGAATAATTGTACATAGCACATGCCTAACTCAAGTGCATCAGTCAAGGTGTAAATGATTATGTGATACTCAGTGGCATTATTTGTCTTATAGGTAAGGAATAAACCAACCACAACAAGCTCATGGACCCAATAATAATCAATAACCCAAGCCATAGATACTAGTCCTAGGTTACCTCGATTTCTACCATCAGTGTGAATCACAAATGAAAGGTATACCATAATGGGGGTCGAGGATGCAAGATAAACAACTATAGAAAGGCAATCTCAAAGTGAAGTAATATAAGCAAGTTTTATGAGAGAAATAAATAATGAAATCAATCCATAATCATAATTATTGACCAATAATTACCATGGTAAGAGGTAATAAGGGAAAGTGGGGGAAGTTCAAAGAAGATTAAGACTAGTCAATAAGATTTGAAGAAGTCTCAAACCATCATAACTAGCTAACAACCCTACCTAAAAAAATGATGAATAAGAAAGAGAGGGAGTTAGGATGGATCGACTATGGAAAATTAGAGAAATGACTAACCAAAATAAGTATAGTAAGTACCTTCTATCCCTAAGTGTCCACAAAATAGGGCACAAGCCCGAAAGGTCAGTAGGGACCTAGAAGGGGTTCTAGGGACCAAAATAAGTCCAAAGTAGACCCAAAGAATCCTTAGATTAAAAAAAATGCCTTAAATGTACTTATAATGTGACAAAACCTTTAATATGGTCTCATGGTCTAAAATTTAAAAAGGGGCCCATAAGGTACATTTGATAAGGAGTACATAGGCCTGATAGGCTAGAGGACTTAGGAGTCTAAGAGACTAGAATGGTCTCAAAATAGACCCAATTAGTCCTCATCAATAAAAAAATCTACCATTGCATTCTAAATGGTCCAAAACCTCTAAGATGAAGTTTATGGGGTTCTAAGAGCAAAAATAGAGCCAAATAGAGGCCCAAAAAGGTTAAAAAAGGTTATTGACCTAAGCTGCACCTACCTAGGTAAACCCACAACTTGAATCACTACCAATATATAAACATTATATCTTGGCCCACTATCAAGCTATGGTTTAGCATAAAAAGCTATGGCCTAGGCCAAAAAGGGCCCAAATCAAGCTTGGGGAGCCCAAAAAGACCCAAAACTAGCCCAAAAAGGAAAGATAAGGGGGGAAACAAGAAAATAATTTTTGTGAGCATGCCAAAACATAGTTTTATTATTCCAAAAATAGCATGAATTATCCAATATCATGTTTCTCTATTTTTTAAGCATGAGGGGGAGTTAGAGTGTTAGAGGCAAGAAAGACATCTCAATCAATAGAGCCACTACCACTAATTAGGGGCAACTGTGAGAGAGTATCTCAATGCCAACTACAATGAGAGGTGAAGAAGGGTGTTAGGAGGCCCATGATAGATGAATACCATCTATAGAAGGATGGGTCAATTCAAAATCAAAAACAACCACTAACTCACACCACCTATATTCACTACAAAAAAAAGAGGGAGGGAGTCAGTACAGGCCTAATTGCTAGCAAGTAGTAGCCCAACAAACTAAAAAAAGCAAAAGACTTTATTTCTATCTTGAGATGCATCTAAGGAGGAATGCACAAGTCATATGGCTAAAGATACTTGCAAGGTTAATATGATGTATGCCATGAGAGATTCAATCCATCGAATAGGGGCCAAAATAGGGTGTTCTAGTAAGCTTTGAGGCTCACTAAAGCACCATAGCCATAGGCTTGGGCATTCCCCCAAGAGTAGGATGCCACTTTTCCCTAACTAGAGGCCTACCCCTAAGGTAGGTCATTGCTCAAACTATGAAGAGGCCAAATTATAGGGAAAAAGTGGGAGGAAGGAGATGGATTACCCATATCTTTAGGTTCACTGGTCATGACCTAAAATATAGGAGTGCCAAAAGTGGGGTCATTATTGGTGAATGAGACCTCTAAACCCAAACAAGTAAGAGAATGGTAGTGGGTAGGATGCATGGGTAGGATCTTATTGTAATATATCCTCTCATTGAATAATTTATGTGTTATACCATGGATGAAATAACACTCAAGATTAGACTCATCTACTCTAGTGGCCTCAACAGAAGATGTATTAAAAGAGAATACTTTGATGAGAAAAGTGGGATGCAATGGGGAGCTCAAATTCTAGGGATACATCCTAGAAGAGGTCTCCAAAAAGAGATGATTTGGCCTAGCATTTTAGAGTAGAAGAGGGGGTCAATTTATGCACATTATACTCTGAAGGAGTGAATGTTGTTTGATACTCAATCGAATCATAACATTCATACTTGAGAAAATGAGATTTAAAATTAGGGGGTGTGTGGGAATCCATATAACCCTAGGAGGAAAAAGTGAAAGCCTTGCCTAAAGGATTTTATTTACATAGATAAATGCCTAAGGATTCGAGTCAACCTTTAAGGTGTGAAACTCACCTTCATGCATAAACTGCACCATGTGAAACATAGACGATGTGATGGCTTGCATGGTAGTAGTCTAAGGATGGCCAAAAATCATGTTTTATGAAAGATCAAGGTCTAAAACATATAAATTGATTTGAAAATCTTGGGGCCAAAATTGACCTATATCTTCATGTTCCCAACTAGCATAACTATGTCATTATTGAAATTGACATAGTTATGGTGAGAATTAGAGAGCTTCTTACTAATATCGAGCTCATTGATCACTTGTAGGGGCATGATGTTCAATGTTACTCCTTCATCAATAACATAATAGATCCTTATGAGGGAGACTAAGCTCATTGAAGATAAGACTCCTTTACTTAGGGAAAATACAAAGAAGGTCCCAAATATAGATCCCAACTAAGAGGCCCTATAACTCATCTATAATGGAGTAAGGATATTGTCTAGCTTGGGGAGGGATTTTACATCAAAATTAAAATATGAATTTGTTATTTAATTCCCCCATAAGCTAGATAGGAAGTCCAACACCACTAGTCTCTCCAACAAGTTCATTAGCCCAACTGAAGTGGATGTTGATGAAGCACTTATACCTAGTAGAGGCTATGTTGATAGGAGTAACAACCTTGTTACTCTTGCACTCAGCTTTCCCTCTTGGGTCAACTTGGGAAGAGGAGTCAAAAGAGGTAAAAGAGAAAGAAGGAGAACATAGGGCCTTAGGCTTCGTTTTCTTATTTTTCTTATTCTTATTCTTCTCCTTGTCATGGTCAAGTAAAGGCTACTTAAAAAAATTTAACTTGCAGTTGGGTTCTGCAAGAGGAGAACTCTAAGATAAAAGCAAGGCTTGTTCACCAAACTTTTGGGTGGAATAATTATTATCATCATGCCCCCTCATCTAATGGAAGTTGTAAAAATGGTTAGGGTCATAAGGAAACACCATCTATTGGTTTGTTGTGATTGAATCAAAATCATTCTTTTCAACTGGCTTTTTTCTCAAAGTATTGACCTCATGGCTATCCTTTTTATCCTTCTTCTTAGGAGGAAAATCAGTAACACCATCATTGGTTGTATTACAATTTTGATCATATGATGAGGATGACTTTTGGGTTGACATGGGCTACATGCCTTAATACACCTCAAATACTTTGATCTTCAAACACTCATTAATAGATTCATCATATGAGGTGGGCTCATGCTTGAGGACCTCAAGGTAAACTTCCTACCTCAATGCTCATGTGAACATGTCATAAATCTCATCATCCAAGAACCTAATTTTTCATGTATGGATGGCTAAATTCCACCTACACATAAAATAAAAGTTTAACTCACCCTTGCCCTATGTCATGGAGGTGAATGATTGGATGTTGAGGTTGAAAGTCCTAAAGATATCAAGGTACTATATGAAGTCATGTAAAAGGAGCTAGAAACTATAGAGAGAATATGGAGGTAGATTTTAGAACCAAATGAGAGCTTTGGCTCATATAAAATGAGCAAAGAGCTTCAACATCATGCCTTAATCCTATTCCTAATCCATACATGCCATCATGAATACCTTGATATGCTCCATGGGATTGGAGTCCCACATCTTGTTAAACTTATGTAGTTTAGGGATAGGAGTAGGAAGGGTAATAACATGTACCCAAGGGGCTAGAGGATTCTGATAGAGATCCTCATAGTCATGGTTGATAATAGGCTATAGATGAACTCTAAGAGAGGGCTCATGATGGTGATGATGCTACCTATGCCCATAGGCATCACTATAACCATGAGTTTAGGGAAGATGATGCTAAGGAGGTTCCTGATGAGGAGGATGCTTGTGATAGAAATCATATCTTTTGTGGGGTAGAGAATAACCATGAGAAGTGTGACGGTCCCCATAGATATGATGGGAAGATATGGCGTACTCCTATAAATGGTCATGATGACCCATATCTCCATAGTGATGGTCATGTGCCATCATATGAGGTTTAATTGGTCATTGTGAATGATCTTGATATGCATCCTATGGATCTCTAGTTTTCAAGTGGTGAGGAAAATCAACATGCTCATTAGAAACTCTAAAGGAAGGACTAAGAGGATGAGAGGAACCCCCTAACTAGGGATACCTCATCAAGTTAGGATACCTATGACCCAAAATATAGACATGAGGGGGTTCCTTTTGTAGAGTCTCCTATCATGAAAGAGGTAAGTGACTCATTTGATAACTATTCAAGGAAATTGAACTAGATTGGGTGTAATATTTATCTCTAAAAGGAGCACACCATCTACTCCTTGGGGAGAAAGATGTACTTCATTCACCTAAAAAGGTCTACAACAAACATCAATGATCTCTTGTAGTTCATCAAGTCCTAGATGATCAAGAAAATACTCATCACCTTAAACGGGTGAATGGGATATGGTATGGGGATAAGATGAAACATATTTAGATGAATGAAGCTCAAACTAGTGAAAAAGAGATCGAGTCCATTGGTTATTGTCCTAACAATCTTATTCCCTTACAAACATGAGAAGGTAAAGACTACCATGTTGGGTCAAGGGAAGCTCCTAGATCTTATGATGTCTATGACATTCTATTGTAACCATGACATACTCATGAGTGAGCTCAGGGATGAGATCCTGAATTTGATGGGATTGGCATCCTAAGGGTATGATACTGGCCATGGATATATTGAAGTAAGAGTAACATGAGAAATAGTAGAAAAGGCAAACTAATGAATAAATAATAAGGAGGATGACATAAAATCAAAACAAGATTAAAAAAACCAAGGTGAGAGCCAAAACACAACTAAAATCAAATCCTAATAGCTAATAGAGGGGAATCGGCTAAAAGAGTTCTAAACAAGATAAAACTAGTGTAAGACCATATGTGAGGTCCTAATAGGCATGCTAGAATGTAGCTCCAAGAATATGAATGGAAATACCAATGTTTGGTAGGGTGTTATAGTAAACCACTAAGAGGCTAAAAGGTTCAGGGGATTTATGGGCTACAAGTGGTTTATATTGGCCATTCAGTTTGTTGGCTTGCACCAAGATATAGATAGACTTGTAAACTAGGTTTGGGATAGAACAAACAAATGTACAAAGTATGTAAAAACCTCTAGTGGATCCAACCACAATAAATCAAGTGACCAAAACTATATTATTAGTTTCATAAATAATATGAAAGCAATAATACTAAATGAAATGAGATAACCAATGAAATGTAAATCTAGCAATTAGGTCAATTTGAGGCCAAGTGAAAGACGTTTTATGCAAAAAAGACATTTTCAATCAAGGGTTCAATAGCATGCATATTCTATATTTGAGATACCCTCTAATTCAATACTAATTTTATCTATCAAATAAATGTTCTAGTTTTTATCAAGAGAGGGAGAGAGTGTTTGAACAAGTTTTCTAGTGTGTTTTGAACATGTGTATCTCTACTTATATAATAAGAAAAGATTCCAAAGAGAGAAATGGTATGCAATAAAATAATATTTCACGTAGTTAAAGTATTATTTAAACATATAAAAATGTAATAAACTTTGGAAACTTCTCTAAGTAATATAGAAAACAACTATTTTACTAAAATAGTTCAAACCCTAGCATACACACTACACAAATGAAGAAGTTTCACTTTTCAAAGTAAATTTTACTTAGATCAAGATAAAATATGAATTTCATATGTTATAATAACTAATAATTCAAGCTAGGGAGCAATGTATGATGAAAACTAAGCTAGGTGCAAGCTGAAGTCCAAACCAAGAGCCAAAAGCCATGGAGGAGGTGAAAGAGAAGACACCAATCTATGGAAAAGCCAATGAAAAGAGTAATAAACAAGTGAAATGAAGTCTTGATGTAGTAATTAGAAAACCAAAATATTTAGGAACATTGTAAATAGTAATGAGAATCAGCAATGGAATCTAAAGTAGTATAGGGCATCCCCAATCATAAAGGAAGTTATTGTGCCAAACAAGAATCAAGAGAGATTCAAGGAGGTAACCAAACTTATAATGGTTTGATCAAGTGGGAATATCATATAAATATAATTATCAAGATATATGGCTCAAAGTAATGATAATGAGGCATATATCCCAAACCTAATCCACCAAAAGACCACAAACTAGATATTTTTTACTGTTTGGGACTAAACAAGGCACTTTTGCACGTATTCTATCTAGTTCATGGCCTAGGCCATGTATTTTGTGAAGGAAACATGTGCCCTAGGACATGGGTTTCCTCTCTAAGCTACAACCTATGTCCAAATTCCACCTAGGATTGTCAACAAGCCCCTGAAAGGGACCCAAGGGGTGCCTAGGGAACCCGTCTAGCACACAAAAGAGCTGAGATGGAATAAGGATGTATGGGGGTAGGAATATGATGTAAGAGAGGTAAAAACATGTAGTATATGTCTCAAAGTAGGATAATTAGGTTTGGTAGTTTGTACATGAGCTGATTTGTAATCATAGGGAGGAGTAGAGTCATGGGAAGTATGATTACATGACTGATATTTGCATTGGCATAATTATGGGAACTTGATGTATTCATATTCAAAGTGGCATAAAGGATATTAGTTCTCCTTTAGAATGTCAACAAAATTCTTCTAGGATTAAATTAGAACACACTCTTGTATGCACTATGCAATAGAGCTTTCCCACCAATGAAAAATTGGTATGGACATCTTTAGTACTATGAAGATGATCTTATCAACATTAGTGAAGGAATTGACTAAGAGATATGCCTCAATTTATCAAATCTAGGCATTAAATGTTTTGGCATTGAAATTTACTTCAAACAAGGGGTTGTCAAGATTGAATTAAACTTTGAAAGAGGTTTATTGCTGAAACTATTAGTGAACAAACTATGTAGGTGTGGTGAAAATCATCAGATTGAACTATACCATCAATTCATAGTAGTGGCCAAGATGTTTGGTGTGTTTTCCCTCTAGTGTGTCAATGATGAGATTTTGTACCTTGGGGGATACCTCAAGTTGATTTTGGGTGTCATCCACCTTAATTTTACTATGATATTCTTCTTAATATTTGAAATAAAACATATTAACAAACCTTCCTTCTTAGTTGCACTTGTATGTTTACAGGAATAATTTTTTTTTATCTCTGATATGAATGATCCATACCATGGGGCCCAGTACCAAGCCTGCAAAGGACAAATAAGTTTTGGTTGTATAGAGTGAATGGGAAAATCTAATTTAGAAATAAATAACTAAACACATTCAATGGAGTGGAAGTTTTACTTATAAGAAATTCAACTTATATACATTAATAGATAATAGGGAAAACTAATAAAATGTGTTATAATGCATTTTTTATAGAATAGATACAAAGAGTATGCTATCTATGTTATGACTATGTGGAGCATCAATAATTTTGTCTAGATGTGTATATTACATATTTATACAAGTAGAATATAAGAGTAGTTAAAAATGTTATTAGTAACCAATAATATGGTTTCATCGATTGATCTTTCAGGCTATTTGATGGTTGTTAAACCCCTTAAAGAATGTGTCTAATGTGAGTCAACACATGGATGTGAAATGGAATATAAAAATTTGATGAGATGTAGAACTATGAGCTATAACACTAGATTGTGAGGCACATAAAGCTATGAGATGTAGATTACATAGAATTTAGTGAGATGGCATGAAGCTTGTGTTATGTGTAAGCTAGTGATGTACACATTTTTGTGAGCTATAGTGCATAATTGCTAGGCATAAGTGGCAAAAAATTTAGTATTAAAGAGTAGGACTTGTGTGGTACATATGATTATGAGTTGTGAAATTAGAATTAATGAGTGCATAATGTGGAGTGTGCATAGGTTAGTGTGTATAATTCTATGATATGGCATGGGACTTATGCATATGACTTGAAGAAAACATCAAACAAGGACTATGTAAGATTAGATGAGAGGTGCATGACCTATATAATATCGATAATGAGGATTAAGCTTGAGTATGTAAGAAATATGCTTAGATCACAAATTCTCATTGATCTCATTACACATTAATTACAAAGACCAGGTCCTCTATGATATTCTCATTCCTTAGGGTAGTCTTATTTTTTGAGAGATAAGAGGTCATGTTATATTTTCCATATTATAGGGTCCCCATCTTGTGTGAAGTATATGTGATCAACCTCTTCATCCTACCCAAGTCTTAATTGAATTTTATTTGAATATCAGGGTCTCTTTAGTAGACCATTTCTAGCCTTCATGCACCAAAATCTTTAATGGGACACATTCATCCATGTCCTACCATTATCCCCAAGGTAGTGGAAGATGAGATATTAAGGGTGGTAGTAGCTAAATTAGAATGTAAAGTCATGTGTGTAGGAATAAAGAATGAAGGTGAGGGATGAAATGGAATGGATGATAGAGGAGGTGGTTTGGGTATAATGATAGGACCTACCAAATGGGAATCCCAATATAAAAACCCCACTAGATTTGACTTATAAATAAGTGATAATTTTTTTTTTTAAATTTAACTAATGTATTTTTTCATTATATTTCAAAACAAGAATATAATTAGTGATCTAGCTAAAACACACTAAGTATCTTAACTATAATGTTATTGATCACTAGCATCATATGAAATAAAACATAATTGAATATAGAATGTAATTATAAATGACCATCCATGGATGGTATGAATATACCACTATTATTGATTCATAATAATTAAATAATTACATCTCATTAGATTAATATCTCAATAATAATAATAAATACAATACAATGTACAAGATACAAAGCTCCATGAAGCATGAGTTCCTTGAACTCTAGTATCTATGGCAATCTAAAGTGTTATCTCTAAATAAGTAGTGGTGTGGAGAGGGAGAGAATCATCCAAGTGATTTTCTACAACAACCATGGACCATCAATCCCCACACAATCCCCCATCTTGTAATGGCCTTCCCTTCATGAATGAGTAGATAGTGATGATGCAAGAATCTAGAGAGACAAGCTAGTTCCTGTGTGTTGTATGATTTCTAAGAACATTCAGTGTACCATAAAGAAATTCATTTTAACATGATATCACACAAGTATGTAAATAATACATATGAAATGACAATGGATAAATAACATTAATCTTTCCAAAGTTTTCAATAGTTATTGATCTCTAAGATTAATCAATTTCAAACACACCACTTGATCAGATTACCTTCACTTGGCATTGATGGTGTTAGTAAGATAGTGAAATCCATCTCACTACTTACTCAATACTAGAAATTCAAGATTTGGTTAACATAAATATAAACAACTTATTAATATAGATTACTTACTACTAGTAGCCATAAAACATGTTAAACATAGGAATAATCAAAATTCATGCATTTAGTCCATAAAATGTATGAATGAATCTCCATAATATTATTTAACACATTAGTAATAAACAAATAAGTATAATTTATACAAACCAGATATAATATATATTAGGTTTCATATTTATAATTTTTGTAAGTAGATACAAACATTGTACATTCTATGACAAACACCAGTATCATAGTCCATATTTTTATGTTCACACTACTAAATTACAACCAACTAGTCATGATAAAGAAGTCATAATTATCACAAAATATAATCTTTCATTTAAACAATTTGTTATATTTTATGAGGTTGTATGCATATATAAATAGTTTTCCATTCTTTAGGTATCTACAGCTTATAGCCACACATCATGATGCACTAATATATGTTATATATGTATAAACACTTACACATATTAATATATTTTTAATATGTATCGCATGCAAGTTTCAATATTGTATGTATATATACCAATAGTCAGTCATAATATTTTCAAAAAACCAAATAAATCATAACCCAAGTTATAACTCACATGAGCATAATTCAAACAACATATTACATTTCTAAGAGACTATATTAATCTAGTTATAGTTTCATGTGCCTTGAAATCTTATGAATTTTGTTATAAATTCATTAAATATATATAGGCATATGACCTAATACACCTATCTATGTTTTATATTTATATGTATACTTAAATCCATATGTAGATATATTTACTATATGTAAACCCTTGTACATATTAATTGTATTTGTAAAATGTAACACATACAAGCATCCAAAATATATAAATAATTTAAATGTCAATAGTCATCTCAAATTATGAACAATGATTTCATATGATTTTAACAACCTTTATAACTTTTCCATTCATAGGATGGCTCTATGTGATAATGTTGCAGACAAAAATGTAGTAGTAAAAAATATATCTGTAAAAACATAGTTTGACAAATTTAGTATGACAAAAATGTTAAGAAGATAAAACATAGTGAGGAAAAAACATATCGGTATTGGTAATATCATAAAAATGTCATGAAGAGCATAATTGGGACATTTTAGTGATTATCACATTGTTTATTTGTTGTCTAGTTCATTTTGGTGATAGTAGTTGATATTTCATGGTAGAAAAGTAATGCACCAAATTTACAAGGAAAATAACAAAAGAAAATATGATTTCATGAGTTTGGATGTTTAGTTGAAAGTTGTCATCTTTTGTGTGAGTGCATCGTTTACTATGTTTTATTCCTATGATGTTTTATCCTCACTACATTTTTCCCTTGCTACATTTTATCTTTGCTACATGTTTCATGCTATATTTTTAATTGCTACATTTTTATCCACTACTTTTTTAATGGATGCCTCACAAGATACATAGAAGATTTTTCATAAGATAAGGGATTCATCAATGTAATACTCCTATAGTTTTTATCCCTAACTAAATATATTTTCATCTAGATGTATTCAAAAGGTATATAACTTTGTATTCCTTAATCATCTTAAATACACTAAAGTAATAGTATATCAATTCACCTACAGAAATCATAACTTATGGATAACATATTTCTAACATTATATTAGTCTATATCAATAAATCATATCCTATGGATAATATAAATCCAATTATATATGTATTGTTGGTTATTAACAATACATATTACAGATGTTTTAATTCATATTGAAAGATATAACATCATATATCTTAAGATGGTTAACATATATATCTTACCAAAATATACATATCTTAATTGATGTTCTATAGCTAATTGTTAGTGATATCCCTATTAATAAGATATAAGTATATTCATCTCACTATGTCTATGTACATCCACATCCATGTATATATTAGTTGGTGCCATCAATATACTATATCGAATATGATTCATAATATCTGTGACTGAGAATATGATCACCAAAATTCATAAACACTTCTATAATATTAATAAAAATATCTAAGATATGATCAATAGCTATTTTAGTGTTTCTTCCATCACAAATCACCAAACTTTAGATTAACAAATAGTTTTGTTTTAAAACTCTTCTAGTTAAAGAATAAAATCACTGTGTGTGTGTGTGTGTGTGTGTGTGTGTGTGTGTGTGTGTGTGTGTGTGTGTGTGTGTGTGTGTGTGTGTGTGTGTGTGTGTGTGTGTGTGTGTGTGTGTGTGTGTGCCTGTAATCTCCCTAATATTATATTATAAAAAAATGAACACTACCCTATATATAGTTGCATCGTATTTACCTATGTAAATTTGATGTTCACATGTGATGTTGTTTTAAATGTGAAAAACATACAACTTGAAAGATATATATCTAAAGGAATTTATCTATATCCAAAGATATAATCTGTAGTAGTTCACATATATATACTCTTTGTGTGTGTGTGTGTGTGTGTGTGTGTGTGTGTGTGTGTGTGTGTGTGTGTGTGTGTGTGTGTGTGTGTGTGTGTGTGTGTGTGTGTGTGTGTGTGTGTGTGTGTGTGTGTGTGTGTTATTTTACCTATATAAAAAGAAATCATTGTACCTAAATATGTAGCTATCCATACTTAATTATATCATGCATACCTAATATCTAACCAAATATAAATTATTTAGAATGTTGGCAACATAATCCAAATAAAACATAGGTAAATGATCAGTGACAAATATATTAGTTACAACAATGTTGTGATGGATATATTTAGATGCATTCATTATTTAAGTATACATTCTAAATAATTTAAATATGGCACAATAGGTAAATGATCATTTTTAGATATCGGTTGCATTCCCTTTATTTAGGTAAAATGAATTTATAGATTTAACAGATAACATAGGTACTTATAATAGTGGACCATAGTAATTTATATTCTAATAAGTACATATAAACTTAATTTTATACCTTATAAATAACATAGATTTATTAATAAATTTGGTAATTCTGTCATCTAATAAATCATTGATCATATCACAGTGATTAGAATTAATTATCATACCAAATAAATATATAACAAAGAAGTATTGCTAACAAAGAAGTACTATATAATTAACATTCTGAGTATGAACTTTTCTAGGGTTTTGGGACCCTAGTTCAAAAAATCCCCCCCCCCCCTTTAACCTAAATATTAAAAAAATTACTATGTTTGGGCCATAGATCTAAATATATTAGTGAGGATTCAGGATTTAGGTCATATCTCTGATATGATTGGCCACAAATTTTAACTAAGTTTTCATTTTTATATAACCATACCTAGTTTGATATACACCATTAATATGTTTCATGCACTTAGTATTTAATAGATTAGAGTGTAGTTCCATACACAGTTGTATGAATTTAAACTATAATCAGTTTATGTATATTTATAATTCTTTGGTTTGGAAATTAAATATGTAGAATTCTTTATTGTATCTTCATACATAGATTTCTATGTATATTCTCATAGTTCATACATACTCTTGCTAAATTCCAAATAATAATTTCAATTATTTCACCTACATGACAAAGTGTTCAATGCTGAAACAGCTCTATTTGTCAAACTTCTTCCACTTCATGTTGTCCTTATGCTCCTTTTTTTCCTTCACTCTCAATGACTCTTCCCTTTCTTTTCTTATGCTATGTTGATCTCTACTTTTTTATTTCTTTTATTTTTTTTGTTTTTCCTAAAAATTCTAATTTACTACACCTTTTTTTATTCCTTTCTTATGAATATCATTTTCCTTTAAAGCTTGCCCCCTTTTTTTTTGTTTTTTTTATAATTATATATTTTCCTATACATAAAATTTTATTAATTATAATTTTATTCATTTTTATTTCCTAATTATAAAACAATTTATTTATTTAGTAGTTACTAACATAACATAGATAAACAATCATACTAACTTAATAATAACATGACCAATATGAATTCACTAATATTCTTATAAATCCAATAGCTAAATATAATACAATAAATAATTATAACACCATTCTAATAATGATAACTATTTATATCAAGCCATTATTTATTGATGGAATTATTTATATATATTAAGGCGTTAAGCCCTATAATTATATTCCTAAATATCATTAAGATGACTAGCTTAAGTTTTCAACATTATTAAGATATGTCGGTTATTCTACATATGGTAGTACCAAATACTATTCATGAAATTTACATTTTTTAGGCATTAACAATCATAAATATAATGACAAAACATATACACAATCACACAAGATTGATTCACCTAAGCATAAATTTGAGCTAACACATACATATACAATTATCCAATACAAATAACATAAAAAATGTAATAACTCTAACAATTCAATAATGCATATAACATGTACTATCTAATGTGGTATGTGTAATATTCTATCCATTTATCTATCATCCCTCAACACCTCTATCTATGTCACCCTCTCTGATGATGCTCTCCTTCCATACTCTGAGGGATGAGTCTCTCCTACATCAAAGTCACAACAAGTAAGTAGTTAGACGATAACATAGTGACATACATATCATAAAATACTACTGAATTAATAAATTGATATGATCATAATGTAAAGGATATATAATACAGTTAACTCATAGTGATGTAATCATGAAATAAAAGAAATATATAATTGTACCATAACAACATATGAATTATAGATTAATCAAATAGTAATAAAATCAAATCACCAACTATAAATATCTAAAAATAATTAGGTAAGTTTGCTTAACAAAAAATCATGATGTAACATCCTTCCCCCTAACACTAATCATCATCCTAATGACATTTATTCAAATATAAATTTTAAATTAAAAACATTAGTTAAAAAATAACATAGTATGAAATAACAAATCAAGCAAATAAATGTGTAAATTTTTTGTATAACTCATCATAGTACTCCCAAATAGAACTATCCTCAAAGTATTGGTCCCATAAGACCTTACATTGTGACATATTTCTATTATGTAAATAAAGTTTTCAAGTGTCAATTACTCTGATTGGTTCTACCATGACCACCTTGAGGTATAGAACCTGTATAGTATTCTAATCCAACACATGTGAAGGACTAGATAGTACATTTTGTTGGGTGAATATTTTGTCATTCAGCTAACTAATGAGAAAAATAGGTCTCTTCAACCATAGCATAAGGAAATTGGCCAGCCAGATGTGCAGGTTTACTACATCAAAAGGGGGCAAATCTCTCTTCTCATCAAGGGGAGGTTCCCTGTAAGTATGAAAGGGATATATATATATATATATATATATATATATATATATATATATATGTATATATATATATATGTATATATGTATATATGTATATATATATGTATATATATATGTATATATATATATATATATGTATATATATATGTATATATATATGCTAATCTACTATAAATAAGCTGAAAATAACACTTAGGGGTAGGATAACACCATCCATCTCTCTTTTTTCAGAGATGATGTTCACCAATCAAAGGATAAATCCTAATGAAATGATAGAAGGCACTGCTCTTCTTTCAGAAGTGTTCTTCAGCAGACAATAAGAACCTTTCAGGTAGTGACAAGTAACTGTAGCAAGGCGTAGTAACATAGCAAGATGAAATGTAGCACAAAGTCTCTACCTCAACTGCCAAAGAGTGAAATACAAAGGATAATGAGGGCACAAAGTCATCCCAAGATCCCTTACACAGAAATATAAAATAGACAAACTAAAGATAATTGTGGTAGCACAAAGTCTCTCCACAGTCGGCTTCAGGACACCTTCCTAATTACATTTACTAATTTTTCTTATTTAATTAAATGGACAAAACACATATTAAGGAAACAGACATAAGAAAAATTTCCCCAACAACCAAGCTGTTCTAACACAAAGTCTGAAAAGTCACTTGTTTTCTTATTCAAATAAAAAAATATGATCAACAATCTAAGCTCAAAGTCTCAATAATGTCTTTCAATTTGGGCAGAGTTTTGTTTATGATTACAAACTAAGATATATCTCAAACAATAAGAGACAGTCCAATATATAGCTCTCCAAGAGAGACTTGGGAGTATTAACACATCATGTTGCATTCAATACATTTTAAATTCTATTAAGAAGATATGTTGGAATCGAGCGTAGTTGCCTATTTGTTTTTCTCAATGCAGAGAAACAGGTCATGCCATTGAATGTTCATGTTCTCCAATGTCCACCTGGTGGACTACTTTACCTTCTAAAAACATATCCCATGCATGGATATTTTTGGTCCTTCTTCATTGTTCCTCCTTTTTTGGCTATGTTTTGTCCTTATTTGTGTGATCTAAGCTCTCAAGCTATCTCTTTAGCCGGTCACTGAACTTGTTCACATGATCTATGCCATATTTGAAAATCAACAGATATTTCATTATCTTAAATTTGATGTCTGCAGGGATGTCAATGGTTCAATCACTTCCCTGGTTCAATCACTTTCCTAGTTTAATCGCTTCTCAATTTTTCTAAGTGCCTTGATCTCTTTGAATCCATTGAACTCATTGAATCTGTTGAGCGCGTTGGACCAATTTGGTTCAAGGTTTAATGGTTCAATGGTTCATTCCCTTGTTCTTCAAAGTCTTCTTTTCTTCACTACCCTCTATAAGGGCACTTGGTCTCTTTGCTTTGGGGCATTCCTTTAAACCAACCACTTGAACTGACTGATTGAACCTTTGAACCTTTGAAACATTTTGGTTCAAGGTTCAATGGTTCAATGTTCAAGCACTTTCCTAGTGTTTTGTTCATTCACTTGACCACTTGAACCAACCATGTTGAACTAATGAACCTTCCTTTGATACCATTTGTCGCTACCTTTTTCTTTGCTCAAGGCTACTTTCCACTGATCTCAGCAAGTGACACTTGGTAGATTTTAATGAGTTTTATAAAGGACACATGGTGGGTTTCACTATGACTTGGATACCTTTTGAGAGTCCTGTGGAAGATGACACATGGTGCTTTCCACCGAGCTCCTAGAGACACTATGGAAACATTCAAGACTCTTTTGGATCCATGCAGATGCAAACACTTGTCACGTTCTACTTGAGTTTAGACACTTACTCGAGACCCACCATAGTCCTTAATAAAAGGAAGAAGTTTCAGATGTTAACACATGGTGACTTCCACTAAGTTTTATAGATGACACATGGCATGTTCTGCTTCAACTTGATAAAGGACATGTGGCATGTTTTGAGGCTTTTATTTCCTCGGTGGGTTTTCTATTTTGGCAGACTTTTCCTTTGGACAAAAATTCTAAAGGAATTCTTTTAGACAATTTGTATGAAGAAATTGTTCCTTTACAACTTTGCCATGGGAAATTTTTTAAAGGAATTGCCTTACTCACTCAACCTTTAAATCAGTCCACTTGCTCCCTGCCTACTCTCCACAAGGGTTGTTTGAGCTCCAAAGTTGCCTTTCAAATTTTTGCAACAGTCCACTTTGGTTTCCAAGTGCCCTTCATAAGGGCTATTTGTATTTTGGCTCTGCCTTAGTCAATTTTCTACCAATCTCAATAGGTGACACATGGCAACATCCTCTATGAAATAGGTGAGGACACATGGCAGCATTCGCTTAACTTATAGGGGATTTGGATGCCTTTTGAGATTCCCATAAAAGATGACACATAGAAGCTTTTGCTAAACTTTAGAAACACTTGGGACTCACTTGGATTCATGTGGATTTTGACACATGGTGTACTCTATTTATCTTACAAGGGACATATGGTAAGTTCCACTACTTTGAGAAGCAAATCATAATGTGTCTCGGTAGATGACATGTGGCAGCTTCCATAGTTTCTTCATGATAGAAAAAATGGCCAAGTGTTGAACATGTTTCTCTCCTATAGATTTCATAGAAACTATCTTGTGAAGTCTGTAGAAATGAGCTTGTAGAACTGGTGGAGTCTGTAGATTCAAGCCTATAGAGTCCATAGATTCAAGCCTACAGAGCTCATAGATTTTGAAAAATCTTAAATGATGAAGAATTTGAATGCCTAGAACAATTTTTTAGGAGAGAGATAATTTTGGTCTATTGGACCAAAATAGTTCAAATGTTGTCCCAAAAATGAGTGATATTTTTTAGGGGATAATAGATGGCTCCAGTTGGGGAACTTCCTTTAGTTGAAAACTTTGTAAAAGCTACGGGGAGTAGAAACTAGAATCTCTAGTGCCTTGAAGTGTGCCATTGGGCTATGGATTCATGCTATCCAAAAATAAAGGTGATAAAAACAAAAAAAAAATCACAAAAATAGGACTAAATACTATACAAATATACATATTGTACAAGCTGATCTTATCTGATACTTCACAAATTAAAATGTTTTAGATGTTGCCCACTGTGAGGCAATGAAAAGTGAATACCATCTTGATATTTTAGCAAGAAAATATTTTTACCATTGAACCGATGAATGGTAAATGGGCCCCTCCAAAGGGAATCAAACTTCCCATGTATCCCCTTTGGTTCTCTTCTCTTTTCCCACAACAGGACTTGATCTCCAACCTAGAAATCATGGTTTTTGGCCTTTGGATAGAAGAGATTCTTCACCAAGTTTTGATGGGCATCGATTCAGTCCACTACCATAGTTCTCTGATCATTTAGCTCAGTCAAGCACATGATTCTTTTATCAAGGGGGTTTTCATATGTTTGATCTTCAATTGCCTTAGCTAATTTTAATGCTGGCAATTCCAAGGTGATTGGTATCTCAACATTAATACCATAAAAATTTGGAAATGAGACATACCAATTGCCCTCTTTGGTGTAATTATGTTTGCCCATAGAGCATCAACTAATGCTTTATGCCATGTCCTTTGGTTTTCATCCACTAGCTTCCTGATGATAGTTACCAGGTTCTTATTGCTTTATTCAACTTATCCATTCCCTTGTGAAAAGTAATTAGAAGAGTGGGAGAGAGTAATCCCATAGTGGAAATATAATTGTGTAATCTCGTAGAAAGTATAACAAGCTACATTATCAGTAACAATTTTGGTTGGGACCCCACACCTAGAAATGATATTCTCCTTGAGAAAATTTCACACTACTTCTGAAGTGGCATGCTTGGTTTGGATAGCTTCCACCCACTTGGTGAAGTAGTCAGTTGATGTAAGGACATAATCATGTCTATCACTTTAAGATGGGTTTACAACTCCAATAAAATCAATTCCCCATTATTGGAATGGTTCCTCTATGATCACTAGTTTAAGAGGTAGGGCAGCTAACTTGGGTCTCCCAACAAACTACTGACATGGTTCACATTTCCTTACCCACTTGTATGCATCTTGAAAAAGAGTAGGCCAATAATACCTAGCTCACAAAAATCTTGTGGGTAGTTATAAGAGTATAAAAATGTCCTCCATAGGCTAGATTTTGGAAAGATTTCAAAAGTTGGCTTTGTTTCTCTTTATCCACACAACAAAGGAACACTCCATCAAGGCTCCTCTTATACAGGCCATTGTCCCAAATGACAAAATTGACATCTTTCAACTTAATAGTCATCCTTTCTTTATAAGATAGGTGAGCAAGACACTCACCATAAGCAAGGAAATGAACAATATCTGAATACCACTCATTCATAGTGGAGACAAAGAGGACTGTCAGTGTGTCTTCCACCTCTATTTCTTTTGGTTTGTTATCAATAATTAATTGGCACAGGCCTTTTTTGTGTAATAACTTTATTGACTTAATGACTAGATCAGACTCTTGGATCTTTACAATCTAATTACCTCTTTTCATCCCAAACTCCTACTAAGTTAGTATGGATTTGACCGTGGTATCAGGAACCAAGGCAGTAGTATGAGAATTCAAGATGTAAAAGCAAAAATATTTGACTACCTTCACCACTGCATAAGCATGCTTCTCCATGTTCGAGTACTTTAGCTCATGAACTTTGAGAGGACAACTCATGAAAGAAATGGGAGATTCCATACCTTCTTTATTTTGTTGAACCAAAATTGTTGAAAGCATGTGTTTAGAAGCATAATTGTATATGATGAACTCTTTGTTATAGTCTGGACAAACCAGAATTAAGGCGTGGGTAATGGTAGTCTAGATATCCTTAAATGCTAACTTGCCTTCTTCAGTGCAGCTGAAGGTTGCCTTTCCCTTCATCATGTTCACAATGTGTTGATTCTTCTCAACAAACTTAGGGATGAACCTTTATAATAAATTCACCTTTTTTAAGAAAGAGTGAACAACAATCTTACTTATAGGTAAGATAACCTCTTGGATAGACTTGACTTTGTTTGGGTCAATATTTATGCCTTCTTTGGACACAATGTGTCTGAGAAGTTTTCCCTCTATTATTCCAAAAATAGACTTCTTGGGGTTCAAGGAAATACCATTCTAGTGGCATTACTCTAGCACTTGTTACAAGTGGCATATATGATCAGAGTGATGCTTGAAAAAGATAGTCAAGTCATCAAGGTATACCACAATGAACTTACCCATCTCATCCTTGAAAGCAAGGTCCATTTCTCTCTAAAAGGTGGCACTAGAATTTATCAAGCCAAAAGGCATCCTTCTATATGTAAACATGCCCCAAGATGTGGTGAAGGCAGTCTTGTGTTGGTCTACTTCACTAACTACAACTTGATTGTATTCTGAGAAGCTATCTAGCATTGATAACATCTCTGAGCTGATCACTATCTGGAGCACTTGGTCCATGATGGGCAAAGGATAGTTATCTTTTAAAGATGATTGATTTAGATTCTTGAAATCCACATAGATGCAAATCTCATCATTCTTCTTCCTCATAGGGACTATTTTTGTAATCCATGTGGAATCATGGATTGGGAAAATGATTCTAGCATTTAACATTTTTTGTATTTCAAATAGAATAGTACATGATATCTTTGAATTGTACTGTCTAGATTTTTGCTTGTAAGGCATCGAGTCAACCTTGAGAGGAATGTCATGGCAGATTTCCTTAGACCTGAGTGACTTCAGATCATCATAGGAATATGCTAGAACATCCATATATTGGTGGAGCAGATTGATGATCTTGAGCTTCTCTTCCTGAGTATAGTACTTCCCCATGTTCACCATCTTGGAATTTTCTTTAGTACTCAGATTTATTTGATCAAACCCTTAGGAAGAACTTGAATCTGTTTGCTACTATTTGACAAATCTATCATGCTTTTCAAACAATTTCTCAATGGAAACCAAGCCTTTTGGAATTTTATTCCCTTTAAGTTACAGGAACTATTCACCTATATTTGAACTTGATTCAGGGGCTAGTTTAGGCTTGTGAGGTTCACTACATTCAAAATGTAGTCATTCAAAAGCTGTCCTTTTATTCTATGAAGGCAATGATTTGGTGATCACTATTGAATACTTTCCAATGATCAACATTATTAGGTACACTTGGTCAAAAAATTAGTTCAATGGTGCACTTATCTTCTTTGAAGTCTGAGTGAGGAACTAAAAGAGTTGCTAAAATGGCGAGTGCATCAGCTCGGTCATTGACTTCTTTAGATATGGCAGAGATGTTGAAAGCATCAAATATTTCAATTTGATCCTAGATTAGGTTATGGTAATGGCACAATCTCTCATTTTTGGTTTGATACAGGTTCTTTACCTGAGAAACCACTAGTTTAGCATCTCTTTTGACATGAAGGAGTTTGATGCCTTTATCTCTAGCAACCTTCAATCCAAGCAATAGAGATTCATACTCAGCTGTGTTGTTGATATTACTAAACTGTAACTTATATGAGTAAGGGAAAATATCTCCTTGAGGAGATATAAACATAATCTTAGCTCCTAAGCTAGTAGAGGAGCATCTGCCATCAAATTTTGGAATCCATACCTCATCAGACACTAATTTTTCTTTATATGTTTCTTTATTAGAGAGGGAAGATCCTTCTCCATCTATACTACAACCTACTAACTCTTCTGATGTATGGTCTGATTCAAACCCTGGATCACATTTAGGGACTTCATCAAGAACCTCATGAGCTTCTATGGATAAAAAGTAGTTACCCATGCCTGAAGACTTGAACATAATTTGGGCTTCAGGAACTGTTGTCTGAGTGACAACATATTTTGCTTCATTTTTAGGAAACAACCTCTATATGATGCCTTTGACAAGGATCCTCAATTTAGATAGGTCCATGCTCAATTCACCACCAACATCTTTATAGAAATTTTGCCCCAGAAGAATGCCATATGAGGCTAGAACATCGGCCACTAGGACTATCATCTTGATTCTTTTATCTAGGACTATTGTAAATGCAAATTGGGCATCTTTGATTCATCCTAGTAGAGGTACTTATTTATTCTCCATGGAGGAACATCTCCAAAAGGTTTTGGTTAGTGTGATTCCAAGAGATTATGCCACTTTGGTAGGCATGACATTGTCTGAAGCTCCATAATCAATGATACAATTGCTCAATTTGTGACCATTTATCAACAGGGAAACATAGAAAGGCTCTATTTTTCCAAGGGTATTTAGAAGAGTAATGACAAGATTGTTTGGGATGAACATGTTCTTTGGGGAATCACGAGTTACCTTTCTAATCTCTTGTCCTATAGGGATGGCTTTATTCTTCACACTCTAAACTAACCTAACCAACTACTCAGGATTGGATTGCAAGAATTCAAATTCAGACATTTAAATTTTGGTCTTCTTGATGTGGTCAAATATGTCAAATGATTGAAATGGATTAGGAACAGAGGAAGGTAGTTCATCTTTCTAGTTTTTGGGAGGGAGAAGACTAGTCTATGGAATTGAAGTTGAAAATGGAGGAATGCTTGATGTACTTACCTTTTTATCACTCACTGGGTCCTTTGGTTAGAAAGGCACAGAAGTTCCTCATTTAGAAATTGGGATTTTAGGTTGAGAACTTTCCCCTTTTTTTCCTTTATCAACTTGTTGGGCTAACTAGTTCTGGGACCAAGTGAATATAGCATATGATCCCTCATCTACTTTACCTTCACCTCTGGGTTCATCTTGATAATTCAAGAAACCAATGTTGGAGTCACTAGCTAATTCTTTTTGATCTTCTACAAGGAGGTCAATGTCATTTTCTTGGTTCAAATCAAGTTGCAAAGAGAAATCATATTTTGTTTTGAGATATCCAACTATTGAATTGGTTGGGGGTGCTTTAATGGCAAGTTTCCCTTGTGGGGGATGAAGATGATTTGGCTGCCCTTGATTTCTGGTAGCATTGCCTTGGTATGACTGATTGGGTAATGTCCTTCTTGGTATATTTCTATATGAAGGAGCTAAAGATATCCCTTGTGCAATTTGCTTCTTGAAATCTAGCAACTCATTTTCCAGCTTCTACACCATTAGATCAATAGTACCAGTAGATGGATATTCAAAAGATAAAGAAGATTTACCTCTATTGGGATATCTCCTTATCTTTCTTGCCAAGATAAGGTCATCTTCCACCTCAATATCTAAATTTTGAGCTACAACAAGGTCTATTTGGCCAGCACGTCTTAACAAAAAACTTACTTCAAGTAGCTGAGAGTTGATGAAGAAATATTTGAGATTCTTAGGTGTAGGCTGAGCAATTATAGGAATCTTGTTCCTTAATTTGTTGAACTTGGCTATGAAATACCTCATTGGTTCATGAGGCTCCTTATTCATTTGTGTGAGTTGAGCCAATAGGGCATGTGCATCTTCTACAAGTTTGAATCTAGCTTCAAACTTGGCTTTGAGGGTATTCCAATTAGTCACATTCTGGGCCTGCAGATGATAAAACTAGTCTACAACATCACCTTGTAAAGTTTCCATGAATATCCTGACTACTACATCCTCAAATTCCACACCTATTACACCATAAGATATGCTGAAGGCTATAATATGTTCATCAGGATGAACCTTCCCATCACCATAGAACTTGGGGAATTTTTTTCTTAAACTGCATGGTAGCTAATGTAGAGGTGGAGTTAAATTGAGTGGGCCAAAAGAGTTACCCCAAGGACCTTGAACTGCCATTGTATGACTATGAAAAGGCAGGATAACAAATCTTAGAGGGGTAAGTATTGACAAAGCTTTATTAATAGTAGAAGTGGATGCTTTACCTGATAATGAAAACTTGACTTTAGTAGGAGGAAAGCTCCTGGTTTGTTGGAGATGAGATGGTGAAGAAAATGGATCAAAATTACTTTGTTGTACCAACTTTAATATAGGGTCAACAATACCTTTATCCCTTTGGCTTCATGTATATCATGGATCTGCTAGATTGTAAAACAAAAATGGGAAATAACTGGCCCCATTTTAGCTCGAAGCTTGAGGCTTCAAACTATGTGTTTTATCCCAGTTGGCGTAGAGGTGGAAGGAGATGTTAAGTCTATAATGATAATGGGTAAGACACATAATGGAGTCACTAGAGTCTATAATGGATAAGGGTAGGGACTGATTTAATCTAAAACTTGAGACTTCAGATTGTGCATAAATCCCCAGTAGAGTTGCCAAAAACTGTTGGGTGAATATTTTATCAATTAGCTAACTGATGAGAAAAATATGTCTCTTCAACCACAACATATGTAAATTGGTTAGCTAGATGTGTAGGTTTACTACATCAAAAGGGGACAAATCTCTCCTCTCATTAAGGGGAGGTTCACTGTAAGTATGAAGGGGCTATATATATTCTTATATACTATAAATAATCTAAAAATAATACTCAGGGGTAGGATAACACCATCCATCTCTCTTTCTTTAAATATGATGTTCACCAATCAAAGGATAAATACTGATGAAATGATAAAAGACACTCATGTTCTTTCAAAAGTGTTGTTCAACAGACAATAGGAACCTTTCAGGTAGTGACAAGTAACTGTAACAGGGGGCAGTAACATAGTAGGATGAAATGTAGCATAAAGTCTCCACCTCAACTACCAAAGAGTAAAATATGAAGGATAATGAGGGCACAAAGTCATCCCAAGATCCCTTACACAAAAATAGAAAATAGATAAACTAAAGACAATTGTGGCAACATAAAGTCTCTCCATGGCTGGCTTCAGGACACCTTCCTGATTACTTTCACTAATTTTGCTTATTTAATTAAGTGGACAAAAAACATATTAAAGAAATTGACATAAGAAAATTTTTCCCAACAACCAAGTTGTTCCAGCACAAAGTCTGAAAAGTCACTTGTTTTCTTATTCAAATAACAAAATATGATCAATAATCTAAGCTCAAAGTCTCAGTAATGTCTTTCAATTTGGGCAGAGTTTCATTTTTGATTACAAACTGAGATATTTCTCAAACAATAAGAGAGATTCCAATAAATATCTCTCCAAGAGAGACTTGGGAGCAGTAACACATCATGTTACATTCAATACATTTTAAATTCTATCAAGAAGATATGTTGAAATCGAGCATAGTTACCTGTTTGCTTTTCTCAATGTAGAGAAGCAAGTCATGCCATTGAATGTTCATGTTCTCCAATGTCCACCTGGTGGACTATTTCACCTTCTAGAAACATATCCCATGTGTAGATATTTCTAGTCCTTCTTTATCATTCCTCCTTTTTTGGCTATGTTTTGTCCTTATCTGTGTGATCTGAGCTCTCAGGCTATCTCTTTAGCTGGTCACTAAACTTGTTCACAAGATCTGTGTTGTATTTGAAAATCAATGGATATTTCATTATCTTAAATTTGACATCTATAGGGATGTCAATGGTTCAATCAATTCCCTGGTTCAATCACTTTCTTGGTTTAATCACTTTCTCAATTTTTCTAAGTCCCTTGATCTCTTTGAATCCATTAAACTCATTGAACATGTTGAACTTGTTGAACCAATTTGGTTCAAGGTTAAATGGTTCAACAGTTCATTCCTTTGTTCTTCTAAGTCTTCTTTTCTTCACTACCCTCTGCAAGGGCACTTGGTCTCTTTTTTTTGGGGCATTCCTTTAAACTGATCGCTTGAACTGACTGATTAAACCTTTGAACCTTTGAAACATTTTGGTTTAAGGTTCAATGGTTCAATAGTTCAATGGTTCAAGCACTTTCCTGGTGTTATATTCATTCACTTGACCACTTGAACCAACCATGTTGAACCAATGAACCTTCCTTTGAAACCATTCGTCGCTGCCTTTTTCTTTACTCAAGGTTGCTTTTTGTTGATCTCAGCAAGTGATACTTGGTGGCTTCTGGTGAGTTTTACAAAGGACACGTGGTGGGTTTCGCTACGACTTGGATACCTTTTGAGAGTCCTATAGAAGATGACATGTGGCACTTTTTATTGAGCTCCTAGAGACAATATGGAAACATTCAAGACTCTTTTGGATCCACGTGGATGCAGACACTTGTCACATTCCACTTGAGTTTAGCCACTTACCTGGGACCCACCATAGTCCTTACTCAATAAAATAAAGAAGATTCAGATGTTGATAGGTGGTGACTTCCACTGAGTTTTGTAGATGACACATGGCATGTTCTACTGCAACTTGATAAGGGACATGTGGCATATTTTTGGGCTTTTGTTTCCTAAGCAGGTTTTCTATTTTGGTGGACTTTTCCTTCAAACAAAAAGTTTGAAGGAATTCTTTCAGACAATTTGTCTGAAGGAATTGTTCCTTTACAACTTTTTCATGGGAACTTTTTCAAAGGAATTCCCTTGCTTGCTCAGCCTTTGAATCACTCCACTTGCTCCCTACCTGCCCTCTATAAGGGATGTTTGAGCTCCAAAGTTGCCTTTCAAATTTTTTCAATGGTCCACTTTGGTTTCCAAGTTCCCTCTATAAGGGTTGTTTGTCTTTTGGCTTTGCCTTAGTTGATTTTCCATCGATCTCAATAGGTGACATGTGGCAGCATCCACTATGAAATAAGTGAGGACACATGGCAGCATCCCCTTAACTTATAGGGGATTTGGATGCCTTTTGAGAGTCCCATGAAAGATGACACATGGCATCTTCTGCTAAACTTTAGAAACACTTGGGACTCACTTGGATTCATGCAGATGTTGACATGTGACACACTCCATTTATCTTATAAGGGACATGTGGCAAGTTCCACTTCTTTGAGAAGCAAATCATAATGTGTCTCGGTAGATGACACATGGCAGCTTCTATAGTTCCTTCATGATAGAAAAAATGGCTAAGTGTTGAACTTGTTTCTCTCCTACATAGTCCATAGAAACTATCTTGCAAAGTCTATAGAAATGAGCTTGTAGAACTGGTGGAGTCTATAGATTCAAGCTTGTAAAGTTTATAGATTCAAGCCTGTAGGGTCCATATATTGTGAAAAAGCTTGAATGATGAAGAATTTGAATGCCCAAAATAATTTTTTAGAAGGAGAGAGAGAATTTTGGTCTATTGGACCAAAATAGTTCAAATGTTGTTCTAAAAATGAGTGATATTTTTTGGGGGATAACAAATTTAAGATAAGAAACATGGAAGACATTATGTAATAGAGTCAAGCCTAATGATAATGCAATCTTATACTCTAAAGTATTGACCAATTCTAACACCTTGAAGGGTCCCACATATTTTTATGATAATTTCACTAACTTATCAAATTTAATATTCAATAATAATCACATGAAATCGTCACAAAATATAAAAACAAATGGCTAGGGAGAGTTCTACAAATCCTCCCATCCCCTTTACAATCCTCCCATCCCCTTTACACATCTCTCTAACCTAGAGAGTGTTTTTCTCATTCTAGATAAAAGTGTTTAGATAACTTGGCAATAATGTTTTGTATAAGTCAATACCATCACTACTCCATGTAGATCCTAACAAGCATCACATGTCAATACTATCACCACTCGATGTAGCTCCTAATAAGTATGATGATGAATAAGAATTGAAAATAATACATTTCTAATTTACACAAAATTAAGTAATAAACATTCCTCAATATCCATGTGTATGACTGCATGACTTAATTTTCTAATTATCGCTTACCAAATCCTAGATTTGACAAGCTCCCCTTATTGAATATAAACCTAATAAATACCAAGACAATGTGAGACTAACTAGGATCCATTCCCATCTCTTACTACTCACATTCCTAACTCACCACTTGTTTCTTAGGTCTCCATGACCTAATTATCTCCAAAATGTACATATGGTTCAATGAATCACAAATCCATACAAACATTCCATAATTGCATTAAGTTGTCATTAGTTGAACACAATTACTATCACATTTCACAACTTAACCCATCTGTGTTATATTCATAGTTAGGAGGAAATAATGTTAAAATTAACATAGAAAACAAAGGGCAAGGGTCACATCATCCTTACAACCTTATAAAAGGAACAAACAAGACAATGCCTCCCCACTGTTCAACTAGTTACTAGACAAGTTATAAACTTATCTCAATCCTTTAGATTAATAAGATGTTCCACACATCTTATTCCTTACTCACTCTAGGTGAAAGGTACATAAATGTCTCTTTAAAAAAACATGTTTTAATCAAGATGAGAATAATACCAATCTAATCAAGGGTGAATCATAACATAGATCTTACTTTAGAACTAATATAAATTCAAGGTTCATAAGGTTAGATAAAATAGTACTAGAAAGTGTGACTCTAAAAATCCATAAGTGGAAAGTATTGAACTAACATCTTAACAACAAAATTCTTAAATATCCTCACATGGTATGAATAAAACACTGTAACCCAAATTGCCAAAATCACTACACACTTATCAAACTGGTAAGGGTAGTATCACAACCTATTTCCTCAACCAAAAGATAAAAATATTAACCACATAGATACATCAATCCATTCCATTCTTACAAATTCTCTATCAATAAGAAGTAGAAAACACTATCCCATAAACTCTAGGGAATATTTTCAAATCAACATCATAAAAATATGAATCCACTCAGTGGACTTATAACAATGTCAAAGGAGGGTTAGAGAGTAATAACTCAACCCTATGATATCTATGTGAGATGACACCTCTTCCCAATACACATAAACATATGGTTTTTCAATCCATGAGAAAACTCCTAACACATTGGAATCCTCAACAAGGATAACTACACTCCACTATAAGGAGAATTCTCATCGCACTAGGTGGTGCCAATCCATAAGCAGTCTTTTAGGATTTCCTCCCCTAGGATTAATATACCTAAGACACAAAAATATATATAAATGCACATATTTTTAAGTGAGAATCATCCCATCATTTTTTTAACACTCAAAATATAAAACATAGGTGGTGGAGGTGACTTAATTACCAATTAAGGATGTAATCATTATTGAGGTATTTGATTTAAAGGATTAAAAATGTCATAAGAATATTTTGTTCATGACTCATGAACTATGTTATGCACTCACCTACCCAAGCATCATATACAACCATCACCATAGAGACTCTCAATAAACCAACCATTAAACAACTCTAAAAGGGTACAAATGCTCCTAAGGGTACAAACTCCTAAGAGATTAAATTATTTGGTCAAATGTAGAATTCATCCACATAGATAAAAATAATTCCAAGACTCATGGATGTTTATTAACTATAATAGTCATCAAGCCATACATGAGGATATAATGAATCTCACAACTCCAATCATGGTGTAACATGATTCTCCACTGAGGCTCTACAAGTAAAAAAACACTTCACTTAACTAGTATAATAATATATGTCACTAGCTTCCCCATCTTAGTCAATCATAATTCAAATCCATCACCAAAACTATTCCATTGAACTTAGGTAGATTTGCCTTTTTCATATATCTATCCAACTCCATAGCTATCTGTGATTTTGCATCTTAAGGGTTTTGTACTTAGAAGAATGATTTTTAGGCACATCCTGGTGCACTTCCTCTTCATTTCCATGAACTTATTATTCTAGGGCTGATTTTTTATCCTTGGTTTCATTCATGACTATGAGAATCTCATCTAACCTTACCACTTTCTCAATATCAAATCTATTAGGATCATATGGAGGGTTGTTGTTGACATTTAAAACCTCTCTAGATACTCTAGATTTTCACCAAATTCCTCTTTGATAAATAGAAGGATATGAAAACACTATTAGACTCATTAGGTCTTATATTTTGAGCCATAACTCTGATACCACATTTAATAACCCCATTGGGTTTGATTAGAAATACATGATATATTTTTTTAAAATTTAAGCAATGTATTCTTTCATTAGATTTCACAATGAGAATCTAATTAGTGATCTATCTAAAAAACACTAAGTATCTTAACTATAATATAAGCATGTAACAACTACCTATTATTTATAATAAGAATCATATGAAATAAAACATAACTGAATATAGAAAGTAATTAAAAATATCTAGTCATGGCTGATACAAACATGTATCCACTATTGTCAATGGATAATAAGTAAATAATTACATCTCATCATATTAATGTCTCAATAATAATAAATAAAATATAATGTACAAGATACAAAGCTCCACAGAGCATGTGTTTCCCAAACTCTGGTATCTATGGCAATCTCAAGTGCCATCTCCAAAGAATTATTTTTTTGGGGATAGAGAGCATCATCCGATCACTTTTACACACCAACCATGGACCATAAATCCTATATAAAATCCCCCATTAGGAAATGACCATTCCTTCATAGATGAGTAGATAGTGAAGGTGTTAGAATCCAGAGAGACAAGCTAGTACCCATGTGCTCTATAATTTCTAATAACGTGTAGTGCACCATAAAGAAATCCATTTTAACATGATATTTCATAAGTATGTAAATCATACATATAAAATGACAATATCTAACTAAAATTAATTTGGCCAAAGTTTTCAATAGTTATTGATCTCTAAGATTAGTCAATTTTAAACACACCACTTGATCAAATTACCTTCACCTGGCATTGATGGTGCTAGTAAGCTAGTGAAGTCTGTATCACTACTTACTCGGTACCAACAATGCAAGATTTCATTAACATAAATATAACCAATAGATTCATATACATTACTTCCTAATAGCAATCATAAAACATGATAAATGCAAGAATAATCAAAATTCATGCATTCAGTCCATCAAATGTATGAATGAATCTCCATAATATTGTTTAACCATAAATAATAAACAAACAAGTATAGCTTATACCAACCAAGTATAATATATATTAAATTACAAATTTTTAATTTTCATAAGGAGATACAAATATTGTATATTCTCTGATAAAAACCAACATCATATCCATCCTTTTATGTACACACTATTCAATTACAACCAAATAGTCATGATAAAGAAGTCATAATTTTCACGAAAACATAATCTTTCATATAAATAATTTGTTTTAGTTTATGAGGTTGTATGCATATATAAATAATTTTCCATTTTTTGAGAATCTAAAACTTATATGCATACATCATGATGTACTAATATATGATATATATGTATAAATACTTGTATATGTTAATATACTCATAATATATACCACATGCAGGTTTTCAATATTGTATGTATATATAACAATAGTTAGTCATAATATTTTTAGAAGATTGAATAACTAATAACCCAATTTATACCTCACATGAACATAATTCAAAAAAATTATTATGTTTCTAAGAGACTATATTCATCTGGTTATAGTTTTGTGCCCCTCTGAATCCTATGACTTATGTTATCAATCCATTAACTATAGATATAGGCATATGACCCAATACACCTATCTATTTTTTATATCTATATGTATACTTAAATCGATATGTAGATATATTTTTTATATATACACCCTTGTACATATTAACTCTATTCATACTATGTATCACATACAAGCATCTAAAAATATATAAATATTATAAATGTCAACAATCATCTAAAATTCTAGACAATGATTTCAACAACCATTATAAATTTACCATTCACAATATACATAGATGATTTTTTTTAGGATAGGGGATTCATCAATATGATACTCCATAGTTCTTATCCCTAAATAAATATATTTTCATCCAGATGTATTCAAAAGGTATATAACTCTATATTCCTTACTCATCTTAAATGCACTAAAGTAATAGTATATCAATTCACCTACATAAATCATAGCTTACGGATAACATGTATACAACATTATATTAGTCTATATCGATAAATCATATTTTATAGATCATATAAATTCAATTATATAAGTATCACTAGTTTTTAACAATATAAATTATGGATGTTGTAATTTTTATTGAAATTTATAACATCATATAGCTTAAGATGGTTATACAAACATACATACATACATATATATTACTAAAATATACATATCTTAATTGATGCTCTATATCTAACTGTGAGTGATATCCTTATTAATATGCTATAAATACTTTCATCTCACTATGTCCATGTGCATTCATATCCATGTATATCTTAATTGGTGCCAAGGATGCACTATATTAAATACGCTGCATAATATCTATGATCAAGAATATGATCACCAAAATCCATAAACACTTTTATAATATTAATACAGATATCTAAGATATGCTCAATAGATATTTTAGTATTTATTCCACCATAAATCACCAAGCTTTATATAAAAAAATAGTTTTGTTTTAAAACTCTTCCAATTATAGAATAAAAGTGCTCTCTCTCTCTCTCTCTCTCTCTCTCTCTCTCTCTCTCTCTCTATATATATATATATATATATATATATATATATATATATATATATATATATATATATATATATATATATATATGATTTCCCTGATTTTATATTATACAAAAATAAAACTATACCATATTTACTTATGTAAATTCATTATTCACATATGATTTTGTTTTAAATGTGAAAAACATATAGCTTACAAAATATATATCTAAATGACTTTATATATATATGATTTCCCTAATTTTATATTATACAAAAATAAAACTACCCTATATACACTTTTACCATATTTACTTATGTAAATTCATTGTTCACATATGATTTTATTTTAAATGTGAAAAATATAGCTTACAAAATATATATCTAAATGACTTTATCTATGATCTCTACACATTGTAATAAGAATTAATTTATGCCAGAGATAGGGATTTGAGGATGGAGGCGACGGTGCATGATGTGAATGGTAGGATGTAGACTGATGATCCTAGAGGGGGGTCAGGTTTTGAGAGATCTACGGCAGAGACATCTGCCAAAGGGAAGGAGCCGGTCTACTCTAGTGACCATGTGAAGTTAAACAAGGTGAATGGGTGTCTCTTGTGCTGCTAGGATAGGCCCATTCTAGTAATTCCCCTTGAAGCCGTGAAGGAGGATGTTGAGTACCTTTTAGCTCATGCTCTTATCTATAAGTTTTTGGGCATCAAAATTTTTGTATCAGCCTTGGAGGCCTAGATTTGCCGAACCTGGTAGGTGGAGGGTGACCTTGACAATATGTTAGCTGGGAATAGTTATTTTATGGTAAATTTCTCCTCTGTATCTGATTGGAATCAGATTTTCAAAGGAGGACCTTACTACTTTGACCAGATTGGCTTGTTTCTCAAACCCTGGCATATAGGGTTTAATTCCATGGAGGATCTTCTAGCATGCATGCCTATTTGGGTGTGCCTCCCAAGACTTCCTCTAGAATTTTGGCATGAGGATATTCTGTGATAAATAGCTGCCATGCTGGGTACTCCTACTGCCATAGCGCACTAATCGCTAGACAAAAAGCTCATTTTGTATGCCCGTATTTGTGTAGAGATTGACTTAAATAACCCCTTACCAAATATGATGGAGATATGCTTAGGATCCTCATCCTAGCTTCAGCAGATTGACTATGAATCTATTCCCTTCAGGTGTAGAATCTATTATGAATATGGACATCTACACTGTCAATGCTCGCAGGCATCAAGAGTCAATGAAGAGGCTACCAACATCACCAAAGGATCAGTCCTTCCAGCCCACTTGGCAACTAGAAATTTTTAGTAGGGCAGCGCCACAAAGTAGAACATCCCTTTAAATCCTAGGGCCACAACGCAAGGACCACCTGGCTTTATTGGTAAGGACAAAGAAGGATTTACCCAAGTCAAGTGTTGGTCAAGGGGTCAGGGATAGAAGCGTGGGAATCAAGATCAGTAATTGGAGATGGGCTTCAACCATTTTAAGACTCTTGAGAGTATGGCCATTGAGGATGGTATCCCTTTGAGTGAACAGGGGGGACCTACAGATTATGAGGGTAAGGTTTCCTTCCTCACTGAATCTCAGGATATGTTGATCCAGCCAACTAGGGAGACCTCTCCTAAACTGAAAGAGGGAGCCCTAGTTGTTTTCCCACCCCATCAGGACAAGGATAACAGTTGGGCAGACATGGTAAAAGAGGCAGAGCTTTCTAGGAAAGAGAAGGCCTTAGCTTCTATGCTTGGCCTAATGCAAAGGCCTTTCAAGAAAGTATCTTTCACCACACCTTCTAGAGTGGGACGTAGGAAGGACCAAGAAATAATCAAACTTACAGGAGATCTACTAGTAGAATTAGGGGTAGTCAAGACCCTAGATGAACACTTCCCTCCCTCTACCCAATGATTGTACTATCATGGAATGTAAGGGGGTTGGGTAACACCCCCAGATAGAAGGCTATCTATAAGTTGGTTGTTGATCACACTCCTGATATCCTTTGTATTCAGGAGACTAAACTAGTGGTTGACGCTATGTTTACTTATTTGCCCAAATTTTGGCTTTATGGGCAATGCCAGTGTGTGGGTGCTAGGGGCATAGCTATATGCTAGGATCCTAGAAAGGGCATGCCACTCCACTAGATTGCTAGTTCCTTAGATCTCTCTATGGTTGCCTCTTCTCTGGATACCAAGGAGCTGATCTTGGTCACCTCAATGTATGCACCAGTGGATATCTCAGGGCAGCATAAGCTTTGGGAGCACCTATGGCAGATCAAAAGTTGTCACCCTTTCCTACCTTAGATTCTGGTAGGAGATTGTAATATAGTCCTTTTCTTGGAGGAGAAGAGGGGAGGGGTTGCATGCTTAAGAGCCTCATCTGAGCTTTTTTGCCACAATATGGACTTGCTTTGCCTATCAGATGTCAAACCTTTAAATGGTATCTTCACCTGGAACAATAGGAGATCAGGTAAGGAAGTTATATCTAAATGCTTAGATAGGTTCCTTGTGTCTTGTTTTTGGCAATCTAGTGCAATTTATTTGGCCTCTAAAATTCTAGACTGGAGAGGGTCTGATCACTGGCCCATCAAGCTCACCACTAGTCATATTGCGGAGCCCAAGAAGCCTCCCTTTAAATTCTAGCTAATGTGGCTTTGAGACCCGAATCTCTATGATTTGATGACCCAATGGTGGGGACAAGGTGGGTTGGAATATGGCATGGCTATGTACTCTTTTGCTAAGAAGCTTCATTATGTGAAGAGGAAGCTGCAAGACTAGAATAGAAACTACTTTGGGAATCTCTATACTATGAAGAAAAAAGCTTAGGACCGGTTGGACTCAATTACCAGACAGATTCATGATGTGGGCTTCTCTGAGGAGCTCCATAGGATAGAGCTTCAAGCGGTGAAGGATCTTGTTGAATGGGAACTTTGGGAAGAAATCTTTTGGAAATAGAAGGCTCGAATTGACTAGCTATAGGAAGGAGACAAAAATATAGCTTTTTTCACAAGTCTGTTCAGGCACAATGCAACAAGAATTATATTACCTCTCTTGTTACCTCAGATGGCACTTGTCTGTCATCCTCTCCGACTATCTCTCAGGAGGCTGCCCGCTTCTTCTCAACACTTCTATTTGGTAATGCACCCATGGATGATAGGGAGTAGAACACTGTTTTATCATGCATTCCTCTTGTGGTTACAGTGGCTATGAATGAGATGCTTATGAGACCAATTGGCATGGAGGAAGTTGAGAGAGTCATCTTCAGCATGCATAGTGGCAAAGCTCCAGGACTAGATGGCTTCCTACCTAAATTTTATCAAGATTTTTGGGAGATTATTTGCCAGGACCTCTTTGATGTGGTGTTGGAATCTTTCTCCAACAAAGAGATGCTTAGGGCCTTTAATGCAACTTTCCTTGTGTTAATCCTAAAGAAAGAGTAGGCTAATTAGTTGGATCTTTTCCAGCCTATTGCACTCTATAACATGGTCTATAAAATTATTACCAAGCTTATTATGGAGCGGCTTAAAGTGTGGTTGCCCATGGTTATTTCAGAAGAGCAAGGTAGCTTTGTGATTGGCAAGCAAATTTTAGATGGGGTGGTGATTGCCTCAGAGGCAATACACTCCATGAGTTTGTCTCAAGAGAGAGCCATGTTTATCAAGCTTGATATGGCTAAAGCTTATGATAGATTCAATTGGAACTTCTTACACAAAATCCTTTTGGCCTTCGAATTTAATCAGGCTTGGGTCCGTTGGGTGCTAAGTTGTGTGACTATGCCTTCCTTTTCTGTTCTCATCAATGGGGAGCCATCCAAGCTTTTTGGCACTTCTAGAGGTCTTCGGTAGGGGGACCCACTCTCACCATACTTGTTTATTATTCTAGTAGAGGGACTGGGGTGACTTATCAAATATCAGGCATCTTATGGCATAGTTCATGGGTGGCAGTTGGGGAATGGGCTAACTATGCTAACTCATCTCTAATTTGTGGATGACAATATCCTGGCTAAGAGAGCCTGGGTCAAGGAAGCAAAAGCTTTTCGAGCCACCTTTGATACTTACCTAGCTACTTCAGGGCAAAAAATTAATGAGCATAAGTCCTCCATTTATTTTTTAATACTCTAGAGCCCATCCAGTAGAGGATTACCACTACCCTAAGATTCCAAATTTAATCTCTTTCAGTGACTTACTTGGGGATCCCCTTAGTGGTGGGAAGACAGTCGAGGTTGTTCTAGCAGAATGTTCTGGATAAGTTAAAACAAAAAGTCAATCACTGGATGCATAAGTGGCTTTCTACTACCGGCAGGGTGACTCTCCTACAATCCATGATTCAAGCATTGCCTATATACTGTAGTATGGCCCAAGTAGCTCTAAAATACTTTCTTAATGAGTATGATGTGCTATCCCAGCAATTCCTTTGGAGTGACAATTTACAGAATTCCAAATGGAGCCTCATCCATTGGAATACTGTGTGCCGACCAAAGAGGGAAGGAGGTCTCGGCTTGCGCTCTGCCATTTTGTCTGGTCAAGATTTTCTAGACAAAGTTTACTAGAGATGGTGCTCCAATTAATCTCACCTCTGGGCTTGTATCCTTTCCTCTAAGTATCTTTCAGGAGTTGCTCCATCTGAGGACCCTAGATTCCCCATCACGGGGAGAGGATCTTTGGTGTGGAACACTCTCAAGCTTGGAGCTCACCTGGTGCAGCGTAGCCTTTTTTGGATTTGCCACAACAGCAGAGAGGCACTCTTCTAGCAAGAGTCATGGGATGGGGATCCTCCCCTCCTATCTTCTCATCCACATTTATAGCCTCTTTATGAGTCCTTTTTGTCGAAAGGGTGGGATACAGTTGAGCATTATAAAGAATCTTTTAACCTAGGTATGTTTGTTGGATATCGATGGAAAAACTCCTCTGATTAGCTATCGAGAGGGACTAAGGGAGAGAGACTAGAGTTATCTAAGATCCTTACAACTTGTAGATGTAGTTTCCTATAGGGGAGAGATGTTTTGGCCTAGGGAGGAGCATCCACTGGCTTATACTCTGTATCTTTCAACTACCTTGAGTTGTCAAAGTAGTATTTTGTGGAGATTGACTTCCAATGGGGAAAGAAAATTTGGAGCTTCTTCTCTTGGCCAAAATGTAATTTCTTTCTTTGGACTCTCACTTACAATAGGTGCTTGACATGGGAGAATCTGTGTAGCAAAGGTTTTCAGGGGCCTTCCATTTGTGTTCTCTACCATAGCAGTGGGGAGACTGGTTCCCACCTATTTTTTCATTATTCTTTTTCTAAATGTCTTTGGCATCTATGGTGGGCAATGTGGGGCTGTCCGTGTTGGCATGCCTCTTCCTTGGTAGACTTTTGGGAGCACCTGGGCATCCTCCCTACAAGGCCTCTATCTTGCAGACTACCTAGAGTATTGGCCCAACCTTTATTCTTTGGAATTTATGGAATGAAAGGAACTGAAGGATCTTCTAAAACGTCAGCATGGAGCTTAGGTCTGTGTGGGTGAAAATCCTATCTGCTCTCCAAGAGATCCTTCAGGTCAAATTGTGACAACATGGGGGACTTGTGTCCTGAGGATACTGCGATCTTGGATAAATTTTCCCCTATTCTACCTGCCACAGCTACTCTCTTTCCTCCCATGCACCCCACACAAGGAGCTAGACACCAGGTGCGACCTGTCAATTGCATTGGTCATTGGTCTCCACCTGAGAGTGGAATTATCAAAGTAAATATTGATGGGTCCTCTATGGGGAACCCAGGTGAAGCTGGGATAGGTGGAGTTGGAAGGGATAGAGCAGGGGTCATTTGCTTCTTTTTTTCTATTCATATGGGCCAGCACACTAACAATCTTATGGAGGCCATGGCTATATTGGAGGCTATGCAAATCTGTTGTCAACAGGGATGGCAAAGCATTAGTTGTGAATCAGATTCATAGGTGGTGGTTAACCTATTGAGCAAGAGGTTGTTTGATAACATGGATTGGTAGTTGGCTGTAGTTGTCTAACAAATTCTTCAATTAAGTTCTTCCTTGGATTTGGTTTCTTTTAAGCACATTCCCCAAGAATGGAATGGAGTTGCGGATGTTCTGGCCAAATAGGCCTCTGAGCATGGTCCAAATTGGCATATCACGATCAAGAGACGTTGCCCCCTGATTTTTCTTGTAAGTTGGCTCAACTTGTTGAGCAAGACTTGGCTTTGTAATTTTCCCGTTTTCGGGCTTTTAAAATAAAATTTTACCCCCTTTTTAGTTAAAAAATGACTTTATCTATATACAAAGATATAATCCATTGTATTTCAAATATATATAGATCATATATATATATATATATATATATATATATATATACACCTATATAAATAGAAATTTTTGCACCTCACTATGTCCATGTACATTCATATCCATGTATATCTTAATTGGTGCCAAGGATGCACTATATTGAATATGATGCATAATATCTATGATCAATAATACGATCACCAAAATCCACACTTTTATAATATTAATACATATATCTAAGATATGCTCGATAGATATTTCAGTATTTATTCCATAATAAATCACCAAGCTTTATATAAAAAGTGGTTTTGGTTTAAAGCTCTTCCATTTATAGAATAAAAGCACTCTCTCTCTCTCTCTCTCTCTATATATATATATATATATATATATATATATATATATATATATATATATATATATATAGAGAGAGAGAGAGAGAGATCTTTTATTCTATAACTGGAAGATTTTTAAAACAAAACTATTTTTTTATATAAATCTTGGTGATTTGTTGTGGAATAAATATTGAAATATCTATTGAGCATATCTTAGATATCTATATTAATATTTGAGCATATATATAGAGATAGAGAGTGCACTTTTATTCTATAACTGGAATATTTTTAAAACAAAACTATTTTTTTATATTATATTATATATATGTGTGTGTGTGTGTGTGTGTGTGTAATTTCCCTGATTTTATATTATACAAAAATAAATCTACCCTATAAACACTTACACCATATTTACTTATGTAAATTTTTTGTTCACATATGATGTTGTTTTAAATGTGAAAAACATTCATCTTGCAAAAGATATATTTAAATGACTTTTTCTATATACAAAGATATAATCCGTTGTATTTCAAATATATATATATATATATATATATATATATATATATATATATATATATATCATATATACTTATTGCACATATATAAAAATATTATTGTACCTATATAAATATAAATTATTTCACCTAAATATGTAGTTTTCCCTACTTAATTATATCATGTATACCTAATATCCATCCAAATATAAATTATTTAGAATGTTTCCAATGTAATCCAGATAAGATAGGTAAAATATCAATGATAGATATATTAGTTGCATCAATGTTGTGATGGATATATTTAATTGCATTCATTGTTTAGGTATAAAATATAAATAATTTAAATATAGTGAAATAGGTAAATGATCAATGATGAATACATTAGTTGCATTCCCTTTATTTAGGTAAAATAAATTTATAGATTAAAAAAACAACATAGGTACTTATAATAGTGGACCATAGTAATTTATATTTTAATAAGTACCTATAAACTTACTTTTATACCCTATAGATAACATAGATCACTTAATAAATTAGGTAATTTTGTCATCTAATAAATTGATGATCATACCACGTGATCATAATTAATTATTATTCCACATAACTATATAACAAAGAAGTAATGCTAAAAAATAGGGAATATATAATTAACATTCTAACTAAGTTTAGGCCATAGATCTGAATAAAATTAGTGAGGATTTATGATCTCAATATACTTGTAAAATCAAGATCTCAAGCAAGTTTTAGCTCTGATACTTATATATTTAGGTTATATCTCTGATATGATTGACCACATATTTTAAATAAGTTTGCATTTTTATAACACCATACCTAGTTCAACATACACCGTTAACATGCTTCATATGCCTAGTCTTTAATAGCTTAGGGTGTAGTTCCATACGCAATCATCTGAATTTCAACTATACTTAGTTTATGTATATTTATAATTGTCTAGTTTTTAAATTAAATATGAACAATTTGCTATTATGAATATATTCATATACATATTTCTATCTATATTCTCAGAGTTCATACAAACTCTTGCTAAATTCCAAATAATAATTTCAATTATTTCACCTACCTGGCAAAGTGTTCAATGTTGAAATGGATTCATCCATCAAAATTATTCCACTTTATGTGTCCTTCTACTCCTTTTTTCCCTTCTCCCTCAATGACTCTTCCCTTTCTTTTCTTATTATATGCCCCTCTATGCCCTTTTCTTTCCTTGTTTTATTCATTTTTTCCCCTTAATTATAAAATAATTGCTTTATTTATTAGTTACTAACTTAGCATAGTAAAACAATCATCTTGGCTTAACGATAACATGAAAAATATGAATTCAATAATATTATTTTAAATCCAATAGCTAATTATAACATCATTTTGATAATGGTAGATATTTATATTAAGTTTTTATCTATCTATATTAAGATGCTAAAACTTATAATGATATTCCAAAATATCATTAAGATAACTAGCTTATGTTCTCAACATTACTAAGATATGCTAGTTATTCTACATATGATAGTACCAAATACTATTCATATAATTTACATTTTTTATAACATTAACAATCATAAATATAATGACATGACATATACATAATCACACAAGATTGATTCACCTAAGCATAAATCTAAGCTAACACACACATATGAAATTATCTAAGTGTAGAGAAAATTAAGAATGTACTAACTCTAATAATTCAATAATGCATATAACATGTACTATCTAATGTGGTGTGTGCAAGGTTCTATCCATTCCTTTGTCATCTCCCAACACCTCCATCTATGTCATCATCTCTAATGATGTTATCCCTCTATCATGCTCTAAGGGACGAGTCTCTCTTACATCAAACTCATAACAAGTAGGTAGTTAGACTATAACATAGTGACATATAGATCATAAAATATTATTGAAACAATAAATCAATAGGATCACAATATAAAAGATATACAATATAGTTAACTCATAGTGATGTAATCATGAAGCCAAAGTAACATAAAACTATCCTATAAAAGCGTATGATTTATATCTTAATCAAATCAAATCACCAACTATAAATATCCATCGATAATCAAGTTTACGTAGTAAAAAATTAGGTTGTAAGACCCAAGGGAATAATTGAGACATTAATTAATCTTAGGTCATGAATACCTAAGGGAAAATTATGCTCTATAGATGTGTATTGAATATGAAAAATTAAATTATAAAATTAAATACAAGTTATAAAGATCCCAGTGTAAGGGGAGAGAGGTCTATGATATAACGACAAGTACAACTATAGGTTGCATGGGTGGCCAAGGTGAAATTAACATTGTTTACTTGGTGTGTTTCTATTTTGGGCTCACTTGAGATGCTATTGAAGTGTAAGGGGTTGTCCTAGGTGGAGCGTACAAAGGTTGTGTGGTCATGGTTGGACTTGTCAAGGCACTAGGAGTTATGGGAGCATAAGAAACTAAGGAAATCATAGTCACAAATGTTGTCATGAAAATTATAGCACTAAGAAGGACCATGTTTTCAGGGGCTACTATAAATATAGGGGAAACAGGAATTGGTGTACTACTAGAGATTGTGACACCCTATAAAGCTAGCATGAGAATAAATTATGGAGCTAACTAATAAAATGTAGTTGAAGTGGACTAAAATGAGGTTGCAAGGTAATGTGGAGGGGCCAATAAACTAGGAGCACAAAATAAGGTTGAATCGAATGGAGAAAGAGGAACTTGGATAATTTCATTGGATGTTTTATAAGTAATCACAACATGGGTAGGCTCAATTTTCACTAGAAAACTATGAGGAGTTTCAAGGGGATACTTAAACATACTATAATTATGGGTTGATACCTCTAGGTATGCTACAAGTTGGTGCTAAGGTGGGATTTCCTTTAGATTATGAGCTGTTTAAAGATTGAAGTGTACATGAATCCTAGGGATGGATTACCTAGGAGGTTTTTGTATGTGAAGTAGACATAAAAAATAATAAAGTAGTAACATTGGTGACCCCTTGAAATATTAATTTGGATATCATCATTATCATTTTTGGGACTTAACAGTATGTTGTCAAGAAAGTGGTCTCTCTTCTTGTAGCATCCACATAGGGATTTAATAGAATAATGTAGTAATTTATTTTTTAAATTACTTACCAACACTTATTATTTTATTATATTACACCAAAATAATATAATTAGTGATGATTAACATACTTAACATAAGCAAACATGTAATAACAATATTTACTAATCACTATCAATTAATCATAATTGTACAAGGAAAGTAATCATACTATATATAATCTATCCACAACTAGTATAATAGTAAAATCACCACTATAAATGTATTATGATAATTAATTACAATTAAAATAGGTATATAGCCTCATCAAAAGTATAATGATAGATACTATGCTCTATGAAACTCAATATAATCTGACTCATCTGTATCTTTGATAATCTCAAGTGTAGTTTCCAAGTACAATAGTAGGGAAGGAGAGAATTATTTGAGTGTTTCTCCACACCAACCATAGACAATTGATCCCCCACACAATCCCCCAAATAGGGAATGGTCCTCCCTTCATGGATGGGCAGCTATTGATGGCGGAGGAATCTAGAAAGACATTCTAGTACCCATGTGCTATAATATTTCTAATACATTATGTGTATCATAAAGAAAATATGATCTAACATGATATTGCACAAACACTTAAATCACACACATGAAATGACAATGTCTATCAAGCATTATTTTGGCCAAATTTTTCAAATAGCTAATGATCTCTAGGATCAATTAATTTCATCAACATCACTTGATCGGATTACCTTCATCCTACATTGTTGGTGCTAACTAAGCCAATGAAGTATGTCTCGCTTATTATTTAGAAGCATCAATGCTATATTTGGTTAACATTTAATAATAATCAATTGGTTCATACAATTATTTCTACTAGCAAGTATAATTCATTAACTAGTTACAAAAATATTTACTTTACATACATTTAGTCTGTCAAACATGTGAAATGAACCTTAATAATAATATAACATGTACAAAATATTACTACAAGCAAGTTTATATACATGTGGGTATATACAAATCTTTCTAGGAATTTAATTTTTTTCTTAATTAAATTATATGTATAAAATTATCAATTTCATAGATTAAAGTTTAAACCATACAATATAACACAAATTACATAATAATTTGCGAAACTTTAATTAAAAATACTTAATCTGTTCATCTTAAAATATAGGCTTGTATGCATATAGTTATATTTCCTAATCCATCAATATTTCATGACTTATGCGATCAGTCACATACTATAAGTATATTCATGCCACCTAATTTATCATTATAGATTATACACATGTAGGAAAACCTAAATTCTTTGATACATATATCTCATATATTTAGATATGTTTCCATTATCTATATCCCATAATATAGATAATTTAAACATTTCATTATTTTGATATACATAGATTTATATCTATTTACATAATTCATTTTCAAGGTTATACATAAAACTAAATGTAATTTCATAAACCTTAAACTCTTGTTAAATATACGACTATATGAGTCTATCATTCATTGGCAGTTTTGATAATGCTATGTTCTTTTTACAAACATACATAGTTTGTCAAAAAAATCCCAAATATATAGTTTCCTTTATAAGTCTAATTTCTCAAATTATAATCCAATAGAAATTAAAACTGATCCTCCCTATTTTTTTTGATATAGACTTCTTACAAATCAATTTGGGCAGTAGGCCCATTTATAATGTCATTATTCTTAGAGTACCGAAATCAATTTTTTTGAGATATAAACATAATAAGGATTCTATTCATAGTCCATAAATTTGTCAATCTTCTACATAGGTTTTGTATTTTCAACATATCAAGTTAAATTCTCCAAATCCTAACGAATGAAGTCCACTTTTGTTTACACTCCTTGGGATTTTTATAGCATATAGGATTAGTGTTTTGGATGGTCAATCCATCCACAAGGCTAAAATTATTCTTTTTCAATTAAATTTTAGTCTTCAAACCCTGATAAAACAAATTCATTCATAAAAAAAATCTAAATTTGATATAAATAAAAATACATTGCCAACATTTTTCAATGCTCCAAATTTGAAACCAGAGAATCTTTTTCCTCTTGCTTAGCTCATTTTCACTTCTCCTCAGCCATGTCTCCTCTTTTCAATGACTCGATACATATTAAAATTCTATGATAATCCCCAAATTGACTAGAATTTTCATGTATCTACTAGCTTCTAGTTATCTATTCATGCTTAATCCACTACTTTCCTCTTAACTTGCTTAACTCATAGTTAATAACAATAAAAACCCCTAATCACAGCATCGAGCCTTCTCATTTTTGTTTAATCATTATTTTTTTATCAAATCCAAATTTTTGTGATTTTTTAAAAAAAATTTGAGTATAACATTTAAACAAGTCCCCCTTTGTCATGATAACTCATTTTTACAAAATCTGCATAGTCCATGTATAATTCAAAACTAGACTTTGGATTATAGGATAGCTTTTTAAGATATTCAAACTCTATAAAATATAATAAGATAATTATCCCTTGATAATAAACCAAGAAAGTATTACTTGTAACTATTTTACATTAATTATTTGCATTCCTTACTATTATATGTAGACTATATATGTCTACACAATAACTTGTCAAACATTGATTTTTTTGAATATCAATCTTTACAAACTTAATGTTATAAAATTTTATTTAATACATTAGCTAATATATATAACATATAAATAATATTTTAATCAAAATATTTACATTTCCTTATTCATAAGCATGAATAGAATAATATTATATAAACATATTATAATTAAATCACTATATCTATGTATAAAATAAAAAATCCTACAATATTTACCCCATATAAATATGTTAATGCATAAAACATGAAAGTTATAATATCCAATAAAATTTACTTCCAAAATTTAATAATACTACTAAACCAAACACAAAATTAATATTATGTTTTAAACCTACTATGGTGTGTGCATGGGTCTTAGCAATTTCCTTTGTCATCCTTCACTATCTCCATCTATGCCACCCTCTCTGATGATGTTATCCCTTCATTATGTTTTGAGAGATGTAATATCTTGCATCACACTCATGATAAGAAGGTATTTTTTTAGTTTTATCAAGATATAATCATAAAATAATACTATAATAATAAGTAACATAATCATTATGTACATAATTCATAATTAGCCACCTCATAATAACGAACTCATGAAATCTATGTAACACACATCTATCCCATAATAGTATCTAACCTAAGATTTAGTTAAAAAGTAAAAAATCAAATTAACTTTAATATTAATCCATGGATAAATATGTAAAATATTTTAGGTGTGTGAATCAGGAGGTAACATCCTTCCCCCCTAAAACTAGTCATCATCTCAATGATAGTTATTCAAATAATAGTTCTGAATAATAAGCATAATTTAATAGAATAAAAACATAGTATCTAGTATCAATCAAGAAAATAAATATGTAAATAATCTATAGAACTTCTCATAGTCCTCCTAAGTAACACTATCCTCAGAGTAATGCTCACATAAGACCTTGCACTATAACACTTCTCTATTTCATAAACAAAGTTTATGAGTGTCAATTAATCTGATTGGTTCTACTGTGGCCACCCCAAGATCCAAAAACTACAAGGCATTCTAATCCAACACATGTGAAGGATCAACTATATAATTATTAATATAAGATAATTGGAAGACATTATGTAATAGAGATAGGGTTGGTGGCAATACAAGATTATACTTTATAAGATTGACCACTTCTAAAAAATCAAACGGTCCCACATTTCTTGATGAAATTTTTGTTGACTTTTTGAATTTAATCGAGCTCTTTTATAGCTTAACTCACAAAAATACTCTATCACCTACTAAAAACTACCTAGTTACTATTTTTATATCAGAATAGCTCTTTTTCCTATCATTGGCCTTGCCCAATCTCTACTTGATTATTTTTACTTAATCTTCCATTTCTAAAAGCATCTCAGGTTGAAAGACTACCTTGTCTTCTAACTTGTCCCAACTGATTAACATCCTACACTCCTCCCATAAATTGCTTCAAATAGAGCCATCTTCAATGTAGATTTATATGAGTTTTTATATGTAAAATCAACCAATAGGAGGTATTCTTCTCATTTGTATTTTTGATCCATGTAATACATATGAACAAGATCCTATAAAACCTTATTAACTAACTTAGTTTGACCATCAGTCTATGGGTAATATGCCATACTAAAGTTTATTTTCATACCTAAAGCACTAAGTTGAGTTAACTAAAATATATAAGTCATTCTTAGATCATGATCTGATATGATATTATTTATAAAACCATGCAATTGATACACTTCCTTTACAAACTTCCTCACAAGAGTTAGTGCATCATCTATCAAATTGTCTAAAATAAAATATACTACATTGATTAGTTTACTGACTACAACCAAGATCATGTCATGTCTATTATGAGACAAGGGTAATCCTTGGATAAATTCCATATTTATCACCTACCACTTCCACTCTATATGTCATATGGATATAAAAATCTTGTGGGATGTGCATATTTAGCTTTCACTCGCTAATATTCTAAATAATGAGACACAAATTCCATTACATCTTTCTTGATTCCCTTCCAAAACTAAAGTGGTTTAAGCTCTTCCATAAGATTTTTTACTCTTAGATGTCCTAAATATAGGGCATTATGCAATTCCCTTAGCACTGTGCTCCTTAGACTTTCTTGATCTAACACATACATCCTATTGTTATAATGCAAAATACTATCACTCCTAAAACTATATCCTTTATACCTAGGATTTTGAGCATTCTATGTCAAATATTTACTTACTTAGTCATATAATTCATCCCATGGAGAGAACTCAATCACATTATCCCTAAAATTACTCCTAATAGTAGCCATAACTACTATGTACATTTTATGACTCAAAGCATCAACAACTCTATTCTTTTTACATTTGATGTAATTAATATCAAAGTCATAGTTAAAACAAAAATTACAGCCAATGCCTCTTATGAGCATTTAAATTTGGTTGGATAAAAATGAATTTGATTCCCAAGTTATCAGTCTTGAGCTCAAATGGCTTTCCCAACAGATAATGTCTCGAAACTTGTAAAGCATGGATTATTAATTGCAAGTTCAAGATCATGAGGGGCATAATTCACCTCATAAGGCTTCAAGTTTCTTGACTCATAAGCTAATACTACACCATAATACATAAATAATCATCCTATTTCATCCCTAGATGCATCTATAATTACTAAAAATTGATCGTTCGGATTATGAACTCTTAACACTGGTGTTAAAGTAAGCCTTATTTTCAATTCTTGAAATGCTACTTCACACTTTTCTAATTAGATAAAAATGTGATGTTTATGTCATATAAAATTAATTGGATTAGCTATCTTGGAAAATTTTGAAATGAATTTCCTGTAATAGCTCGTTAATCTCATAAAAATCGTTACCTTGTGTATATTCTTTGGTACCGACTATTCCATAATGGCTTTTATCTTAGTTATATCAATATAAAATACTAGTTTCTAAGATAATATGTCCCATATATTACATTTTATTTTGGAAAAAATCACACTTGAACAACTTACCATATAGCCTATGCTTCCATAGACATTTCAAAACTAGGTCTAGATGTTGAATATGCTCTTCTTCATCCCTTGAGTATATAAGAATGTCATTTAAAAATACCAAAAAAAATGATCGAAGTAATCTCTGAACACATTGTTCATGAGATTCATGAATGTTATTGGTGAATTTGTCAATCCAAATAGTAACATGGTGAACTCGTAATACCCATAGCAACTTATAAATGCCATTTTTGGAATATCTTCATCTTTTATCCTAAGCTGGTCATATCCATCTATAATATCAATTTTAAAACAAGACCATTGATCTTCACATCTGATCAAAAAGATCATCTATTTGAGGTCGAGGATACCTATTCTTGATGGTTGTTTTATTCAACATTCTATAGTCAGTGCAAAGTCAAAGAGTGCTATCTTTGTTAACACAAACAAATAGATCACCCCATAGTGACAACAATTATTTAAGTTATACCTTCTATTCTACTACTTTAGTGTTTGTCATTCTATATAGAGCCTTACATAGAGGTTATAATCCTGGTTTGATATCAATTGAGAAATCACATTCCTATTTAGGAGGTAATCTTGGAAATTGTTCTAGAAAGACATCATGAAAATTTCTAAAGAAAGGATAATCTTCAATTGATGTTTTCTTAGTTTCCTCCATTTCATTTACTAAATGCTTGACACCCTTTATCTTGGGCCTTCTTGAGTTGCATTACATAAATATACCTAAGCCTTAACTCCCTTTTCTCACATTGAATTAGTATCTTAATTATAGAATCATCAAGACACTCAACCCTTTTTTAATAATAATCAACCTTGGCTTATTGCTTCACAATCTAGTTGACACCTAAGATCACATCATATGATCCTATAAGTGCTACATAAAGGTCTATAACCATGGTGAATTCTAGAAACCTAATTTATACTTATACCAAACACTTGTTCACCTAGGATTTAGATTCTTTCCCATATTATACCAACCATGCATTTACTATTACACCAATTTTTATTGAAAATTTATTCAAAATTCTAGGATCTATGAAACATTATATGGCCCCTATATCTATCAAAATAGAAACTAAATGTTTAAAAGAAATACTTGATAGTTATATGGGTAGAGTTTGGAATTTGGATTGATGATTATCAACCACCACATGAATACATTATTAAAAATTTCTATGCCAAGGGGAAACACCTTTGTTTCTCATATTATCTTGAGTAAATTCACATGCAAAAATGGTCACTTCCATATATGAAACAACCTCTTGGTGGTCCCTTCCTATCAGATATTTGGTTTCCCTTAAAACTGCACTTGGAACAATTACCTAATTTCTTGATACCTAAACCACTATTGAATATGTTATTCTAATTCTTGGAGTTTCCACTCCTCTACTTCTAGTTTTTATTCTTGAAAGTTGACTTTGAACTTCCAAACTTTTTTTTCAACTTGTCTTTGACCTAAGCAAGATATTTTAACTTTTTCTCTTGTTTGACTACTTTATCAAAGACTTGGTCCATGATAGATGTTCCATTAACATCCACTTGTTCACCAATCTGAAGTTTTATGCCCATGATAAAATTCCTAATCCTAAAACTCTCATCATCCTGATACTGAGGTACATATTTTAGAAGTTTGGTGAACTATTCACAATACTCATCACCAATAAGTCTCTTTGCTTCAGATTTTGAAAATACATAAGATTTTGATCAAAATATATTTGTGGAAGCTATCATAATATAAATAGTGTCACAACATATTCCCAAGTAGTGGTGGTCTAATTTAGGTTCATTTCCAACTCCTTGTCAGCTCACCAAATAGTTGCTTCTCTAACTAACTGATAAACTCCCCAAATAGTCTTGGTGACCTTAGAGTAGTTTCAAATCTTTAAATAATTCTCCAATTCATTTAAGTATGCTTCATCTCCATCTCCCATAATTATTCTATCAAACTTAGGTGGATTTACCTTTCTCATGTTCCTAGCCAATTATATGGCTACACGATCTCTAGCATCTTGAGGCACTTCCTAATGTCTCTTCTCTTGAGGAATTTCCTCCTCAATAGGGTTATTTTTAGGCCTATCCTATTGGGCCTCTTCCTCATTTCCATTAATTTCTTGCTCTAGGGCTACAACTTTATCCCTAGTCTCATTCATGGTCATAATAATATGATCTAACTTTGTTGCTTGTTTAGCGACAAATTAGTTAGGATCAAATGAAGGGTTATTATCATTGACATTTGAAGGACCCTCACCCAATGCTCTTGCTTTTACCATTCTTATTTATGGTAATAGAAGAAAATAAAACATTAACATATTCATTATGTCCTAGAGTTCAAGTCTCAACTCTGATACCACAATGTAACATACCCATAGGGATTTACTAGAATAATGTAGTATTTTTTTTAAATTACTTATTAAACACTTATTATTTATTATGTTACACCATAAAATATAATTATTAATTATTAACATACTTAACTAAGCATACTTAACATAAACAAACATGTAATAACAATATTTACTAATAACTAGAAATTAACCACATTTGCACAAGGAAAGTAATCATAATATATATAATCCAACCATGACTAGTACAATAGTATAGTCACTACTATAAATGTATTACAATAATTAATTACATTTCCAATAGTCTCATAGCCTCATCGAAAGTATAATGATAGATACTATGCTCCATAGAGATTGAGTTACTCTAACTCATTTGTATCTCTAATAATCTTATGTGTAATCTCTAAGTAAGTATAGTAGTGGGGAGAGAGAGAATCATCTTAACACTTTTCCACATCAACCACGGACCATTGATCCCTTGAAAAATCCCCCAAACATTAAATTACCCTCCCTTCATGGATGGGTAGATAGTGATGGTGCAGGAATCCAGAGAGACATGTTAGTACCCGTGTGTTGTAAGATTTATAATACATGATGTGACCATAAATAAAATATGATATGATATCAGAAAAAACATACAAATCATACATATGAAATGATAATATATATCTAACATTACTTTGACTAAAGTACTCAAATAGCTAATAATGTCTACGATTAGTCAATTTCATACATACCACTTGATCAGATAACCTTCATCTCACATTGGTTGTGATAATTAAGCCAATGAAGTATATCTCACTTCTTAGTTAGAATCATTAATGTTATATTTGGTTAACATTTAATAATAACCAACTTGTTCATGTAATTATTTCTAATAGAAAGTACAATCTATTTACTAGTTATGAAAACAATTACTTTACATATGTTTGATCTGTCAAACATATGAATGAACCTTAATAATAATATAACATATACCATATGGGTAGAAACAAATCTTTTTAGGAATCTAAATTTTTCATTAATTAAATTTTGTTTATAAAATAATCAATTTCATAGCTTAAGTTTAAACCATACAATATAACACAATTTACATAATAATTTTCAAAACTTTAATTATAAATACTTAATTTATTCATCTTAAAATTTAGGCTTGTACATATAGTTATAGTTCCCACTTCGTCATGATTGTGTGACTTATGTGATCAATCACATACTATAAGTATATTCATGCCACCTAATTTATAAATATAGGTTATATACATGTAGGAAAACCCAAATTATCCTATATGTATGTATCATATATTTAGATACGTTTCCATTATCTATATCCCATTATTGGAATCAAAATGACTAAGAGGGGGTAGGGGTGAACTAAACTTAAAACACTCTTTGATGCTTCTATACCTTGCTCACATACCTTTCATGCTCTTCAAATAGTATCATGCCTTTGTACATATCTCTTCATGCTAATCATACACATGATCATGATATGAATATGCTTCTTAAGACACTTTGTACTCAAAAACTAATACTCAAACATGCTTACCTTGGCTTGAACCTTGACATCAACCTCAAAAGAATCATTAGGTTGCCTTAAAACTCTCTCTTAACATAGGTAAAATAGGTTACCTTAAAATTTGTTAAGGTGTGGAGCCTAAAAGCTTCACCAAGGAGCGCATTACCAAAGTTACAAGTTTACACAGTCACCGGCGTCAGTCAGGAGTGACTGATGTCGGTCAGGTGCAGTTTAAGAGATTCCAGCATCGGTAGAGGATCGGCTGACGTCGGTCACAGGCAAGCAGGTAGGAACTGGCGTCAGTTACCTATGCATCTACAATGCTATTTCCGAGGACAGAACCGAGTGTTTGTATGATGAGTTTAAGTCTTAGTCTTAAGTTCGCGTCTCTATTATTAGTAAGACTATTTTTTAGAGCCCTTGTTCAAGAGGCTTAATTGTTGGTTGTAAGTGCATGCTCAAGTCTCCTAATTCTATATGTAGAATTAGATCTTCTTAGATTATTGTAGTAGTAGTTCATTGTATTGAATGTTGAAGAATAGTACAGAGTTGTATCATTCCAGGTTGTTGGAGTTGATTGTACTTGAGAGAGAGAGCTCTTGACGAAAAGAGATCTAGAGAGAGATCTGTACATCTGAGAGAGGTGTGGAAGAAAGAAGTTTCTTCAATTGTATTCCTTCTGTAAAGAGTTTAATACAAGTTTTCAGGGTGGTTTCTTGTATCTCTTGTTCTTTGCTATTTATCATTCTAGTTACTTATCTATCTGATTTAATTCTACAATTTATTGCTTTCATAATTGTAATCAAATTGTTGGTTGATCCCCAATAAGTGGTATTAGAGTAGAACTGACGCCAGCCAGTTACAGGCTTGGAAGTGATCGAGGTCAGTCACTATCAGAGAATTTGGGTGGACAGCGTGTTGTGAACGAGTCTTATATGCCCATCAGGAGGTCAGAAAGGGTAAGTAAGCCTCCAATTCGATATTCCCCTTCATTATTCTATTTATTGCTAACTAATGGTGGAGAACCAGAGAGTTTTGAAGAAGCAATATAAGTGGAGTCCAAGAGTCAGTGGGAGCGTGGCATGGTTGAGGAGATGGAGTCCTTAAAAGAGAACCAGACATGGGATTTGGTTGAGTTGCCAGCAGGTAAGAGGACACTGAAGAACAGATGGACCTACAAGTTGAAAGAAGGTGAGAATGGATAGATGAGATATAAGGCCAGATTGGTAGTGAAAGGATTTGCACAAAAGCCAGGTATTGATTTTGGTGAGATTTTTTTTCCTGTTGTTAAAATGACTTCTATACGGGTTGTATTGTCTTTGGTTGCTATTGAGGATTTGCATCTTGAGCAGCTAGATGTGAAGATAACATTTTTGTCATGTCCCCTTTTTAGTTGACATGTGCAGAGTAGATGATTAGCCTATTATGCGATCCTCGTAGGCTGATGAGATGGATAGAGGGTCTTGATGGAGCTGGGCTTGGCTTTTGTTTGGGCTCTTTCAGACATGAATTAAGGGAGATATTAATATTTGATTGATTTAATCAAATATTAATTATTTGGTCCAATTTTAATTAATTATTAATTATTAATTAATTATTAAGTATTAATTAATTATTAATTATTAATTATTAATTATTAATTATTGGGTCTAATTTTAGGATCCTAATTCTAATTCAAGAATTGGTCTAATTTTAAGACCCTAGTTCTAATTTAAGAAGCCCTAGTTCTAATTTAAAAAGCCCTAAGTCTAATTTAAGGGAATCTAATTTTAGCAAGCACACCTTTGGAGAAGTATAAGAAATTATCATGGGAGAGAGTTGGTATTCATGATTATTATTGATATTGATTCTTGTTAAGAAATTCTTCTGTGAAGACTGAGCCAAGGGTTCCAAGATTCCATTTGCATTGAAGAACGTCAACTCTTCATTGTGTGCGATTCAGAGGTTGTGAAAGATCAGCCGATCTATTACCAAATTGAGAGATAACTTCATACAAAAGTTATCAGAGGTGTTTACAAGTTTGAGAGATAACTTCACTCAAAACCTATCACAAGGGTTTACAGGTATTTCATTATTTTGGGTTTTGATTCAAGAATTATCTAGATATAGATCTTTTGTATTAGCCCATAATTCTACATATTAGGATCAAGCATACAGGTTATGCGACATCACCAGCCATACGACTTCCGTACAGACCCGTGAAAATCCATACGCATCAACAGAAAGTTCAGGCACCGACATCGGTGAACAGAGAGCTATAGAGACTGACATCGGTCAACATATCACCGACATCGGCAAGTTAACGACTACAGGTCGACCGACGATGGCAGTATAACTGACGTCGGTGATTGTGTTTTTTACACAGAAGGCCGAGACTTACCAGATTCAAATTTCTTTCCCAGTTTGTGGAATATTCAAGGTATTAAGGCCATACTTCCAGTATTCATTGTATACTTGACAGAGGACCTCTATTGTAAGCTTATGAGCAAATAAATAAGAGTTTATACTGTGATTTATTTATCTATTTGAAGATATTGTGCAGAAATTTAGATAAGCAATTCAGAGCTTTTATTTTGATATTCGAAGGGATATTACAGTGGTATCAGAGCTGTTTGAGTTTCAATAGTCCCTACTGGTTGGGGATATTACAGTGGTATTAGAGCTATTTGAGTTTCAATAGTCCCTACTAGTAAGGGACATCACAATTTCTTCATGGAGATTTGGATGAAGAAATTTATATGGAACAGCTAGAAGGATTTGAGGTCAAAGGTAAGGAGAAGTTAGTGTGCAGATTGAAGAAAAGCTTGTATGGACTCAAGCAAGCTCCTAGACAGTGGTATATGAGATTTGATAGGTTTATGACTGAGCATGGCTATAGTAGGTGTCAATTTGACCATTGTGTGTATTTTAAGAGATTGGATTATGGTAGATATATTATTCTATTGTTGTACGTAGATGATATGTTGGTTGCAGGATCACACATGCAGGATATCTCTGAGCTTAAGGTGAAATTAGCTCAAACATTTGCCATGAAGGATTTGGGAGCAACAAAGAAAATCCTTGGCATGAGCATTAAGAGAGACAGGAAAAATCACAGGTTGATTTTGTCTCAAGAGGATTATGTGAACAAGGTGTTGAAATGGTTCAATATGCAGGATGTTAAATCGGTAAGCACACCTTTGGCTGGACATTTTAAGTTGAGTAAAGAACAATGTCCTAATTCACATGATGAGGTAGAGTACATGAGTAGAGTTCCATATTCTTCCATAGTAGGGAGTTTGATGAATGTAATGGTGTGTACTAGACCGGATATTGCCCAAGCAGTGGGAGTTGTAAGTATATGGCCAATCCAGGAAAAGAACATTGGAAAGTAGTTCAGTGGATCCTTAGATATCTGAGAGGAACCAACAGTAAGCATTTGTGCTATGGAGGTTTAGATACTTCTCTACATGGTTATGTAGATTCAGATATGGCAGGTGATTTGGATGGCAGGAGGAGCACCACAGGATATGTTTTCACTATAGGTGGAACGGTGGTTAGTTGGATATCAAAGTTATAGAAGGTTATTGCCTTGTCAACTATAGAAGTAGAGTATATTACAGCCACAGAGGCTAGCAAAGAGATGATATGGATGACACGGTTCATGGAAGAGTTAGGAAAGGAGCAAGAGAGTTGTAGATTGTATAGTGACAGTCAGAGTGCAATCCATTTGGCTAAGAATTCAGCCTTTCACTCAAGAACCAAGCACATATAGCTAAGGTACCATTTCATACGACAGGTATTGGAAGATGGTGAGTTGAAGCTGGAGAAGATCCATACAAATAGGAATCTTGCTGATATGTTAACCAAGTCGGTTACAAAGGAGAAGTTGAATCTTCATTCAACTTCTATTGGTCTTCATGATTGAGTTAAAGATTGAGGAGCTAGAAGATGTTGCTATACAGGTACTAGTGCAGTTGTTTATCTCCAAGTGGGAGATTGTTAAGGTGTGGAGCCTAAAAGCTTCACCAAGGAGCACATTACCAAAGTTGCAGGTTTACACAGTCACCGGTGTCAGTTAGGAGCGACCGACGTCGGTCAGGTTTAGTTTAAGAGACATCGACATCGGTATGGGATCAGTCGACGTCGGTCACAGGCAAGCAGGCAGGAACTGGCGTCGGTTACCTATGTGTCCAGAATTCTATTTTTGAGGATAAGACTGAGTGTTTGCATGATGAGTTTAAGTCTTAGTCTTAAGTTCGCATCTCTATTATTAGTAAGACTATTTTTTAGAGCCCTTATTCAAGAGGCTTAACTGTTGGTTGTAAGTGCATGCTCAAGTCTCCTAATTCTATATGTAGAATAAGATCTTCTTAGCTTATTGTAGTAGTAGTTCATTGTATTAAATGTTGAAGAATAGTACAGAGTTGTATCATTCCAAGTTGTTGGAGTTGATTGTACTTGAGAGAGAGAGCTCTTGAGGGAAAGAGATCTAGAGAGAGATCTGTACATCTGAGAGAGGTGTGGAAGAAAGAAGTTTCTTCAATTGTATTCCTTCTGTAAGGAGTTTAATACAAGTTTTCAGGGTGGTTTCTTGTATCTCTTTTTCTTTGCTATTTATCATTCTAGTTACTTATCTATCTGATTTAATTCCGCTGTTTATTGCTTTCATAAGTGTAATCAAATTGTTGGTTGATCCCGAACAAAATTCTCTATTCGTACATGAATTCCTTGTCACATCAGGTAGATAAGCTCATACCTCATAGATCACTCACCATGCATCTTCACCAGATGCACCTTGACATTAATGACATCAAATGATATCAACCTTAACATAATTTAACCACTTTAAATGATAGGACACATTACACTTATCCTTATTTAGAGAACTTTAAACCACTTAAAATTATAGGATAATATCATATACCATTAAAATTTACCATATCCACATTCTCTTTAGGTACACAATACCTTTTAGGTCTAACCACTACTTGAACCTTTTCTCAAAACACTCTTCACAATAGGCCTGTGCATGCCCAAAAACTATGTCTTGAACAACTAAATAAAAAACATAATTTTTCCAAGCATAAGATACCTGACCTTAATACAATCATCATGTTTTTTATAATTCACATCACATGTAAAAAGGACTCAAGTCCTTCTTTGAAAATAACTCACTTAGAACTGTCAGAACACTCCAAAACTTGGTCATGAACAACTTGATATTTAATACCTAAAAGAGCACTTCCCATGATCACTAAAAAATTAAAAATATTATTTCACATCTCTATATCATTATCAGTTACCAATATTTTAATGTCTAATGACAAATATTGGCCTTGCAAACCAATTTTTTATCTTCATTACACATAGTCAAACCTAAACTAGTCACCTGATTTTGGCTTCACCATTTCAATCATTTTAAATAACTCTCAAACCTTATTCAAAGAATGGATAGGAAATATATGTCTCAAAAAACAACATAATATGTATGAGATGATTTATATTAGGCAACATAGCCTCAAAATCATCATTGTAACTTTATTAACCAAAATTGCCTATTTGCCTTAAAGACCAGTCATGATGATTTTGAAATTCAACACCTACATGACTACTTTAAAATACTATTGATTCATGTGGATGATCCTATATGATAATCATACCATTATATATATATATATATATATATATATATATATATATAATTTTGTCAAATAACAATATTGGTATTGCAAATCAATCTCATTAATATGCACCTTCATTGTCTCATCTTCACTAGACAGGTCAACTTATGAGCAACATTTTCATCATATCCACTAACCTCCAAAACATTTATCCAACATGAACATGTATTAAAAGTCTTTAAAAACCTATCCATGTACTTGGTTTCATCCATATTCCATGATAAGACATCCCTAATCAGTATCTCACTTTTGCTTGATTTTCTCAATATTTGTACCATTAGGTTTGTTAGTGACTAGTCAGCTTGTAAGATGAATTTAGCACCCCCAAGGGATATAATATTATAAAAAATACCATGTACATCAAATAAAATTATCAGTATTTTTATTTCATCCATTCATAAACTTTTACTTAGTCAAATATGATAACTACTATAAATATCTGATAAACAAAGATTTTATTGTAGGGTCTACTCACTCATTTAACAAAAAAATCACACCTAGAGGTGCCTATTATATTTGATTATAACCTCCAATCACTTAACTAGATATTTCAATCCTCTAAGCACTTTAGAATAAGATCATTTATATTGGGTCATTATTAGGGTTCTGTGAGGGTTTAAACCATCTTCTAGTCTTAATGATCATTCATAAAGCTTAGCCCTTCATTCTATAAATTAATGCTTGGAAATTTGATATAATACCCTTCCCCATATACCATGAATATTTAATTTTATCATGAATATGTTACACATTCCAATTAATGATTGAAATTCCTTGAGTTGAGAACCCTTTATTCTATGCACACAAGAAACCTCAAAACACTTTTTCTTTCCTTAACCTTAAAATTTTGACCTAAAATTGGTCAAAATACTTGAAAAAACATGACATAACTTTTTAAAAACTCAAATATTTATACTTTCCTTTGGAACATAACCTCATACCCAATCAGGCCATGTTCTCTCTTTGATCTCTAGGCTTTGACCTAGAAGTCACATTAGGCCTTGAAATTGACCTTTAATTCTCTTTCCATGTTTTATCAAAATCATATACATGCTCATAAAACATATAAAATACTCAAAAAATGTAAAAAATTATTAATATGTCTTATAAATAGCTCATGTTGCCTCATTAGGCCAAGCAAGGTCTACATGTGGTCTAGTTGTCTACTAGGTCTGTAGGTCTTACCCCTATAGGCTTACCTTGAAACTCACATGAGTAATATAAATACTCATAATCATGATCAAAAAACTTTATAAATAATCTAATGCCTCTTTGTATCCATCTTACTAGTACACCAAGCTCATACCTTCTCATAGGGTCTCTTCATGCTATAACTAGTGTCATGACTAGGTTTCTCAAGTAATTTAAGTTTGAATACTAACCTTGAAACACTATTTGACTATTATACACCTTTATCACATGATGTGCAAGCTCATGATATGACTAGGCTTCTCAAAACACCTTTTACTCAAAGACTAGTACTCAAACATGCCTACCTTGACCTAAACCTTGACATCAACCTCAGAAGAATCATTAATTTTCCTTAAAATTATCTCTAAAAAATTAGATAATAGGTTTCCTTAAAATTATCTCTTATCACATGACTTCCTTGTCATGTTAGGTACACAAGCTCATATCTCATAAATAACTTACCATGCATCTTCACTAGATGCACCTTGACATCATTAACATCAGCCTTAACATTAATGATAACACTTATAAAAAAATAAACTTTGTCATTGATGGAAAAACATTATTCAAACTGATCACTCTCATCTCCCCTCTTTAACTTTATCCCCCTTTGACATTAATGACAAAGAGTCTTCAATAAACTCCCATCTAGAACCATATATTCTTATAACACAGGCTATGAATAATTTAATGAAACATAATCCCCATTACTCTATGCATACTTCCTTAAAAAATAACTCAAATTAAAAGACCACTTCAACACAGATCAAGCTTAGTCAAGAACCTAAATAGTGCCCCCTCAAACCAAGCATCCACCATGATTTTACTAACTAAAGAGTATCTTCATGAAGCCTAATGAATTTATCCCTTTCCATAGGGCACTAACACAACACCAATTCAAGATACTCTTAGATATCAATGCTCTCACAAGACTTAATATCTTTCAGTACCCTTTTAGGATTGATTGGCATTATAGGCTTGATCTCTTCATCATCTATTTGATCATTAATATGAGCTAACAATAGGCATTTCTGACTAGATTTCACATCTAAAGTATGTTTTATCACAAAAAATAGTCGAATTATTCTTGTATATTTATCATGACTCATATTTGTTATCTTTGGTTTCCATACATTCATTTGTCTTCTTTCTTACACTCTAGGAGCTTCAAACCTCTTGTTTTGACTTGATGACCTTCTACCTCTGTTAGGATAAAATATTCAAATATGTCCTATATTATGAAAACTATAGAAAACCATCTTATATATTCCATTTGACTGATGTGAATTGTGACTCCTTCCATAGTCCCATGAATACCCATTCTTAGAATATCTTCTACACTCTTTTTCTCTATGACCAAACCGACTACATAAAATATAGTAATCATTGAATGAACTAGCATACCTAATAGCATTAGGCTATTTTATAAGTATTTTCATGTTAAGATTATTCTATTTAATATCTTTCTCTTTTACTTGACATTCCTCTTTTTGGTCTTCTTTGAAACCAAGACCCGTTTTGTCACTTGCTAACTTTTGACTACTCAAGATATCATCTAGAGCCTTGGTGCTCTTTTAAAACTTAACAAAGATCTTTACCTTACTATACTTTTATCCAACTCAATTTTTATGGATTTTGATTAAGTTTTATACCCAATGAAATATTCCTCTTTACCATTTAATCTTGCATTAACTACCTCCATATGTCCCTTAGCTTGATTTATGATCTCATCATACTCCTTGGAAATGTTACTCAAACTTTCCTCAAATAATCCAATCCACTCCTTATAGTCCTTAAATAGTGATCTTAGTTTGTGGTTCTTTCTCATTTTGAACATCAACTCTTCTAGGGAACTTACCAACTCTACCTCAAGGTTAAATCCAACTTATTTTTCATTTGATTCTACATTAACCATAAGGTCTTTTCCATTTAAGCAACCCTCATTATCTGATTCTATGGCCATATACAAGGTTTCATTATTGTCATGTCCAAGTTCATTATTTCCATCATCATTATTATATTCACTTGAGTCACTTACATCAAAAGAGTTATCTTATTTAGTATATAAGTTATTCTTGTTATTGAAAGTTCCTATCTTACCTTCATACTTCCTGACTCCTTATTTTCTTAGGCTTATAGGCCTTCTTATGATATCCATATTGTTCATCATTTTATTCATGTTCATTCTTATACTTTTTAGGACACTTAGATGCAAAGTGACCAATCTTAACAAAATTTAAACATTTGAAGTATAACTTACCCTTGTACTTACAAGATCCAAACCTCAACTTTCTTACAAACATGGTTATGAGTTGATCATCATCAGCATCTAAACATTCCTCATCCTTGAAATTATATTATTTTGACTTATTTTCAACCTTGAAATTTGATTCATTCTTGGGAGGTCTTCCTTCATTTGTTTTCATATTATAAGCAATCAAGATGCCATGAAGCACATCCATCTCTAGCTTGTCCAAATATTGCATCTCTTATAATTCAAACACCTCAGAATAAAACTTAGGATTTAGTGATGTTAATAAATTTTTAAAAACTTTATATTATTTCAATTCTTCTCCCAATACTCTCATGACATGGACAACCTCATCAACCTTAAATACATCTTCATTCATCTTCAAAATTTCAAACTATCTTCGGTGTGTTTGCAACTTGACAATTTTCACCTTGGTGTCTCCTTTTAAAATATTCTTAAAATTTTACCATATTTATTTTTATGATACATAGAGAATCACTTTCACAAGCTCTACTTATGATAGTCCACAAATAATGGCATTCATTGCCTTGGAGTTTTTTCACTAGCTTTCTTACCTAATGCATTAGTTGGTGAAATAAGAGTAGTAATATAGCTATCCAAAATTGATTTATAAATATAATGGCCTTGAGAAATCAAATGAATATTCATCATGACACTTCAAATGGCATAACTATATCCATTAAATAACATAGACTTACTAGTAGATAAACCACCTTGAGCTTGTTAACTAGCCATCTTTGCTTCTAGGATCTCCTTTAGGCTTTTAGACTTGCTTCAAAAGAATAGGATATAATATCAAATGTTGGAATAAAAATTATTGAGAGTGGGGGTGTTAATTATTCTTAAAATTTTACTTATTAATTCCACTTAAGAAAACATAAATCATTCAATCAAGCACATAGGTCTAGTAAGAATAAGAAACTATCCACATAAGCATGAAGCACAAAAACACAAGTTAACACAACTTAAATATGGTAAACCCTCAAGGAGATGAAAAAACACTAATATATTTATATAATACAAACACCAACTTTAGTGAAGCACCAACTTCACATGGAGTACTAATCCCAACTAGTTAAGCACCAACTCAACTAGGCTTTAACAAGCACCCACTCGCAAGGAGGAACCAACCCCATAGATGATTATAAACCAACTCATCCACATGATATATTTGATAAAATATAGTACACCCTATTTTTTAACCAATTTATGATGACCACTTCTTCATCTCTTCACACTCTTAGCCCTCTCAAACTGCCTTTTAGCCTTCTACGCTCAACTAGACCTCTTCTTGACTTGATTAGGTCATATGACCTTGATTTTCATATACATAACTATATAAAAACTTCAATATAGTTCCTTTGAACACATTTTATACATTACCTTATTCTACTTACCAATTTTTTATTTCATTTACATGTTCTAATCTCATAAATAGGCCTAAAATTGCCTAGTATTTATACAAGTCACTTGTTCATATCCTTTTTAGTCAGCTAGATATCCTTACCCTCTTAGGTAAAACATGAAATGGATCTTAATAAATGCCATATACATGGTTAAAATTTTATTTGATTCATTTTATGTCTGACCTACCTAAATTAGGTTGTATCTGATCTTTAGGTCTCATAGAGACCTAATCCCATTAGGTCTACTTAAGACACATTACACTAAACCTTATTTAGAGAACTTTAAACCACTTCACACAAAAGGAAAATATCATATTAAATTAAAATATACATTATAAAAATTTAATTTAGTTCCATAATACCTTTTTGGTCCAACCACTACTTAAACCTCTTCTTAAAACACTATTCATAATAAGCTTGTGCATGCCCAAAAAAATTGTCTTAAACAACTGAAGCAAAAACACAATTTTGAAAAAAAACTTGGAAAAATTTTACACATACATAATATAAATTAAATTAATATCATAACCATGTGTATTATACTTCACACTATATGTCAAAAGGACTCAAATCCCTCTTTGTAAATAACTCACTCAGAACTACCAGAACACTCCAAAACTTGGTCATGAACAACTTGATATTTAATATATAAAAGAGAATTTAACATGATCAATAACACCTTAAAATATTATTTTACATATATCTAATTTTAAATTAAAAATATCACAAGGTATAATGTCAAATATTGGTTTTACAGACCAATCTTTTATCTTTAGTACACAGTCAAACTTGAACTAGTCAACCTATTTTGGCTTCACCATTTCAATCACTTTAACTAACTAAAAAACATTATTAAAAGAATTTATATGACATATATTACAAAAAACAACATAATATGTATTGTATTCTTCATCGCAAGGCATACATCCTCAAACTCATCATTGTAACTTTCTTACCTAGAATTCCATGTTTGCCTTGAAGACTTGTCATGATGATTTTGACCTTTAACACCTGAATGACTAATTTAAAATAATATAAATAAATTTGGATGATAATATGTGATAATTATACCATTAAAAATATATATATTTAATATGGTCAAATTATTATATTGGTCTTGTAGACCAATCTCATTAACTTGACCTTCACTATCTCATCTTCACTAGATATGTCAACTTATGAACTACATTTTCATCATACCCACTAAAATTCAAAACATATATATAGAATCATATTATATTAAAATTATTTAAAAAACTTTCCATGTGGTTTTATTCATCCCTAATATATTATAAAATATCTCTAATCAAATTCTCACTTCTACTTGATTTTCTCACTATTTGCACCATTAGGTCTATTAGCAACTAGTCAACTTGTAAGACCGGTTTATCACCCCTAAGGGATATAAAATACTCAAAAACCACCATGGAAATAAAATAAAAGTCTTTATATTTTTTCTCTATCCATTTATCAACTTTGACATGGTCAATTCTGAGAAGTACTACAAATCTCCAAGAAATAAGGCTTTTCCTATAGGGTTCACCCACTTATCTGACAAAAAAACATATTAGAGGTGCTTGGGAGAGTTTAATAAAACATAAAATCACTTAAATATATATTTCAATACATTTTTATAACTTCATAATAAGATCATTCATATCAGGTCATTATTAGGGTTCTTTGAGGGTTTAAACCATCTTTTAGTCTTAATGATCATTCATAAAGCTTAACCCCTAATTATAGAAAATAATGCTTGGAAATTTGATCTAAAACCCTTCCCCATATACCATGAATATATTATGTTCTCATGTAGAGGTAAAATGTGCCAATGGACACCTAAAATTCCTTCTTGGGTTGAGAACCCTTCATTTTATGCATGTGAGAGACCTCAAAACACTTTTTCTTGCCTTAAAATTCAAATTTTAACCTAAAATTTTATAAAAATACTTTAAAAAACATGAAAAACCTTTGAAAACACTCACCTATTCATATTTTCCTTGGTAATAGAACCTCATACCCTATTAGGCCATGATCTCTCTCTTTGCTCTCTAGGCTTTGACCTGTAAGTCACATTAAGCATCAAAAATGACCTTCAAGTCTCTTTCCATGTTATTTAAACCTCATATACATGCTCATAAAACATATCAAATAATCAAAAAAATTAAAAAATTATTCATATATCTTTTCAATAGCTCATGTTGCCTCATTAGGCCAAGCAAGGTCTAGAGATGGTCTAGTTGTATACTAGGTCTATAGGTCTTACCCCTATAGGCTTATCATAAGGCTCACCTAAGTGATCCAAAGACTTATAATAATTATAAAAAAAATTATATATCTTCTTATGGCTATTCTCATCCATATTACTAAGAAACTAAGCTCATACCTTCTCACAAGGTCTCTTCATGGTATGATTAGTGCAATGACTAGGTTTCTCAAGAATTGTTGGGGTGGGTGGAAGATAAAACCAAGAACAAACACACCTGTTCTAATTCCACCTGTTAGGATCTTGCTCCTCAGAAAGAGCATAGTATGATTACCAAATATAAGCAATTGAATATGCAAAAATAACCAGAAACACAAGTAACTAGAATTCACCAATAGCACAGAATATGAGAGACAATACACAATCTTGTATTAACACTATACAAAAAAGAATACATCAAAGAGCCACCACACTCTTTCACCTTACAGAGATTCACCACACCTCAAGTGTACAGTAATTCTTCTCACACACACTCTCCTACACAAAAAAATGGTCCCAACAACCAACTCACACACAGAATTGGTGTTCACCTCACCAACCAGTCAGTAATAACCCTGCCGGTACACCAAGCACTCTATAACACTTCAAGCTGATCTCTCATGAACCTGCAACCTGCAATTGAAAGACCAAACTTACATGTAGATCACCAATGAGCTTGCAACAACCTGCAACTCACAAATCATACAACTAGAAGGAACTCTTCCTTTCTATCTCATGCCTTAAACAATACATGCCAATGGGTCTATAAATAGATCCCTAACTCAAACACTAACTTAGACTCTTAATTTAGACAATTATCCTCGCAGCCCAAGACTCTAACTGGTCTCAACATGCAAACTCTTCGTTCACTTAACTAACTATCCGTGAAACGGGCAGTTCTGGAACACACAGGCGACCGACATCGGTCCCTGCTTGTCTGGTTCTGCCGACGTCGGCCGACTTCCTGTCGTCGCCGGTGGCCTTCTGCACTGGACTCTGCCGACGTCGGTCCTGCTGCCGACGCTGGTTCCTCTGGAACTCAGCAACCATCTGTTCCTTAGTTTTCAAAGGTTAAAGCTTTTAGCTCCACAACCTAACAATCTCCCACTTGGAGATAAACAGCTGCAACCTATACCTGTATCTGTACACCGTCTAGTTTGTTCCCTTGGCAATGTATCCCTCCTCAAGATCACTCTTGAAGACCAACCACCACAAAATCCATGATGCAAAAACCTGTCATCCAAATTACCTACCACATCCACATCTACAACCATGTAGAAAAAAAAACTTGACCCTGCATAGCATGTGCACCTGCTGCTGGTCCCACTGAACTGCCCTTCAGTATTACTTTTCCGGATTGACTCCAAACTTGTGATAACTCCCACTGCTTGGGAAAACTCAAGTTTAGTACATACCATGTACTCAACCTCATTATGTGAATCAAGACACCTGTTCTGTGAACTGTCTAACCATCGGCGTGCTAACCGGTTTCACACAATCATCCTGAAACAAAGTCAACGAGACCTCCATGTCTCTAGAACACACTCATGCCAAAAAATCTTGCTGCTCCCAGATTCTCCATGACAAACACCTGAACTAGCTTTACCTTTAGTTCAGCAATACCTGTATATGTAACCTTGCAACAAGCACATCATACAGAAAATAGAATAGTGTAGCTAATACTATCCAACCTAGTAAAGAGAAACACAATGATCAAACCTCCATTGCCCTGCAGCTAATACAAGATCATATACCCTGATCTTCCATCTCACGTATCCATTTCCGCTCTTCTTCATCTTGAACATCCATTCATCTCTCAGTGCTTACTTCCAGCTGGCCACTCTACCCAAAACACCTATTTGGTTCTCCTCTAAGGAATCACATCCTCATTCATGCCAAGCTCCCACTATTTCCTAGATCTACCTGTTCTGCTTCTTTAATAACTTCCTGGTCCTATGCCATAAGTGAGCAACAAGTAGTGCAAAGAAGGGAAATGATGAATTTAAGAACTTACTTACACCTTCAGTCCTCCATATGGGTGCTTGAGACTCCATGACAACACGCTGTCCACCCAAAATTTGTCTCAGTGACTGATGCCGATCACATCTCAGTCTACAGCCGACCAATGTCGGTTCCCTACGACTGCCTTTCTGCCGACGTCGGTTTCCCCTGGCCGACGCCGGTCTCTGTCTGCCCCGAGTCATCGATGTCAGGCTGCACATAGCCGACGTCGGTCCCTGTCTGGACACCGACGCCAATTTTCCTGCCGACGTCGGTCTCTGTGTTTTTCTTGTGAGACCTAACTTTTTCCCGCGAGCTCTTTTTGGATCAAACCCTTGTCTAAATCACCCTTGCTCTGCTCAGAATTCCTCTGCACCTTGTGCTAAACTCTGTCCGTCACTTTCTCCTTGAAAACCAAGGCTTTCCTGTTCTTGTCACTAACATCAGATTCCTCAAGAAACCTTACCTTCTTCTGCATACAGAAACCACGATCCATGCCTTCCAAATCTGAAAGCATACTCTTTGACTCAAGAACCAACATCTCCTTCTTATCTATGTGACCAAGCCTATTAAGCCACATCTCTGAATCTACAGCTAAAGTAGATAACCCAGAAAGAGAATCAGTAAAACAAGTAGAAAGATAAAGCGTACCTACTTTCTTACCTCTAGCTATAACAAGTGTACCCTTGGTAACCTTCCAAGAGTCCGTTGTGAGAGTTATTGTGCAACCCTCTTCACCCAAACTTCTAACAGAAATCAGATTCCGCTTCAGAACTGGGACATGCATGACCTCCTTTAACACCCATGTGTCACCTGTCTGCAATTTCAGCTTCACTTTGCCTTTGCCAACAATCTGACAAGGCTTTCCATCCCCTACACAAATTTCTCCAAAGTCCCCCTGGACATACTCATGAAAAAATTCCCTATGTGGAGATGCATGAAAAGAGGCACCTAAATCTAATACCCAAGATTCTACTTTATCCAAAGAACATACCAGAGCATCCTGTGCAATGTAACCCACAACATCTGCTTCTTCTTCATGTTCTTCATGCTGATCTATACCCGATCTGCAATCTCTCTTTAAGTGCCCTTGCTTTCCACACTTCCAGCAGGTTATTCTGCCATACCTAGACTTGGATCTCTTGCCTATCTTTGACCTTGATCTCCCACGCTCTGTCTTCTCTCTTGGCCTTCCTCTTCCTTCAACACTCAAAGCATCTCCAGATGATTCACCTGTGCTTTTCCTGCGTATCTCTTCATTCAAGATTACACTCACAACATCATCCACTTTTAAAACTTTTGAAGGAGACACAGTATTAGAAACTGCCATTACCAAACCTTCCCAATTTTCAGGTAATGAACACAAGATTAAGAGAGCTCTAAGTTCATCATCAAATACAATATTCACTGAACTTAACTGGTTTACCAAACCATGGAAATCACTAAGATGGCTATGAACAGATCCACCTTCCAACATTTGCAAATTAAATAAACGCTTCATAAGAAATACCTTATTAGAAGCCGAGGGTTTTTCATACAAATTTGCCAAAGATTCCATCAACTCCACCGTTGTCTTACACTGTGATAAGCTGGAAATCACAGATGATGCAAGACTCAATCTAATAGATCCCAGAGCCTTCCGATCAAGAACCTCCCATTCTTCATCTTTCATATCCAAGGGTTTGCTAGTAACCCCACCTAACGGTAAGTACAAATATTTTTGATACAGATAGTCCTCAATCTGCATCCTCCATAATTGGTAGTTTTTGCCATTGAAATTTTCCATTCTCAATTTACTTTCATCTGCCATTGCTTCTCCCACTCAAACAGAAATCCCTGTGAGTAACCTGTAATCAAAACACACTACCCAGATCTACACCAATCTGTTAGTATCCCAACCAAAAGCTCTGATACCACTTGTTGGGGTGGGTGGAAGATAAAACCAAGAACAAACACACCTGTTCTAATTCCACCTATTAGGATCTTGCTCTTCAGAAAGAGCACAGTATGATTACCAAATATAAGCAATTGAATATGCAGAAATAACCAGAAACACAAGTAACTAGAATTCACCAATAGCACAGAATATGAGAGACAATACACAATCTTGTATTAACACTATACAAAAAAGAATACATCAAAGAGCCGCCACACTCTTTCACCTTACAGAGATTTGCCACACCTCAAGTGTACAGTAATTCTTCTCACACACACTCTCCTACACAAAAAAATGGTCCCAACAACCAACTCACACACAGAATTGGTGTTCACCTCACCAACCAGTCAGTAATAACCCTGCCAGTACACCAAGCACTCTATAGCACTTCAAGCTGATCTCTCATGAACCTGTAACCTGTAATTCAAAGACCAAACTTACATGTAGATCACCAATGAGCTTGCAACAACCTGCAACTCACAGATCATACAACTAGAAGGAACTCTTCCTTTCTATCTCATGCCTTAAACAATACATGCCAATGGGTCTATAAATAGATCCCTAACTCAAACACTAACTTAGACTCTTAATTTAGACAATTATCCTCGCAGCCCAAGACTCTAACTGGTCTCAACATGCAAACTCTTCATTCACTTAACTAACTATCTGTGAAACGGGCAGTTCTAGAACACACAGGCGACCGACGTCGGTCCCTGCTTGTCTGGTTCTGCCGACGTCGGCCGACTTCCTGCCGTCGCCGGTGGCCTTCTGCACTGGACTCTACCGACGTCGGTCCTGCTGCCGACGCTGATTCCTCTGGAACTCAGCAACCATCTGTTCCTCAGTTTGCAAAGGTTGAAGCTTTTAGCTCCACAACCTAACAAGAATTTAAAGCTTGAAAACCAACCTTGAAACACTCATTGATGATTCTACACATTGATCACATGAATTTCATGCTCCTAAAATAGTATCATGCCTTTATACATATGTATTCATTCTAATCATGCTCTTGCTCATGATATGACTAGGCTTCTCAAGACACCTTGTACTCAAAGATTAGTACTCAAGCGTGCTTACCTTGGCCTCAAATTTGAAATCAACCTCAGAAGAATCATTAGGTTTCCAAAAATTTATATCTCAACAAAGATAGAATAGGTTTCCTTAAAATTATCTCTTGTCACATGAGTTCTTTGTCACATCTGGTATATAAGCTCATACCTCATAGATCACTCACCATATATCTTCACCAAATGCACCTTGACATCAATCACATCAACCTTGACATCAATGATAACACTTATCAACACCCATATCATATATAGTTTAAATGTATCACTTTTTTGATATACATAGATTTATATTTGTTTACATAATTCATTTTTAGGTTTATACGTAAAACTAAATGTAATTTCATAAACTTTAAACTCTTGTTAAATATACCAGTATATAAGTCTATCATTCATTGGTAGTCTTGATAATGCTATGTTATTTTTAAAAACATATACAATTCACCAAAAACACCCAAATATATAGTTTCCTTTGTAGGTCAAACTTATCAATACATATAATATTCATTATATAACATATGCCATAAATCGACCTTGTCATTTTGGATAAAAACTTTTGTTAATAATAACAATTTTATATATCAATAATTTAGATTTATTAATTAATAAAAAATCAACTATAATCAAAATTTAGATAAATGAAAGTCCCCTAATTATGTTATTGTAACAAAACTTACTCAATCAACTTATAACACAGACCTAAGCCTTATAAAATTTCACTAATAGTCTAAGCTCATAATTATATATTCTTCTTGATTGATATGCTTAGTGAATGCCCAAATTTAATTTAATCATAATAGACCATTTAACCTATATATAGTCTATGTTATGTGTGTGTTTGTAATACACATAGTTTTATCACATTTTTGTATTCACAACATAAACACAATCCTTATATATGATTAATGATATACCCTATTTAGAATAGTAAATATAAAAAACTCTCATAGTTTTTTAACATATAGAACTCTATTTTAAATAAAACTTCCCTAAATTTTCATATTGAAATACACTTTCTATTCCTTTATATCCATGGGTTCCCAACATATATTACATAGTAATAAATAGATTCATTGTGTTATTTTAATAAATAGTCTCATGAAGTCATTTATATCAATTCTAGTTTTTATGACCAATGTCCATAGTTGCTAAGTCCCCAAACCACAATCTAATAGAAATTAAAATCAAGCTTCCCTATTATGTTTGACATAGACTTATTATAGATCAAATTGGGCACCAGCCCTATTGATTATGTCCCTATGCTCAGAATACCAACATCAATTTTTTTTAGTATATAAACATAATAAGGATTCTATGAATAGTCCATCAATTTATCAATCTTCTACATAAGTTTTTTATTTTCAACATAGCAAGTTAAATTCTCCAAATCCTAATGAATGAACTCCACTTTTGTTTACATTCCTAGGGATTTTTATAGCATATAGGGTTAACCTTGTACTTTTTCATTTAATGTTATTTTTCGAACCCTAAGTAAACAAATTAATTCATATAAAAATATCCAGATTTGATATAAATAAAAATACATCACCAACCTTTTTCAACATTCCAAATTTGAAAATAGAGAATCATTTTCCTCTTGATTAGCTCATTTTCACTTCTCAGCCATGTCTCCTCTTCTCAATGGCTCGATACTTATTAAAATTCCATGTCAATTCCCAAATTGAACAAAATCTGCATGTATATACTATCTTCTAGTTAGATGTTTATGCTTAATCCAATAATTTCCTCTTAACTCGCTTAACACATAGTTAATAAATAAAAAAATACCTAATCATATCATCGATCCTTCTCATTTTTACTTTAATCATTATTTTTTTAATCCAATCCAAATTTGTATGCCAATTTCATTTTCAAACTTGATTATACCATTTAAGCAAGTCCACCTTTATAATGATAACTCATTTTAACAAAACTCTATGTAGTTCATGCATAATTTAAAACTAGACTTTAGATTATAGGATAGGTTTTTAGGATATTCAAAATCTTGTCAAATATAATAAGATAATTATCCCTTGATAATAAACCAAACAAGCATTACTTGTAATTATTTCTTGTTAATGTTTTACATTCCTTACTATTGTATATATACTATATATGTCTACATAATATCTTTTCAAATATTGATATTTTTAAAAAACAATATTTATAAACTTAACATTATAAAATTTTATTTAAGACATTAACTAGTCTATATAAAATAGAAATATGATGTTAATCACAAGATTTACACTTCCTTATTCACAAGCATAAATAGAATAATCTTATATAAACATATTATAATTAAATCATTATGTCCATGTATAAAATACAAACTCCTACAATATTTACCCCATCTAAATATGTTAATGCATAAAATATGCAAGTTATAATATCTACTACAATTTACTTCCAAAATTTACTAATACTATTAAACCAAACACAAAATACATATTATGTTTTAAACCTAATGTGGTGTGTACATGGGTCTTAGCAATCTCCTCTATCACCCTTCACTATCTTTGTCTATGCCACCCTCTCTGATGATGCTCTTCCTCCATCACGCTCTAAGGGATTTACTCTCTTGCATCACACTCATGACAAGAAGGTAGTTAGTCAATTTAATCATAATATAATCATAAAATAATACTATAACAAGTAACATAATCATTATATACAAAGTTCATAATTAACCACCTCATAGTGATGAACTCATGAAATCTAAGTAACACAAATCTATCCCATAACAATATATGACTTAATATTTAGTTAAAAAGTAACAAAATAAATTTAATTTAATATTAATCCATGGATAAATATGTAAAATAGTTTAGGTGTGAGAATTAGGATGTAACACTTATACTAGAGGTCCATGTTGCACTTGAGATCTTTGATGACATGTTATTTCAATATTCACAATCACATCACATCATCAGTAGGGTTGAGGTGGGTCACATCATCTAGGTGGATATCATAGTGGTAAGTAGTATTGATTCATGCCCAATACTTATCCATGTGGGTGTGCACCATTCCTTATGGATCCCATTATATATCATAGCCTTAGGGAGTTTCTATGAGTCCTTATGAAGGTACATATCTTGTAGTGTGGGAAAATTCTTGAATTTATGGCACCTAATAACCATGGGTAATGATGGGTAAAACTTATAATTTTTGGCAAAGAAGAGACCTACAATGCCAATTGGCTAGCTACTATGTAATTTCCAACTCAGTGAGGTGATCTAAGAAAATATATGGAAAATTAAGAGGATCCCCCTAGATGAATTCATTTTTTATCATAGTATGGTCCTAATAGTACCAGTAGGCACTAACTGGAAGAATTGAGGCCTGCATCTCCTCTAGAAACCTAAGAATCAAATTCTCATTAATGGTGAAGTACACTAGGGGTTATAAATGGTCATATATGTCTCAAGTTTGGTTCATGTAGTAGTGAATGTAGAGTTTATCAAAGACTACATGCACCATAACCCCTTTTGGCACCCATGGAGGGAAGGTTATGTTTTATAAATCTAGGGTGGTGTAGGTGGCATTGACCATGTATGACATAATATAGAAGTTCCCCCCAGTCCTCACTCTATTGACCTAATATGAGATGTTGAAGGTGATGATATCCTTCACCATAAGGACCTCTTACCTTTTGAGGATGATGTTGAGCATAGTGATCCAACTCTTATTGATATGTGTAATGTCACTCACCACATACATGTTGTTAAGCAATTACATGCCATTCCACACTTCTTCCCATAATGTTTTGATGGTGTAGGAGTCAGGGTCATTATTTTTCACTTGAAAATCAAGGTATTCATCCCAATCCTTAAGGACTTTATAGATATCATGGGTTCTCATCTAGTTGGTGGAGACCTCTTTGTCATAAGAGATATCAAATCTAGGAGATTGTAGTATTGATTGAAAGCATCCTTAGAGATGTGTAAAATATTGAATATTATGGATGGGGAGTACATAAATTCATTTATGTACTTGGATGTGAATAATTCAAATAAAAAGAGGATAAATAATGGTGGAATCAAATTTGATAGGACCTTATGTGGTTCTATGAGGATCTCCCATAGTAATCACTTTAGAGGCTCATATTATGCATAATAAACTCTGAGTTGATGTCCCAATTTCAAATTATCCTTTTCTATAGTTGGATCCACTTTGAATTTTGAAAAGTATCCAAAATTTTTCTTGGATAGTGGTGATGGGACTCTTATAGGTGTCAGATCATGATTTAGTCCCAACTAAGCTAATAAATATGTTGGTATAAGAACACGTATTTTAAATTTATAAGGATATTTTTTTGATATTCATGTCTTATGCACTCATTTTATCATTATATAGTCTCTTTTGTCTTATGTTCATGAATTGAAATAAGCTATAATATGAAGAGACTCCACTTTTGGCACTAATTATGAGAAAAAGATGAACAATCATAGACTGAAACACACACACACACACACACACACACACACACACACACACACACACACACACACACACACACACACACACACACAGAGATACTTTTATTTTTAAGAAGAAGGAGGTTCCACTTTTATAATATATCAATAGATATTTTTTGGTTATGGTTACCTATGTGATTTATTATTATGTTCCTTGCATGCATTCTCATGTGTAATGTTTTGGTTAATTTTTGTCTACCTAGTATGAATGGATTATTTCAATCTATGTAATACCAATTGTTCTTAATTCCTTAATAATGTAGGATAATTATTGCTACCTATGTTTTTATCATCCAAATTCCTATATTTATATAATAAACTATTATGTGCACATGAAGTATATCACAACTATCCTTATCCTTAGCATGTTCTAATACTTATGGAGCCTCTACTAAAAATGGTGTGGTGAGTGTGGATAATCATTTTGTAAAGAATTATGTTAATATGGTTACCTTGTCAAAGAGATATTGAGATATGGTTAGACTAAAGGATATGTAATTTTTCAAAAGAAGAATAAAAAAGGACTAGTCGTATTGTTCATGAGATCATTCGAGAGCATATTTATGGATAAATTTACAAAATTTTCTAGTGAAATATGCTTGAATTTTTAGCTAATTGGTTAACATGGTTGGAATATTATTATTTTAACCCATGTATGAAATAAAATATAATCTAGATTGAAGAAAAGATAGACTGGTTACAGAGATTAGAAACCAACTAGACAAGAGAAATAGATCATTGAGTTGATACTATAGTAGATGGATATATAATTGAGTTTTTAGTACAAGGATATATATATTTTGAAGCTACTAAGGACTTGTTCATTAGATTAATTCAAGAGAATTTTTTTTAGTAACTACCTATCATTGTGAAGATGTTGGTTGTGGACAAGGCCATGGTGCTTACTCCAGCCAATATGGAGTAGTCACTTCAATTATATGGGGGTTTGTGTGACATGATAGTGACTGATGATTAGATAACTATATAAGGCTTGAACTTGAATCTAGAATGGAGGTCCATGATGGACAAAGAGTCTAGATTTATAACATGATATGTGACAATAGAATAGATGGAGTAAATATAAAAATACCTACGTCGCTATGAGTAGAGTTAAGAGTAGTAGTAAAATAGATGAATACCAAGTAGGAAGATGTGATGAATGAGAAAAAAGAGAATAATGAGGGATGAATATAGATTAGATGAAATAAGAAGACAAATTCTGGAAAAAAGAAAGAATCCATGAAGAGCAAGAGGAAGAAGAGATGTTTAAAGATGAAGATGAGAATAGTGTTGAGATAGATCAGTTAGATTCTAGATGTAGTGAAAAAATACAAGAATAAGTATTATCAAAAGGACATGAAGCATCAAAAAAATAATTATATCAAAGTCATAGAGTAATCATAGGTTCAAGCTTATAAGAAAAAGTCACAGACAAGAATCATTCACTAGAAAAGCACACATCCATGCAATCTAATTTATTATATTCTAGTAAAAATTTTCACCTAGAAAGATAGACAAATAGTAGTTAGGAAGGTCCATTTTCAAAAAAATTATATTTATGGGGTATTGAAATTGTAAAAACTTTAATTCATAAGGCTTTGAAGGTCATAGGGTTTGTTGAAACCAAGTAGATAAAAGTAGGAAAAATAAAAAATCATAGTGCATAAACTCACCCAGTTTGTAGGAAAATATTATCAGTACATAGGTAGGATTACACAGAACACAACCTCCCATTATAATGGTTGCATAGCATATGCCTTCAACACTAGTTTATAATATGGGTGATTTGGGAGCATTTATCAACTTGTAAATATATGATGGGTCTGTAAACCCTAAGTAGTACTTACTAGCATGTGAGATCAGATGGCAAGTTAAATGTATTATCAATGAGAATATACAAAAGTGAAAATTAATAGTGGAATTGAATAGAAGAGACATTAAATTTTTATACCATAGAGATATTTCTCATGAAAATCTACAATAGGTTAAAGATTGGCTCATCTCAAAATTTAAAATAAAGAAAAGTACAAATAAGACTATTCAAGACCTAAAGGATATTAGGTAGAAGTCAGGAGAATTAGTATGGATTATGATCATAGGTTCTCAGATGTTATGAATAATGTGGAGTTTGCTTTAGAAGATAAGGATAAATCTATGTATTTTATTGAAGAATTGTATTTCAAGATTAGTTTTTCTATAACACAGACCCAATATGCTACTAATACAGATGCTAGATTTGTTACTCTTTGAGTGGAACAAATTGAAGATTATGGGGAAGCTTCAATAATTGGTCCTAAGATTGAAAATACATTATAATATTTTAGGAAGAGGATGGAATAATATCATGAAGCAGATAAACCTAAGCTAAATCTATGGTGCATGGAGTGTGGTAAAGAAGGAAATCACATGAACGATTATCCTAATGGCAAGATAGAGTTCTATGAAATTTGTAGAGTAGTAGGGCATGTAACAACGTAGTGCCATCTTCTGTAATGGTATGTGAAAAGCCCACATAGTTTGTATTGTAATTTTTTTAAGTCACACAATCACAATGAAAATAATTATAAGGATTTGTAAGAGCTTAAAGAAGATATCATAAATAATGTATTTACCATTGTTATGTAGCAAGTGTCCTTAGTAAAATAGATGGTTTCAGGTCTAGAGGTTGATACAAGTTATGCAAACTAAGTAGGTCCATAATGGATTCCTAGTTTACCTTAGTACTAGCCTTAAGGTCTAGCTAGATGGATCCCTCCTTCACTTAGTTAGATACCACCATCACCACAATCCAAATAATCATCATTTTGGATTTTGGAAATGATGTAGTAGCAACAAACTAGTGGGACCCACTAGTTGCATAATAATAATTTAGGATTAGAGATAGTACCCAATAGCATCATCACTAGAATATAACATAGCATTAGGGAGGTTATAAAAGATTTTACCAGTAAAATAGATGAATATCTAAGGGAAGATATAGAGGGGGTTACCAAGGTGGTAGAATAAATAATTACCAATGCCCTCCTTTACAATGTTACTTATGTGGAGATTATAATCATGTACAATGTAATTACCCTTTGAATCCCCAAAGACAATCTTACCTCACATAATGTAGGGTATATGAACAACATGAGATAAAAGAATGTCCTATTTTAGAAAGTAAAGAAAGGAAAAGGCTATTAAGAATGTTAATATGGTGAATGCATAGTGTAAGGAGGATGCATTTATGAACACCATTACAAGACACCATAATGTAGAGAGAGGATCACCTCCTCTCAAAATGCCTTAGGACCACAAAATCTAGAAAGTGAAACAAGACAAATACCCAGACCCAACTATAGATAAGGGGATCACGTATGAAGCTTCACAGATGCTAAAAAATATTCAACACTAAGACAATATTGAAGGATATGCTATAAAAAAAAATTCCAAAATGTATGGTTAGATTATGCATATTATGTACCATTATGGAGTTGTTACTACATTGATAGATTTATTAAAGCTTCTAAGTACAATAAATAATGAAGACATTTATTAAAACATCACAAACATACTACATCATTTACTGGAGTGTACATAGCAAGGGAAACATAAGACAAAAAAACTTATTTTGTATGTAAAAATAAATAAGCCATGGGATGTAGATGTGTGAATCAAAATTAAAGTTGTAGGATGAAAAATTCTAAATGTTATCTTTGATTTTAGCAGTACAATCAACATGATCCTGAAGTCTACATGGGAGGTGATTAGATGACTAGTTCTCAGTTACAACCCAGTGACTCTAAGCTCATCAGACTATGGAAGAATTGAACCCATTGGCTGGTTAGAATAAGTTGAGGTCAAAGTCATAGAGCTGATCTTGTGAGGTTAATTTGAAGTCATCGATATGAATACATCAATAACTCATTACCCTATGTATATTTGCAAGGAACGGACATATGATTGAATATCAATATAATGAAAAATTAGTTATAGGCACATCAAGGAGATAAGGTTGTAGTCATTCCTTTACATATAGTGCAAAAAACCTACATCATTCTAATTGAACTAGACTCTCCTTATGTCACACAAGAAATAAGTTGGATGAGGGTAAACTCTAAGAAGAACCCAAAATCTCTATGTGCATCTAAGTATAACCTCTTGTATGAGCATACTAAACTCCAGATGCATTCTTTACTCACTCAATAGTTGAAGACATATGAATAATGAAATCCCAAACTATAGTTACTCAGCTATTGGCACCTTAGTTTGTCATAGAGGATTGTGCATCCATGTTAGCTAAACCCCCTACTTTCTCATAAGTTAACTTTATATATCAAATAGATGATCATATGAAATATTATATAGAGCCAACCAAAGAAGGGACCTTGCCTTGCGAAATATTTATATCTATAAGTGGAAACTTAGATACACATAAACTCAATTGGGACTATGGTGATCATGAAATTTGGCCTATGAGAATGGTCTTCACCATGAAAATACAACTTCCTTTATATTATGAAATTGAAGACATCAATAAATTCATTCTACAACTACATGTTCATGTGCCTATGATCAATCAGTAGGTTAGCGCTTTGAATTATTCTTTGAAGAGAGTTGTAGCAACATGATGGATAATTCTTAGAGATCATCTTGATTGGGATGATGCATGTAAACTTATGATTAAAATATATCAACTACCATAAGTCATTAGAAGTAATTGGTCTTAGTTGGATGAAGGTGAGTGCCCTCAAATCCATATTCACAAGTGTGTTGAAGTTTAGAATGAAGAATGTGTGACACCTAAGTAATAGGTTCATATCTTTCATTATACACTTGCCCATTTACCATCAGCTTGGTTAATGCATCAAAAACATAGGAGGGAGAGAAATCATTGGGCACAGGTGTAGAGTGAATTAATATAGACTTTTGTATTTGAAGATGAGATTCCTCTAGTTCATAATGCACTATTAAAAATGAAACATTTCCTATGCTATGGGTATGCAAAAGATTTAAGCACCACAACAGAGTCTACTGCAGAGAAGAACATAACCTATGACCTAAGTGTAACATTGTAAATATATTAAGCTGCCAAGATGGAAGAATAATATATTATACAACCATGCTATCAAATACAAAATGAAGAGGATGAAATTGAAGATTTAGATGCTGATGTTGATATCAATCTAACTGATTTGTTTGAACTTGAATGACCATTAGAACCATTAAATGATCTATTCCTATCACCCACTGAAGAAGAAAAGTTGCACAACATAAATATTCTAGAGTAGGAAGGGAAAATAATGCTACAAGAATATATTATTGAGGAAAAGTGTAAAATTTATTAAAAACCTATTAAAAAACATATGGAAAACATCAAAAATAAGGAGATTCTTAAATTGGCACATATAGGTGACTATTGAATTGAGTCCAAAGTTTCTAAAGCTATAAAACTCCTACAAGATAATAAAGATGTGTTTCCCATAAAATTTTTAGAATTCAAAGGGATAGATCCTTCCCTAGGTGAATTGCATATTGAACTTAAGGAGTGTGCATGACCCATAAATAAAAGGCCATATAATTTTAATCCAAATATGAAGTTGAAAGTGAATGTTGAACTGGATATAATGTAGAAAGCAAGCATAATCTATCCCATATAGAAGGCAGATTGGGTTACTCACATGGTAGTGTAGCCTAAAAAAATAGGGGAGATAAAAGTATGTGGTGATTATCAAATTTTTAATGATACATGTGTGAATGACCCATTTTTATTCCCTTCATATATGAAGTTTTAGATCTGTCATAGGTCATGAAGTTTACTCTTTCACAGATGGATTTAGTGGCTACCATCAAATACCCATCGTAGAAGAGGATAGAGCTATAAAAAAAAAAAAAAAAAATCCATATAATGTGGATCCTTTGTGATGAGTGTCATCTAACTCCTCATTTAACCAATATTCAATTGGTGTCTTATCAACCAATTTTGGTGTCCAAAGCTATCTAAAATAAGGTATGGGATGGTAGATCTAGAAGTCTGCTTATGGGGGTGCTTAATGATCCTATTCTAACTTTGACTAAACTACTTGATTCATGTTTTTGCTGAAAAAAAGAAATCAAATCAATCCACTCTTTTGCTAGAAATAAAATATCACACTCCTATTTTACATTTGTAGGGAAAGTAAATTCACAGTTCTACTTACAAAAATAAATTTACTTCATGCTTATTCTATAAAAGAAAACATACTTTGCGTAGAAAATAAATGAAATAAGAAAATGCTCTTTTTAAACTATGACTTTGTTTTAATGTTTTTATAAATAAATACAAATAGTAACAAGATTCTAACTAATAAAATAAAATATAAATATCGTACACAGTTCTTGGTTCCAAGGAGAGTGGGCCCTTGCTCCTCTCAGACTCAGGAACAAAGATTAATCAGTGCTAGAAACTTGAAGTATTAATTCATAGAAATGAAATAATTACAATCTAATTGAAACCTGTATGCTTATCTAATTTTTAATCCTCTATTTTCTGTATATATTCTATTTTCTTCTTTTTCTATAGTTAAAAGTCTTACACTTTATAATAATATAATCAACTCAAAATAGGATGCAAAAGAATAAGACTCCTGGTCGATCCCTTCATCCAAAGATAGGAGATTAGATTTCTAAGAGATCCAATTATTTTGATGAAATAAATATCCTATCCTATAATAGTCCTAAAATTTGATTATATACAAATATATCAAAATCAAGTCCTTCAATATAGTAGGTGGTTATTTTCCCTATTTGATTCCAGCTGGAATGGTTCTTTCTTATCCTATCTGGTCTCCAATTTCCCATTGTCCTTACAAAAATTTTGGTATTGACCTTGTGGAGTCTGTATAAATGTGCCTATTGAGTCCATAGAAATAATCCTGTGGAGTCCATAGAAACAAGATTATAGAGTCCATAGAAACAAGCCTACATAGTCCATAGAAACAAGCCTATGGAATCCATAGTTATGCTAGATGGAGATCAAAATGGAATGTTCATTATACATCACCTGTGTCTTCTTCCTGAGAATTCTTCACACAAAATATCACTTAAATATGCTATGTATTAGACATTAATGACAAAGTAAAGATTTAGTATTTGGTTTAATATAAACAAGATAAATATCTATTTTCCATGTAATAACTATCTAAGAATCTAAGATTTGTATAAGATAATATCCTTCAAGAGATGATTTGAAGGAAATAACATGTCAATAATGAGCCATATTTTGAGCTCATCATCTCCCCCAAGCTTTACCTTTTACAAGTTCCATTACAAACATTTATTAGCATTCATAGCTCTGGCTTCTACTTTCTACACTCTGACTCAAATCATATTCATCAAATTCATCTATTATGTGTCTATTTTAATTGTTGGTAAATCCCTAATGTGTTTAAATCATTTGTTTCCATATACTGAATTGCTCTTCTAATTGTGGAGCCCAACTGTACCATCTTAGAATAGGTATGATCAGTAAAGGGGGTCTATATCTCATGCCAATCCATTTCTGTTCTCTCCCAGATTTGATTACCTCAATTAAAATTTCCAAAATTGAGGATGCTCTCCTCATACTCCATTTTAATTTATTTGGGGACATGACTTCTCACCTTTTAAGAGGCACTGAAAGTTGGTCCCACCTATTTAAACTTACAACTAGTACTGAATCAAAATTTTGTCTTGAAAACAAATCAAAAGAAATAGTACAATCATATAGAGCCTATAAATAATGTGTTTTAACCTCATCATTTAACAAAGCATAGTTAAAATTTTGTTTGATCAATCTAGGAATAGGAAAGGCTGGTCTGACACATAATCCTATAGTCTTAGCATGATTTGTATAGTCCTCAAATCTGCATTTCCATGCTATCTAATTTTTGAATGTAGAATGTAATGCTCTCAGTTGAACTTCTCCTAAATGAAGATTTACCAAAAACTTATTGTGCTCATGATTTCCTAGAATCAAGTCATGCAAATAAAATTCACAAAGCAAATCCTACTGATCAAGTTCAACACTATAGAAAATTTTCAAAAATGTTGTTGGCTATAAAATTTTGTAAGGAAGATGACAAGAGATCTACAGACGCTGCCGTCTATAAAATTGTTCAAATAAAAAAAAATGTTTGTGGGAGAAGGATTCCTACATGCTAAAATAGTTTCTCCTAATTTTCATGCATCTTGAAAATTTTCTTCTAACTCTTGGACTTTAGCCTCTAATTCTTTCTTTTCATTTTCCAAGAGTTTGTTTGAAGAAGTTGTTAGGGTGTGGAGCTAAAAGCTTCACCAAGGAGCACACTTTGACAGTTTCGGGTCTACACAGACACCGGCATCGGTCAGGAGCGACCGACGTTGGTCAGGTGCAGTTGTAGAAGCATCGCCATTGGCAGTGGGTCGGCCGATGGTGGTCATAGGCAAGCAGCAGGAATCGGTGTCAGTTACCTGTGCATCCAGAAAGCTATTTCCGAGGATAGAAGCGAGTGTTTGCATGATGAGTTTAAGTTGTAGTCTTAAGCTCACGTCTTTATTATTAGTAATATTATTTTTAGAGCCCTTGTTTAAGAGGCTTAACTGTTTGTTGTAAGTGCATGCTCAAGTTTCCTAATTTTATATGTAGAATTAGATCTTCTTAGCTTTGTGTGAATTATTGTAGTAGTTCATTGTATTTGGTATGTTGAAGAACAGTACAGAATTGAATCAATCCAGGTTTGTTGGAGTTGATTGTTCTTGAGAGAGAGAGCTCTTGAGGAATAGAGATCTAGTGAGAGATCTATACATCTAGGAGAGGTGTGGAAGAAAGAAGTTTCTTCAATTGTATTCCTTTTGTAAAGAGTTTGTTAATACAAGTTTTCAGAGTGGTTTCTTGTATCTCTTGTTCTTGCTATTATCTCATTCTAGTTACTTGTCTATCTAATTTAATTCTACGTTTATTGCTTTCATAAGTGTAATCTATTGTTGGTTGATCCCCAACAAGTGGTATTAGAGCCAGGTTACAAGTTCAAGAGCTGATACCAATAACTGGTATTAGAGCTCAGGTTCACTAACAGGTGGTTCAGATCTATGTAGTGTGTATTGATTACAGGTTCTCATAGGGGTTTCTGCAAGGATTTCTGTTTGAGTGCGAGAAGTAATGGCAGATGAAAGTAAACTGAGAATGGAAAAGTTCAATGAAAAAAATTACCAACATTGGAGAATACAGATAAAGGATTATCTGTATCAGAAAGATCTCTACTTACCGTTAGGTGGGGTTGCAAAGAAGCCCAAAGACATGGAGAATGAAGAATGGGAAGTTCTTGACAAAAAGGCAAAAGATAAGAGCAAGAGGAGATCAAGATCTAAGTCTAAGATGAGAGGAAGATCCAAATCCAGGAATGGCAAGAAGCCACAATGCTGGAATTGTGGAAAGATTGGGCACATAAGCAGAGATTGTTGGTCAAAGCCTAAGGAGGACAATCAACACAAAGGAAAGGAAGAAGCCAAGGTTGCAGGTATTGCACAAGATGCTTTAATTTTCTCTCTGCATAATAATATAGAATCTTGGGTATTAGATTCTGGTGCATCTTTTCATGCTACCCCTAACAGGGTATTTTAGTGAATATATCCATGGAGTTTTTAGAATAGTGTATCTAGGGGATGATGAGCCCTGTAAAATAATTGGCAAAGGTAAAGTGCAGCTGAAGATGTAGAATAGCAACACATGGGTGTTGAGAGATGTGATGCATGTTCCTAACTTGAAGAGAAATTTGATTTCTGTAGGAAAGTTAGGGGATGAGGGTTGTACAGTAACTCTCACAGCAGAATCTTGGAAGGTGACCAAGGGTGCACTTGTTATGGCTAGAGGTAAGAGAGAAGGTACTCTCTATTTGTGTAATTGTGTTACTAACAAATCTCCTTCTATATTATCTACTTTAGATGTGGATGCTAAATTGTGGCACTCAAGGCTTGGCCACATGAGTGAGAAGGAGATGTCAATTCTTAAGTCCAAATGTATCCTTTCAGATTTAAAAGGCATAGATCTAGAGTTTTGTGAGAACTATGTATTTGGAAAATAGAAAAGGGTTAGTTTTCTCAAGATTGGGTCTACTAAGAAGAGGCATAAGTTGCAGCTTGTTCACACAGACGTGTGGGGACTGGCTCAAGTTGCTTCCATTGGAGGATCACAGTACTATGTATCTTTCATAGATGATGCTACAAGGAAGGTATGGATTTATTGTATTAGAAGAAAATCTGATGTATTTGAGACTTTTAAGATCTGGAAAGCTATGGTTGAGAATGAAACAGGTAAAAGACTGAAGTGCCTAAGATCTGACAATGGCGGTGAGTTTTGCAATTATAAGTTTAGAGATTATTGTTATATGCATGGAATTCGTAGGCAAAGGATGGTTTCAAGGACACCTCAGCAAAATGGAATTGCTGAAAGGATGAACAGGACAATAATGGAGCGTGCAAGATGTATGAGATTGCATGCCAATTTGCCCTTACAATTTTGGGCACAAGCTGTTGACACTGCAGTATACCTGATTAACAGAGGACCCTCTACAGCTTTGGATGGTGGTATTCCAGAAGAGGCATGGATAGGTAAAAAGGTAGATCTCTCATATCTCAAAGTTTTTGGTTGTGAAGCCTTTGTGCACATAAATAAAGAAAATAGAAAGAAACTTGATGCTAAGTCTATGAGGTGCACGTTTATTAGCTATGGCTCAGATGATTTTGGTTACAGATTGTGGAATCTAGAAACTAACAAGGTAATTAGGAGTCGTGATGTTTTTTTCAATGAAAGAGTGATATATTGTGATTAGCTAAGGAAGCTGAATCAATCTGAGTAGAGCAATGGCGAATTAGATGAGGTAAAGGTCCAATATGAGCTCGCAGGAAAAAGAAATAATCACTTGTAGGAAAACATAAAGACCGATGTCGATAGATTAGGAACTGGCATCGACAAAATAGAAACCGAGGTCAGTTATACAGAGACCGATGTTGGCAGGACAGGCACTGGCGTCGGTCAGATAAAACCGGCGTCAGCCAGTAACAGGTCTGGATGTGACCGAGGTCAGTCACTGTCAGAGAATTTGGGTGGACATCGTGTTGTGAACGAGTCTCAGACACCCATTAGGAGGTCAAAAAGGGTGAGTAAGCCTCCAATTAGATATTCTCCTTCTTTATTTTATCTATTGCTAACTGATGGTGGAGAACCAGAGAGTTTTGAAGAAGCAATATAGGTGTAGTCTAAGAGTCAGTGGGAGCGTGGCATGGTTGAGGAGTTGGAGTCCTTAAGAGAGAACCAAACAAGGGATTTGGTTGAATTGCTAGCTGGTAAGAGAACACTTAAGAATAGATGGACCTATAGGTTGAAAGAAGGTGAGAATGGACAGATGAGATATAAGGCCAGATTGGTGGTAAAAGGATTTGCACAAAAGCCAGGTATCGACTTTGGTGAAATTTTTTCTCCTATTGTTAAAATGACTTCTATAAGGGTTGTATTGTCTTTGGTTGCTTTTGAGGATTTGCATCTTGAGTAGCTAGATGTTAAGACATCGTTTCTTCATGGAGATTTGGATGAGGAAATATATATGGAACAACCTGAAGGATTTGAGGTCAAGGGTAAGGAGAAGTTTGTGTGTAGATTGAAGAAAAGCTTGTATGGCCTCAAGCAAGCTCCTAGGCAATGGTACTTAAAATTTGACAGGTTTATGACTGAGCATGGCTACAGTAGGTGTCAATCTAACCATTGCATGTATTTCAAGAGATTTGATAATGGTAGATATATTATTCTATTGTTGTATGTAGATGATATGCTGGTTGCAGGATCACACATGCAGGATATCTCTGAGCTTAAAGTGAAATTAGCTCAAACATTTGCTATGAAGGATTTGGGAGCAGCAAAGAAAATCCTTGGCATGAGCATTAAGAGAGACAGGAAAAATCATAGGTTGATATTGTCTCAAGAAGATTATGTGGACAAGGTGTTGAAATGGTTCAATATGCAGGATGCTAAACCGGTAAGCACACCTTTGGCTGGACATTTTAAGTTGAGTAGAGAACAATGTCCTAGTTCATATGATGAGGTAGAGTACATGAGTAAGGTTCCATATTCTTCTGCAATAGGGAGTTTGATGTATGCAATGGTGTGTACTAGACCAGATATTGCCTAAGCAGTGGGAGTTGTAAGTAAGTATATGGCCAATCCAGGTAAGAAACATTGAAAAGCAGTTCAGTGGATCCTTAGATATCTAAGAGGAACCAGCAGTAGGCACTTGTGCTATGGAGGTTCAGATACTTCTCTACATGGTTATGTAGATTCAGATATGGCAGGTGATTTGGATGGCAGGAGGAGCACTACAGGTTATGTTTTCACTATAGGTGGAACGGTGGTTAGCTAGATATCTAAGTTGTAAAAGGTTGTTGCCTTGTCAACTATAGAAGTAGAGTATATTGCAGCCACAGAGGCTAGTAAAGAGATGATATGGAAGACACGGTTCATGGATGAGCTTGGTAGGGAGCATGAGAGTTGCAGATTGTATAGTGACAGTCAGAGTGCAATCCATTTGGCTAATAATTCAGCCTTTCATTCAAGAACAAAGCACATACAGCTAAGGTACCATTTCATACGACAGGTATTGGAACATGGTGAGTTGAAGCTGGAGAAGATCCATACGTATAGGAATCCTACTAATATGTTAAACAAGCTAGTTACAAAGGAGAAGTTGAATCTTCATTCAACTTTTGTTGGTCTTCATGATTGAGTTGAAGATGGAGGAGCTAGAAGATGTTGTTGTACAGGTACTGGTGCAGCTATTTATCTCCAAGTTGGAGATTGTTAGGGTGTGGAGCTAAAAGCTTCACCAAAGAGCACACTTTGATAGTTTTGGGTCTACACAGACACTGGTGTCGGTTAGGAGTGACCGACGTCGGTCAGGTGCAGTTGCAGAAGCACCGGTGTCGGCAGTGGGTCGGCCGACGATGGTCACAGGCAAGCAGCAGGAACCGGTGTTGGTTACCTGTGCGTCCAAAAAGCTATTTCCGAGGACAGAAGCAAGTGTTTACATGATGAGTTTAAGTTGTAGTCTTAAGCTCACGTCTCTATTATTAGTAATATTATTTTTAGAGCCCTTGTTCCAGAGGCTTAACTGTTTGTTGTAAGTGCATGCTCAAGTTTCCTAATTCTATATGTAGAATTAGATCTTCTTAGCTTTGTGTGAATTATTGTAGTAGTTCATTGTATTTGGTATGTTGAAAAATAGTGCATAATTGAATCAATCTAGGTTTGTTGGAGTTGATTGTTCTTGAGAGAGAGAGCTCTTGAGGAATATAGATCTAGTGAGAGATCTATACATCTAGGAGAGGTGTGGAAGAAAGAAGTTTCTTCAATTGTATTCCTTTTGTAAAGAGTTTGTTAATATAGGTTTTCAGGGTGGTTTATTTTATCTCTTGTTCTTGCTATTATCTCATTCTAGTTACTTGTCTATCTGATTTAATTCTGCATTTATTGCTTTCATAAGTGTAATCTATTGTTGGTTGATCCCCAACAAGTGGTATCAGAGCCAGGTTGCAGGTTCAAGAGCTGATATTTGTTTTTCTATTTAAGTAAAGAATATTCTTCTTCAATTTGATGTAGTATTTGAAAGGGAGGAACACCTAGATCACTTGTTTGATAACCATGGTCAACAAATACCTTAGGAGGAGAAAGTGCAACAGCAGGTGCTTCAAAAGAGTTTACCAAATTTTGCAATCTCCTATTTTCCTTCTTCAGACTTTCTACATATATCTAAAGACAAATATATTCATCTTCATGATATTTTATTATTTTATCTAATATATGAATTTCTATGGCATGATCAACAGATACTGTATCTAATTTCTATACCAAAGATGAGTTGAGATGGTCCTTGTCTTGCAATTGATTGATCAAGTCAGCAATGTCAACTATTTATTATTATTCAAGAGCTTGAGCTTGAGAAAGCTACAAAGTTAGCTACATAATAGGATAATCTAGATTTGATGATTCACCTTTCTCATTGGTACATATAGTTTTCCCTTTATCCATTATAGTTTCAACTAGAACAAGTGGTTGTTCTGCCATACTTAATTCCTTTATTGTGTGTGGCTCTTCCTCTGGATTTGGCTCCTCTATTATGATTGGAGAGTTCCTTTCAAAAGGAGTTTCTTCAATATCTATAGGTGCAAGAATATTATGATGTATGGAGGAATGAGACACCATTTTAAGACTATCTAAAATATCTATAATTTCTTGTTCATCTTCTTTTGTTAAAATAAGCTTTCTCCTTCTTTTAGTTACTCTTTGAGCTACACTTGATTGATTTTCCTTCTCAACCACCAAACCCTTGGTCTTCTCAAGTTCTATAGCAACCTTCAATCTCAATTTTCTTCTTCCTATCAAAGGAACTGGTTGTATTACAGACTCATGAGGTTCTTGTGGAGACCATGAAATTTTAGAGTTTTGAGACCTTGTGATTCTTCTTGAAGAAGAAGAAGGTATTTCTGTGGAGATTACAGTCTGAGATTATTTTCTTGGTGTTGTATTCTCAGTTGATGGGGCAAGTGGAGATGAGTGTTCCTATGGTACATTTGAGGTTTTTTGTGCTATATTATTATGAAATTCCTCCCAGACCTCTTGACCTTGCTGAAGGAAATGATGTTAGATAATAATTTGAATAAGGCCATGATGCCTAAGATTAGTAGTAAGGGTTGTAGACATAACTTGTAGAGCACCATAGAAGAAAGATGGGAGGTTAATTTTATACTAAGTGTTTTTTCTCCCATGCTTAAGATGTATTAAAATTTTCATGGAATCTCCCCCTAAAAGACTATGTTGCCCTTCACAAATGATATATTTAAGTAACCACTTGGCTACAAATTTCCAAGGTTCAGGAAGTGAATTTATTTTAATCCCTTTTGATTTTCCCTTGGAATCTACTAGACATGAAGTTTTGTTCTACTTATTATAATTAAACTGACTAATTAAATCACTAAATGAAGCTCTACCTATAGCTCTCATTCCTTCTTCTGGAACTTGTATAATTTGGCTTATGATTTGAGTTGTAACAGGAAATAACAATGCCTTTTACAATTGAAAATTCAGGGGTGAGATTGGTAATGAATTCACTTACCATTGTTTCATCCAAACCCTAGAGCTTTTCAATGAAAGGTAGCCAGCCATTGGCTCTGAACACTACTATAGAAGCTTTGTATTTATGAAACTTCACTGGATCCTTTAGCTTTGATCTTGTCTTTTATCTCATTTTTATGTAAAGTCACAGTTAGCTCAGTTCCTTTAACTCCAATTAAGGTGTATACCAATCTTTTGTTAAAGCCAGTAGGCAACAAGCTTTGAGGATCAGCTTCTATTGAAGTCCATAGAAAGGAAATGGTTCACTTGAAATGCTACAGCTGCATGAGTCCATAGTGTGGTATGATGTTTTGATATAGTTAAGCATCACCCATTTCTATGGAGTGTACCAACCATTTGGTCTCATCAATACAAGTTATGTGAAATGATGATGTGTCATATTGATGGTGATAGTAATTCATTATTTCATCAAAAACCCCTTTTTATGATGTCCCATCATTATGGTACTTGATGACTCAATTGATGATATCAAAGCTGCACACTTATCCATACACCTTTGGCAGCTCAGTTGCATGCTTTTTCATTATGAAATGTGTCATTCCATTTCAAATTATTCAAATTTAGGTCATCTTGGAAGAATAAGGTCTTAATCAAATCAAAGATAATGAGTTAACTAAACATAGATAAATAAAATATATGTCTTACTTTAACCTTAGACGTTATCCTTCGATCCCCATGTGTCCTACACAAATAGGTTTTCATGGATTAGTTTATTGCATGGAGACAATCAATTATAGTGTCATGATGAGATTTTCTTATAAATTTTTATTTTTGCCCTTTGGCCAGCCATTATTGGTTTTCTAGCCAAAGCCTCCCCCCCTTTTTTTTTGCAATGCATAGGCAGGCAACAAGCTAGTTTTTTGGGTATGCATTGTCAATAGTGTCCCTGGAAGGATTTTCACTATTGATTGATTTTTATTTTTATTTTTTATTTTTGTTTTTTATGTTTTATTTTTTTTGGAGGATTATCAAGGATCATGTTCACTGGAAGAAGTAGAGCTTTCCAGAATAGCTACTTGATCCTTTATTTTTTGAATAAATTCATTTTTATTGAGAATTTTTTGATAGAACTTCAACCTATGTCCATTGACTAACGGAGATCTTTTGCTATCATCAATAGGTATCAGCTTAATAGAACTATTTTTATATACCTCTTCAATCTCATAAGGTCCCAACCATCTTGTTTGTAGTTTTCCTTTGAACTATTGAAATTTAGAATCAAACAACAGTGCCTAATCTCCTTTCTGAAACTTCCATTGCTTGATTTGTGCATCATGCCAAACTTTTCTTTGATGTTGTACTAGTTCAGTTCTTTATAGTGCTTCTATCCTTATTTCATCAAGTTGATTAAGCTATAGGAGTCTTTCTTTTTGTATTTATTCTAACTCAATTCCTACTTCTATAGCTATTTTCAACGTTTGTAATTCAAATTCAACATAGAATAAAGGCTTCTTACCATAAACCAATTCATAAGGTGAAAATCTAGTTGTTGTTTTTCAAGTAGTATTATAGGCCCAAATAGCTTCTGGTACCTTATCTACCCAATCCTTTTTACTGGAATTAACAACCTTGGTTAAAATGGCTTCCAGTTATCTGTTGGTGACTTCAACTTGTCCATTCACTTGTGGATGGTATGGAGATGTTTTTTTGTGCTGAGTTTGATACACTTTCATGAAATTCTTTATCATGCTTGACGTGAAATACGGTCCTTGATCTGAGAATATCTCTCTTGGAGCACCAAATCTTTGCATGATTTTGAAATATAATAAATTAGCTACCATCTCCTCTCTTGCATGAGTTAATGCTTCCACTTCTACCCACTTATTCACATAGTCTGTACATATTAGGAGATATTCTTTTCCATTAGAAGGAGGATCCACTGGACCTATAAAAATCAATTCCCCATTTCTCAAATGGTTTTAAAATCATTTGAAGATGAGGGTACAGAGGCATCTCTATTGAAAGAGTAGGTTATCCAATTCGCTGACAAGCATCACAGTGTCTGACATATCTTTTTACTTGTTGATGAAGATGAGGCCAATAATATCCTGCTCCCAAGATTTTATGTATTATTCTTTGAGATAAGTAATGGCCTCCTCCTAGTTCATCATGACAAGCTCTGATGATATCATAAGCTTCACCATTTGTCACACACCTATGATACACATGATCAGGTCCAAGTTTAAATAACATTCCATTAATCCATTTAAAATAAGAACTTTTTTTGATTAAACATTTCTTTTCTTTTTATGAAAAGTGCAGAGGAAACTTCCCCATGGTGAGGTAATTGGATATATTAACAAACCATAGAGATTGTGCTAAAATAGCAAATAATTGTTCATCTAGAAAGTCATCTTCTACTGATTCTTCTTCACTTGTAGTGTTGATTCTTGACAAGAAAGAGAAAGCATTTGGCATAGGTGTAGAGTGACTTAATATAGACTTTTGTATTTGAAGATGAGATTCCTCTAGTTCATAATGCACTATTAAAAATGAAACATTTCCTATGCCATGGGTATGCAAAAGATTTAAGCACCACAACATAGTCTACTATAGAGAAGAACACAACCTATGACCTAAGTGTAACATTAAATATATATTAAGCTACCAAGATGGAAGAATAATATATTATACAACCATGTTATCAAATACATAATAAAGATGATGAAATTTAAGATTTAGATGTTGATGGTGATATCAATCTGACTAATTTTTTTGAACTTGAATGACCATTAGAACCATTAAATGATCTAGTCTTATCAACCATTGAAGAAGAAAATATGCACAACATAAATATTCTAGAGTAGGAAGGGAAAATAATGCTACAAGAATATATTATTGAGGAAAAGTGTAAAATTTATTAAAAACCTATTAAAAAGCATATGGAAAACAAAATAAGGAGATTCTTAAATTGGCACATATAAGTGACTATTGAATTGAGTCCAAAGTTTCTAAAGCTATAAAACTCCTACAAGATAATAAAGATGTGTTTCCCATAAATTTTTTAGAGTTCAAAGGGATAGATCCTTCCCTAGGTGAATTGCATATTGAACTTAAGGAGTGTGCATGACCCATAAATAAAAGGCCATATAATTTTAATCGAAACATGATGTTGAAAGTGAAGGTTGAACTGGATATAATTTAGAAAGCAAGCATAATCTATTTCATATAGAAGGTAGATTGGGTTACTCAAATGGTAGTGTAGCCCAATAAAATAGGGGAGATCAAAGTATGAGGTGATTATCAAATTTTTAATGATGCATGTGTGAATGACCCATTTTTTTATTCCCTTCACAGATGAAGTTTAAGATCTATCATAGCTCATGAAGTTTACTCTTTCATAGATGGCTTCGATGGCTACCATCAAATACCCATCATAGAAGAGGACAGAGCTAAAAAAATTCCATATAATGGGGATCCTTTGTGACGAGTGTCGTCTAACTCCTCATTTAACCAATATTCAATTGGTGTCTTATCAACTAGGGCTAGTGTTCAAAGATATCTATAGTAAGGTATGGGATGGTAGATCTAGAATTATGTTTATGGGGGTGCTTGTTGATCCTATTCTAACTTTGACTAAACTACTTGATTCATGCTTTTGCTGAAAAAAAAGAAATCAAATCAATCCACTCTTTTACTGGAAATAAAAGATCACACTCCTATTTTACGTTTTCAAGGAAAGTAAATTCACACTTCTACTTACAAAAATAAATTTACTTCACGCTTCTGTTATAAAAGAAAACATACTTTGCATAGAAAAGAAATGAAATAAGAAAATGCTCTTTTTAAACTATGAATTTGTTTTGATGTTTTTTTATAAATAAATGCAAATAGTAACAAGATTCTAACTAATAAAATAGAACATAAATACCATACACAATTCCTAGTTCCAAGGAGAGTGGGCCCTTGCTCCTCTCAGACTCAGGAACAAAGATTAATCAGTGCTGGAAATTGAAGTATTAATTAATAGAAACGAAATAATTACAATCTGATTGAAACTTGTATGTTTATCTAATTCTTGATCCTCTATTTTCTCTATATCTTCTATTTTCTTCTTATTTTTTATATTCAAAAGTCTTACACTTTATACTAATACAATCAACTCAAAATAGGATGCAAAAGAATAGGACTCCTGGTCAATCCCTTCATCCAAAGATAGGAGATTGGATTTCCAAGAGATCTAATTATTTCAATGAAATAAATATCCTATCTTATAATAGTCCTAAAATCTGATTATATACAAATCTATCAAAAGTAAGTCATTTAAAATAGCAGGCAGTTGTTTTCCTTATTTGATTCCAGTTGGAATGGTTCTTTCTTATCCTATCTAGTCTCTAGCTTCCTGTTGTCCTTACAAAATTCTCGATATTGACCCTGTGGAGTCCGTAGTTTTGTTGGATGGAGATCAAAATGGAATGTTAATTGTACATCACCTATGTCTTCTTTTTTAGCATTCTTCACATAAAATATCACTAAAACATGCTATGCATTAGACATTAATGACAAAGTAAATATTTAGTCTTTGGTTTAATATAAACAAGACAAATATCTATTTTCCATGTAATATCTATCTAAGAATCTAATATTGTATAAGATAATATCCTTTGAGAGATGATTTGAAGGAAATAAAATGTCAATAATGAGCCATATTTGAGCTCATCACTTTGCATACAAGGTAATGCCTTTTTGCCTAAATAATACACTTGCATTTTTTCCTAGAGCAGTGGTGACTGTGTTTAATGATTTCATTCATGACTTCTTGGAAGTATATCTAGATGATTGGATAGTATTTTATTTATTTAAAAAAAACTTGTCTAATTTGAACCTCTTGTTATAATGCTACCAAGATCTACTCATTCCCATAAATTTTAAAAAGTGCTTATTTTTTACACCTTTGGGTGTCTTGCTAGGTCATGTAGTGTGTAGTGAAGGGATTTTGGTGGACCAAATCAAAATTATAATCATCTTCGTATGCCTATACAAATAAGATCCATAGAAGCACAATCATTTCTTGGACATAAAATGTACTATCATAATTTTATCAAGGGATATGTATCTATTTCATCTCCATTGGAATATTTATTGTCAAAAAGTACAATTGTTTTTTGGACTTATGAGTGTTAAGTAGCATGTTGAGAAGTGTTGTCATTGATCTCAAGGTACATCTATTTAAAATGCATGATGAGTGGTCTATGAGATATGACCCATGTGACAAGAGATAATTTTAAGGTAACCTAATGATTCTTCTAAGGTTGATGTCAAGATTCAGGTCAAGATAAGAATAATTGAGTACTAGTCCTTAAGTACAAGATATCTTAAGAATCCTAGTCATAACAAGCATAGTCATATCATGAGCATGTGTATGATGAGAATTAATATGTATGTATAGAGGTATTATATTGTATAAAAATCATGAAATTCATGTGAGAAATGTGTATAATTATTAAGGAGTGTTTCAAGGTCAATTATCAAGATTCAAGTGCTTGAGAAGCCTAGTCATGGTCATTATATGGAGATATCCTATGAGAAGGTATGAGCCTAGTGGCTTGGTGATATGTATGAATAGAGACATAATAGGTTGTATGAGTTTATAATTCATATGAAGCATTAGAGCACTCATTAATGTCTTAGAGTGAGTTTAAAAGGGTAGGACCTATAAACCTAACATGTAACTAGACTAATTCTATACCCTACCTAATCTAATGAGGTTTCATGAGGTATTGTCAAGGAATATGAAGAATTAATGGTAGTTATTTAGCATGGTAATAGGTTTTATGACATGTATATAAGGTTTTGATAGATTATATAATGGCTAGAAGGTTAGTTTCAAGGCCTAATATGACTTGTAAGTCAACGCCTATTAAAGAGAGAGATGGTGGCCAGATGGGGTATTAAGATCAATTTACAAGGAAAGTGTGAGTATATGAGAATTAAAATAAGTGTTTCATGTTTTTTCAAGTATTTTGACCAAAGTTTCAAGTCAAAATTTGAAGGATTAGGCCTATTAAGTCAAGGCCTATTAAAGAGAGAGATGGTGGCTAGATGGGGTATTATGATCAATTTACAAGGAAAGTGTGAGTATATTAGCATTAAAATAAGTGTTTCATGTTTTTTCAAGTATGTTGACCAAAGTTTCAAGTCATAATTTGAAGGATTAGGCTAAAAATGTTTTTAGGCCTCTCAAGTGCACATAATGAAGGTTTCTCAACCCAAAAATAACTTTCAAGTATTCATTGGCATGTGTAAACTATGAATTAAAACCTAATACATTCATGTTATATGGTTAATTATCCTAGCTAAAAGTTCCAAGAATTTATTTCTAGAATGAGGGGCTAAGCTTTATGAATGATCATTAAGACTGGAAGATGGTTTAAACCCTCAAAAAACCCTAATAATGACCCCATATGAAATAAGTTTTTCTAAATTACTAAAAATTCATTAGTATGGATAGTTAATTTATTGGATTTTGTATTCAATTCTCATATTCATCTCCAAGTGTGATTGGTTTGTTAGGTGAGTGATTAGAACCTATAGCAAAGGCCTTATTTCTTGTAAATTTACTATAGCAATAAAAATTTACCAAGTAAAAGTTTATAAATGGATGGAGGATAAATATTGAGACTTTTATTTTATTTACATGGTGTTTTTTTATTATTATCTAGTCTTTAGGTATGTTAAACTAGTCATACAAGTTGACTAGTCACTAACATACCTAATGATGTAAATAGTGAAAAACCCAAATAGAAGTGAGAATGTGATTAGGGATGTGTTATCATGGATTAGGGATCAATAAAAATGAATGGGGAAATTTTTAATTACTTTTCATACATTTTCATGTTATATATAATTTTTGGAGGTTGGTAGTTATGATGAAAATATTGCTCATAAGTTGATTTGTCTAGTACATATGAGATAGTGAAGGTGTAACATTATGAGATTGGTATATAAAACCAATATTTCAATATGAAAATGATATATTTATATATAATAATGATATAATTATCTCATATTATCATTCACATGCATCAATATTCTTATAAAGTGGTCATACAGGTGTTGAAGGTCAAAATCACCATGACTAGTCTTCAAGGTAAACTAGCATTTCTAGGTAAGAAAGTCGTAGTGATGAGTTTAAGAATATATTACATGAGTTTATGTATCTAATGAAAATTATTTGTTTTTCAAACTCTAATATCCTATCCATGATTTTCATAAAATTTAAAGTTAGTATAATATTTTGAAAGATTGAATGATGGGTTGAGTGGTTTAGGTTTGATTGTGTGTACTAAAGACAAAAGATTGGTCTACAAGGAAAATATTTGACATTATATATTATGATATTTTTAATTAATAATGAAATATTTATGATAAATAGTATATTTAATATGGCATATGTCATGATAAGTGTCTTTTAATGTGTTGACTATCAAGTTTCCATGAATGTGTTCTAAGGCTAGTTAATAGTTCTAAGTGAGCTAATTATAGAGAGGATTTAAAGTCCTTTTTACCTAGTTTGTGAAATATAAATCACATTTTTATGACCTAAGGTCATAATTTTTTTTATAAGTATGTTTATGCTTTATTTTTCTAAGATAAATGTTTTTGGTATGCACAGGCGTAATGTGAATAGTGCTAATAGTGTGCTTCAAGTGGTGGTTGAAGGTAAAAAGTGTTATGAATCATAGATGAGATTATAATTGGTATATTTAAGTTTAATATGATATTATCCTTCTATGATAAGTGTTTTAAATTTCTCCAAATAAGGTAAAGTGTAATGTGTCCTAAATAGACCTAATAAGATTAGGTCTCCATGAGACCTAAAGGTGAGATGAGGCCTAATTGAGAAAGGTTATACATAAATGGACTCAAATCAAATTTTATCCATGTCTATGAGATTTACTAAGATCCATTTCATTTCTTAACTAAGATGGTAAGGATGTTTGGCCAATTAAATAATGATATGAAAAAGAGACTTGTATAAATACTAGGAAATTTTAGGCCTATGTGTGTGTGGAGAGAGCAAGTGAATAAAATAAGATATTACAGAGAATAATAAGGTCCTTTAGACCATTATATAAGTGTATATGATCTATTATTAAGGTTTTATAGAGGTTTTTTGTATGAAAATAAATTTTATATGACCTAATCAAGTAAAGAAGAGGACTTGTTGAGCAAAGAAGCCTAGAAGGCAGTGTGAGAGGGTTTAAAGAGAGAGAAGATTTGAAAAAAGAGAATATTATATATTTTATGATAAAAAAGTGTTATAAATGTGATAAATGGTTTTATACATCTGGTTTGGTGTTGATTCATCTAGGGGGTTGGTTCCTCCTTACAATTGGGTACTTGTTAAAGCCTAATTAAGTCGGTGCTTAGCTAGTTGGGGTTGGTGCTTCATGTGAATTTGGTGCTTCACTAAATTTAATTTTTTTCTTAAAAGAACTATATAAAATTTGTATGTATTATTGTTTTTTCATCCCCTTTAGGTTTTACCATATATAAGTTGTGTTATCTTATGTTGTGTTTCATGTTTATGTGGATAGTTGTTTATGTTTGCTAGACCTATGTGCTTGATGGGATGATTCATGTTTGCTTAAGTGAAGCATATAAGTAAGTATTTTGAAGACTAATTCAACCCACCTCAATAATTCTTATTCCAAAATTTTGTATCATATCCATGTCCTTTGAAGTATTTATAAAATCCTAAAGGAGATCCTAAAAGCAAGGATGGCTAGTAAGCAAGCTCAAGGTGGTTTCTCTAATAGTAAGCCTCTGCTATTCAATGGATCTAATTATGCTTTTTGAAATGTCAAGATGAAGATATATTTTTTATTTCAAGGTTATGATATTTGGTAGTCAATTATAGATGGATATAGTGGTCCTCCTATTCCACCAACTGATGTGGTAAGTAATAAGGCTAGTAAAAACAACTCCAAGGCAATGAATGCCATTCTATGTGGCCTATCAGAGGTAGATCTTGTGAAGGTACTAAACTATATATCAGCCAAATAAATATGGGACAAATTGAATACCATCTATGATGGATACACATAGGTAAATATGGCCAAGTTATAGACCCACATGAGATAATTTAAAAGTTTGAAGATGAAAAAATTTCATCTTACTTGTTGAAGGTTGATGAAGTTATTAATGTCATTAGAGGATTGGTTGATGAGGTGAAATAATTTGTAGTTGTTCAAAAAGTGTTGAGATCATTAACTCCTAAGTTTGAATCTAAGGTATCTATAGTGAAAGAGATGCAAGATTTGGATAAGCTAGAAATGGATGGGCTTCATGGCATTTTGACTACCTATGAGATGAAAAAAAATGAAGGAAGATCACCCAAGAAGGAAGCATCTTTCAAAGTTGAAAAGAAGTCAAAAATAGATAAGTTAAAAGATATGGAATGTTTAGATGTTCATAATGATCAACTCATAGCCATGTTTATAAGGAAGTTGAGGTTTGGATCTGGTAAGTATAAGGGTAAGTTGCCCTTAAAATATTTCAACTATGGTAATATTGGTCACTTTGCATTTAAGTTTCCTAATAGCGATAAGGCTAATCATGAATAACATGATGAACATCATGGAGATGACAAGACGGCCTATAAGCCTAACAAAAATAAGGTGTATTTTAGGAATTATGAAGGTAGGAAAGGAATTTTTAAGAACAAGAGGAACTTCTATGATAAAGAAGATAATTCTTCTGATGTAAGTAACTCAAGTGCATATGATAGTGATGATGGTAGTAATGAACCTGAATATGACAATAATGAAACCTTATTCATGGACATAGAATCAAACAATGAGGGTTACTCTAATGTAAAAGGTCTTATGTTTGATGTATAATAAAATGAATAAGAATATGAAGTGAATCTTGAGGAAGAATTGGTAAGTGCCCTAGAGGATTTAAAGTTCCAAAGTAGAAAAAATCACAAAAGAAGATCATTAGTTAAGGAATATGGGGAGCAAATTGGATTATTTTAGGAGAGACTAAGTAACACTTCAAAGGAGTATGATGATATCATCAATCAAATTAAATCACAAATGGAGATAGTCAATGTAAACCTAAAATATAAAGAGGAAGAATGCATCAGGTATGAAATTGAAATGGAATCCTTAAAAGTTAAGTTGAATCAATCATCCAGCAAGGTGTAGACCTTTGTGAAGTTTGAAAAGATCACTAAGGATTTAGATGATATATTAAGTAGTAAAAAGTTTGAAAGTGACAAGACAAGTTTTGGTTTCAAATAAAACCAAAATGAGGTAGCTCAAGTCAAGGAGAAGACTGTTGAAGAGAAGAAGGTCAACATGAAAATACCTATCAAACATACTAATGCTATGAGGTATGGTATTTATTTCAATGGTTACTATTTTTTATTCTTTTAGTTTTTTTATAGTACAAGAGAGTGTAAAACACCCTCCAAGAATAAGTACTCATGGGACTATGGAAGGATTCATAGTTCACATCAATCAAAAAGTATGTACAAGGTGGTTTTTTACAATTATCATACTATAGGACACATTACAAGATTATATCCTAATAGAGTTAGAATCATCAAGTAAATATAAGAGGTTTGAATCCCCTAGAGTGTAAGAAAGAAAGAAAATGAATGTATAGACACCAAATATAGTAAATATGATTCATGATCAGTTTGAAAGCTCAAGTGGATTGTTTATTGTGATAGAGCATGTTTCAGATTTGAAATCAAGTTAGGATGTGGGATCTCTTTTAAGATTATATTCTCAAGTGGATTGTTTATTGATGATAAAATGGTTGATAAATAGATCAAGCCTATATTTTAAATTAAACCTAAAAGGATATTAAAGGATATTTAGCCTTGTGAGAGCATGGAGATATAGGAATCTCTTGAACTTATGTTGTTTTAGTGCCCTATAGAAATGGGTGACTCCATTATGCTTCATGGAGACATTATTCAAGTTAGCAGAAGCATGGTAGATGCTTGATTTGAGGTGGATATATTCAAGTTTGTGACTAAGCTTGATATGTGTTGAGAAGTGGTCTTTTAATCTCAATTCATTTGAAAGAGGTATGCATGAAGGGGGAACATATTCCTATAGTGTTTCATATTTCAAGTATTGACCTTTTGTTGAAAATAAGGTATGATTCAAGATAACAATTGTGGAAGACCTTTGTCATTAATTTCAAAGGGGGAGAAAGTCCAAGAAGGTAATTTGAATAGACTATAAGAGATGTGAGTGATCATATTGATTAAATCATTTACCATCAATGACAAATGGGGAGTTTTTATAAGTGTTGTCATTAATGTCAAGGTTGATGTCATTGATGTCAAGGTATTGTTGTCACTTGTATTTTCACCCTTCAAGGATATGTCTCAGCTCTCCTCATCCAAGTGGAAAAATTGAAACACCTCTAGGCTTGTGGGTAGCCTAAAGATGAGGTAAATATCTATATAGGGCTATCTCCCTTGATGTACCACTTTGGATCACTATTACACCTAAACTTTTGGGGGGGAAAGGGAGAGATAAAACTAAAAAAACCCATCCTAAGGGAGGTGATACACTAAATAAGTTGATGACTTCCAACTAGCGACATGTTACATATGAAACCAAGAGACTAACCAAATATACACTTATCTAATCTATATCTTTTCACAACAATATTACATTATGAGGTTATGGATGAATGTTTAGGTTAGGAGGACTATACAAGAGGCCTTGAATTCTTGTCTAGTCCTCTAGTGAATAGTCTAACTCACTCAACCTTGACACTTCATAGAATAATTCACATGCCCTATAAGAATAATCTTTCCAACTATAAATAGGATGAAAAAATGAGACAACATGCTAAGGAAATCATAGTTATCACTAGGCAAGATCAATCATCCAAGTAAAACACACTATGAAAAGTCATGAAGAGGTAAAAATTAATAGTCTTATTGATCAAATGGTATAAGAATCCTCTAAAATTCACTCTTAATATTATTTTTAGTTATAATTTAAACCTCTATCTACTAGTTCATCTTGTCCTCACCCCATCATCCTCACCCCATCATCCTTTATATTGATGGACTTGTGGTATGGGAACCTAAAGAGGAGAAGTTGGTTGATAATAATTCAAAACTCTTGCTTGAGGAAAACATACCTTCTTGGCATCCACTCCTAAATTTCATCAATACCTCAATAAGATACTCTTAATTTGAACATCCTAAGCTAGAATAAGATAGTGGAATCATGGGGAAAGAAATAGGATAGAAGTATTGATAAGGAGTGTAAAGTTAAAACAAACTTGATCTTATGTAAGTCCCTCTCACCCTTCCTCAAGAAGCTTCTTGTGTTCCATGTCATCCCTCTTTTAATCATCCTAATGAATATGCCTATGATATTAAAGAAAGACTTTTCCAAGAGAACATAGACAAGCAAATTGAAGAGTTAGAGTCAAGGATGAAATTGCTAAGTCAAGGTGTGATGGAAGGTTTAGACCCAAAAGAAGATCATATATCTAAACACACCCCATATAACCGTTCTCAATAGAATGATAAAGCCCAATAAAATTAAAATGAATTAATTATCAAATGGAAGGAAAAAAACCAAGCCATTTTAGCCCAAAGTCTACTTCTCCTTCTTCAAGAGCTTCCAAAAGAATCCTCTACACTTCACTCTCAATCTGATTTTGAGTTATATGTGCCATCTCCACCAACTAGTTCATATTGTCCTCACCCCATCATCATTTTCCTTGATGGAACTATGGTATGGGAAACTAAACAGGAGTATTTGTTTGATAATAATTTATAACTCTTGATTGAGGAAAACATACCTCCTTGGTAGTCTCATTGGGCTAGATCACATGATTTCAAGATGCCTAGTCTTGGCATCACCAAGAAGGAGAAGGAGATGGAATATCTTGAAACCCTTGAATAAGATTATACATATGATAAAAATGTTTTAGATAATCATATAAATAAATAATGTGAATTTTCTATTAAGGATGGATAATAATTTCAAGTCATCCTCAAAGAGGTCATAGTCCTAAAAAACTCTCTTTAGACCAAGGTAGAAGTTGTTATTATTGAAGATGACCCCATAGCTCATCCTAAATTTGAATCACCCTTAGATTTATTGGATTTTGAAAAATAGTAGATTTATGGAATCATATATCAAGAAGAGAATATTAAAGAGCTAGTGGTTCTAGATGATAAAAAGGACAAAGATGATTGGCAACTATAAATGAAGTTCTTTCTAGAGCTTGAAAATCTTTGCCATGTTGAGGGTCAAGCAAGTGATAAGGTGAAGAAAAATTATTACATGGAAGATAACTACCAAGATTGGGTAGAGTATGCAAAGCTCCTTGATGAGCTAGAAGAACATGTAGCTAAGAATAAACCTAATCTTATTGAGAGCACTATCAAAATCAAGAAGGTATGCTTTGTTGAACCACCATTAGACATTGTAATTGAGGATCCATATGAGAAATTTTAGGTTATTTGGATGCAAGAATAATTTATTTCCATAGCTAAATATTTTATATCTATTTGGTTCTTATGGAACATCATGCCAATGAAGTTGGTAAACACTATGAAGAATATAGAGGCATCAATTCTAAGGATCAAAATTTTATGTCTCACTATATCCTTCATGTCATGAGGCAAGGAAATTTTAAAACTTACCCTTTGATCTAGGAGGGATTTTTCATCTCAAGTAAGTTTTTGATTTAGTTTGTCTAGTTTGGTGTGTGTGTTCCATAAGTGCTCATGAAGCACATGTGTGTTTGCTTTTACTTTGTGTGTATCTTTGGTTTTGTGTGGTTGAGGTAATCAATGGTATTTTATTGATCAAATATTGTTATAAAAGTCCTATTATGGTGTATTATACTTCATATTACTTCCTAAGCCTAATGGATTGATAAGGCTACTAGTCTAGTTAGTTTAGTAGGCATACTACCCCTATGAGTCACCAATTTGTTGACTAAATTTGATCCTATAGGTCAAATTGGGGCCCCTATAGGTAAAATATTGGAATTTTAGATGTTTTATGGGGTATAATATATTATCATGGGGTGTATTATATGATATTTGATGTCATTTAATGTCATCCTAGCCATAGTCTTAGTCATATTAGTCAATTTATCATTTTGAGTAATTTAGAAGGCTTTTAGGGGTCATAAATGCAAGTGGCATAGTTCTCAAGGTGTAAAAGTGTACTATTTACCTTAAAATCATCTAATAGGTTAAATTTCCTATTAAAAATGTTAGTTTAATCAGAATCTTGTAGGTTATGTAACTGAAATTCAAGAAACTAACTAAAAAAGGGGAGTTTGGCACTTGTATAGCCCAAGGGAGAAGGTGACATATGGGATAAGGTCATGGAATATACTCTCATTTTCCTAAGACTCACCTTAGTTATTTACATCCTTTTTAATTTCTAAAAATTTCCCAAAACCATTTTGCTCCTTTTTAACCCTTCTAGGAACATTGAACTAGTCTTTAGGGTTGTACTTGTTATGGACAGTTGGAGAACTTCTAGGTCAAACACCTTTGGAAGATGAAATTAAAATTAGAGAGATTAATTTTCATAACAAGAGTTTTAATAATGGTGGTTTATTCTTTATGAACCATCCTCATGAAGTTGAGTGTGTTTTTTTGCTTATTCTTTCATGCACCCTATAGATTTTGCTCCATTTTGGGCAAGTTTGTACAAACCAATTCGTGATGTTCACTCTAGAGGATGTGGGATCTATTTTAAGATGTTATTCATGTTTAGTTTCATGTTTCATGGTGTTTATATGTGTAAGTTATCTCATGTTGTAGGAAGTTACCACCATGTGTAGTCTCAATTAGTTTTCCTTGTTTACAAAATGTTTGGTTCTCAGAAGAGGTCTCATAATAATGTGATGTGATGTTTCCCATGTCTCAATGCCATGTTCATCATCCTAACTTCATGTTTAGTCTCATATCATCATTCTTGGATGAATTTTTTATTCATGAACACTATGTAGTCAACTCTTTGCTCACTTTTCAATTTCTACCATAATTGCAATCATGTGTATGAAAAAAATCTAGTGTGCGCATGGAGGTGTAGTGAGGGTCTAAAAGTGTTGAACATGTTTTTATAAATGTGAATTATTAAATTGTATTCTCCAAAAAGTGTCTAAAGGGATGATAGTAGTCATATAACACACTTTCACCTAGTCTTCCATGAACAAAATCACCTACAAGTGCCTACAAGAGTTTTCAAACATTGAAAAATTATGTGAAGACTTTCCATAAGATTTTATATCATCATATATTTTTTTATCTCTTTAAAAGAGAATGGAGTTATTTATAAATTCAATTTCATGATATCATTTCTCATATCATTTCATCCTTACTACCTACATTGAGAAATGACCACCTAAAGGTGATAAAATAGGGGGTTAAAGATCCATCTTGAGGTGTTGCAGCAAAAAATGGAATCCTATTTGAAGTCTTGATGCATTGTGGAAAGCATGGTAGGCCTACTTGAAAGGTTAGACTAGCAGACATAATGGAAAGTCATGATCAAAGGCAAGGATTGTGTATTTAGGGATCTAATCCCTAAAGAGTGAAAACAAAGCTCCAAGGTCATTTTTTGAAGAACATATAACATGGTTACAATAAATATTGATGCATCCTAATGACTCAAAATAGTAGTCCCTACATAGGAAAAGTGCCATGAAAAATCTCTGGGGATAATGACTAGGGGAAGATAGTTGTTGAGAGGCCTAAAGTTAATTACAAAAACACTAAACTCAGACATTGATGTCTATAGGACTTTGATCCAAAAGTGACCTTGCACTCCAAGTTGATAGTTCTAGACCATGCCAACATATGGGAATGGTTAAAATTTGTTAAAATGAGAATACATGGTATAAATATCATTAACGTATGAGGATATACTAATTTTTTCTCCCCATGTACACTTCTAGTCCATACACTAAGAAAATCTTGACCTATAGCCAAGACCCATTTTTCCATATCATTCATGAAGAAGAGTTTAAGCATTGAGATATCAATGTTGGTTGATGGAAGGGATACCAAATAGGCATGGAGGCCATCAGGAGAATTTGATTAGTGATGTATCAAGGTCTAGTGATTACCTATAGGTCTGATTTTCACCATAAATGTAGCCTACAGGCTAGTTGTAGGTTTATCAAAATGACTAAGCTTGATAAGCTTGGTGATATACCTTATTCAAACATGAGAAGAGAAATTAAAATTATATAATGGTGTGAATAAATTAAAATAGGATCATTAAAGGTTTTAAAATTCCAATACAATCATGGTTACCTATAGGTGCCCTTTAAAGATAAAAACACAGTCTGATATAGATGGCTGTGATGTAATAGTGAGCAAATTTGAGGATTTTGAAGTGTTGACAGTGCTTAAAAATCAAATGAGTGGGTCCAAAATAATTAAAATTAACATAAGGGAATCATAGGAGTTTATGGACATTTTATTTAAGTTCAAACCATGCATTATCACCTACAAGAATCATCCTTTGGTAAAAACATAGAAAATACAGTCAACTACCTATGATTGGTCTTAGGAAAAAGCCATTTAAAAGTGTGAGATGTATTAGAGCATGGGTTAAAGAAGTTTTAAAGATTAAATGAAGTATAAAACACTTTATTATAGGTTATTAATCACATAAACATAACCTATAGGCTTTTTTTCTTTAGTAAGCAAGGTCAACTTACCAATCAGGCCCAACCAATTAGGTGTATGTTCTAAGGTGCAACCCTGAGTTATAAAGTTTTATGAATATTTTAAATTATTTAATAATAGTTAAATTTATGTATCATATTATTTTTAGGCAAAAATTAAGAGATTAAAACCTTTCAAAATTAGTCCATAGTCTATTCCTTGAACAATGCACACAATCCTTTCTTTAAGAAGATTATCATATAACTTGAGGCTTTTGGAAGGTAAAATGACCTAGTAAAGGGTTAAATATTGGTTAAAATAACCTATATAATCCCATAAATCATTCATTTTTTTGGGTAAATAGGTGAATTTCCCTCTATTTTATCTTAGGCAGAGGGCACTTCCCTAGGTGTACAAACTGGTTGTTTTGGAGAAGGGTGGTAAATGTATGGATAAGAAGTTGTTTTAAATTTGAAAGGAGATGTAGGGAGTTGGAAAAAATACAAAAAAACATTAAAAAATAATAATATAGTGATTAATCTCAACAAAATAGACCAAACCACAAGGGTTACAGTCAGGCCAACTAGGTAAGATTTAGGCCTGAAGCCAAATAGGAGACCAACTTCACTTACAACTCTTAGTGATAATTCAAACCTATTGGTTAATTTTTATGAGGAAATTTAAGAAATTTTGAATATTTCACATTGTAGGGGAGACCATAAAAGAGCCACTTTTAACTTAAATATAACTTAGGCATACAAGAAATGAGAAACCAAGCTTGATAGGAGAGGTTTAATTGCTCACATCTTTCATGAGACTTTTCATGGGGGAAAGAAAAGTTTATATGAGTTATAAAATTTCCTAAAAAACCTTATTTTGTAATTTTTTTGAGGTTCCAATGTCCTATATTTATGAACAAAGCTTAAGAGATTAAAACAAGTTAAAACCCTCTTAAACCCTCACTAGTGACCCAATTGGAGAAATGAGGTTGGAGAGATACTATAATGGCATATTTTTCCTAGGATGATGATTTAAACTTGTATGATACACTCTCATTATAATCCCAATGATTTTGGGTTATACATAATTATACAGGCATGTACAAAACATGAAACTTTTGATTTTTTTTGTATTATATAGGTTATAGGGACTTTCAAGAGATGAAATAAATATTGAGAGGAAGATATAGACTTGGGATAACCCTTAATTCAAATTTAATAATTAAAAAAATCTCCAAAGTGTTCAAACAATAACTCTCATCTCAGCCAATCAAAATTGGCATAGGGATCAAGCTAGTGAGAAGGGTGGAAAACTCCAAGTAAAAGTGATTTTAAAGTGTGCCTAATGCTTATAAGGAAATGGAGGGTCTTGAAAAATTTCATACAATCCATTTCATGGATTTTAATGGATAACTGATGCCTTTTTTGGGGCCAAGTGTGTAGGGTGCATGAAAGAATAGTTATTTTGACTACATATGGTGATAGCTCATTTTGGGAAGGTTTCAGATGATCGAGACTAAAACCAATGCATGGAGAGGCATGTCTAAAAGCGTTCCCATTAATTCCAATAATCATACCTATCACTAATTATTTTTGGATTTTAGAATAAGGCTAATTATGAAGGCAGTTTTTTGAGCTAGTTAAAGGAATTTTATGCCACTTTTCAAAAGTTTTATGCCTTGGAGAGCCACTTTTTCCTTTTAACCTTGCATGGTTCATCCCATATCCTAGTATCATGTAAAATTAACTCCTTTTTTAAAATTTAAAATTTCACTTGTGACCCTTAGACTTCCCTCTTCTCTTCTCTCTCTCAAGTTATATAAAAACTAGCCATTTTGGCCATTATAACTTATGCTCCACTCGACTATGGTGAAGCCCTACTCATTTGCATGCCATTTAATTAATAAGACTACTGATTCTTACCTCTTCATGAATATTCATAGTGTGTTTTACTTGTATTATTGATCTTACTTAGTGATAACTATGATTTCCTTAGCATGTTGTCTCATTCTTTCATCATATTTTCAGTTGGAAAGCTTCTTCTTGTATGGAATGTGAAGTGTTCTAGGAAGTTTCAAGGTTGAGTGAGTTAGTCTATTCACTAGTTCCATTCAAGGCATATTTTTTATTCCTCATAGACTAAATATTCATCCATAACCTCATAATGTAGTATTGATATGATAATATTTATATCATAGTGTGTGTTTGGTTAGTCTCTTAGTTTCATGTGTAACATGTAGCTAGTTGGAAGCCATCAACTTATTTGGTGTATCACCTCCCTTAGGATAGTTTGCTTTAAATTTTCTCTCCCTTTTCCCCATAAAATTTTAGGTGTAGTAGTCATTTAAAATGTTACATAAAATTAGTTATCCCTATCTATAGACTCACCTCATCTTTAAGCTACTGACAAGCCTAGAAGTGTTTCAATTATGCTACATAGATGAGGAGAGCTGAGACATCTCCTCAAAGGGTGAAAATCTAAGTGATAACAAATACATTTGGTGAAGATACATGGTGAGTGTTATGTGAGATATGATCCATGTGACAAGAGATAATTTTAAGGTAACCTAATGATTCTTCTAAGGTTGATGTCAAGATTCAGGTCAAGGTAAGCATGATTGAGAAATAGTCCTTAAGTACAAGGTGTCTTGAGAAGCCAAGTCATAATAAGCATAGTCATATCATGATAATGTGCATGAAGAGAATGAATATGTATGTGTACAGGTATGATATCATTAATAAGAATCAAAGTCATGGGAAAAAGTTGTAGAAATATCGAAAAAGTGTTTCAAGGTTATTTGTCAAGCTTTAAGTGCTTGAGAAGCCTAGTCATGACACTGGTCATTGCATGAAGAGACCTTGAGAGAATACATGATCTTGGTTACCTAGTGATATGGATGCATATGGGAATAAGAGTGTGCATTATGTTGTTAAGCATGAATATTAATCATTGTATCACTCATGTTTATCTTAGAGTGAGCCTATAAGGGTATGACCTATAGACCTAGCATGTAACTAGACTAGTTCTAGACCTTGCTTGATCTACTGAGGTCTCATGAGGTATTTTTAAGGAATATGAAGAATTAAAAGTGTTTTTTTATCATGGTAATAGGTTTTATGACATGTATATGAGGTTTTGATAATTTAGATAGTGTCTAGAAGGTTAGTTTCAAGGCTTAATGTGACTTTCAAATCAAGGCCTAGAAAGCAAATAGAGATATGGTGACCAAATGGGGTATCAATATCAGTTTTAAAGTAAATTGTGAGTATGTGAAAATTTAAAAAAGTGTTTCATGTTATTTAAATTATTTTTAACAATTTTTAGGTTAAAATTTACAAGATTATGCTTGAAAATGTGTTTTTAGGCCTGTCAAATGCACAGAATGAAGGGTTCTAAACCTGAGAACTTTCAAGTGTTAATTGGAACATGTAACCTTTTAATTGGAACCTAAGATATTATTTTTATATGTGGAAGGATCCTATCTCAAATTTCCAATCATTGAGTTCTAAAATGAGGGGCTAAGCTTTATGAATGATTGTTAAGACTAGAAGATGGTTTAAACCCTCAAAGGACCCTAATAGTTATCTTATATGAAAGAAGTTTTCATAAGGTGATAATAATGTATTTTTATGGATATTTAAGTGATTATAGGCTGTATTAAACTCTCCTAGGCATCTCTAGGTGTGATTGGTTGTCAGGTGAATGAGTGGAACCTACAGGAAAGGCCTTATTTCTTAGAGATTTATTGTAGCAGTCAGTGTTGACCAAGTCAAAGTTGATAAATGGATTGAGGAAAAATATTGAGACTTTTATTTTGTGTCCATTTTTTTTTTTAATAGTATATATCCTTTAATGGTTCTAAATTGGTCATACAAGTTAGCCAATCGCTAACAGACCTAATGATGCAAATAGTGAGAAACCTAGGCAGAAGTGAAAAGGTGATCAGGGATGTACTATCATGGATTAGTATGAATTAAAATTCATGGAGAATTTATTGAATAATTTTAATAAATTTTCATGTTGGATATAATTTTTTTAGGTTAGTATTTATGATGAAAATGTTTCTCATAAGTTGATCTATCTAGTACAGATGAGATAGTGAAGGTGTAAGGTTACGAGATTAGTCTGTAAGACCAATATTTACATATTATAATGATATATTTTTATATAAATTTTTTATAATTATCTAATATTATAATCCACATGCATCAATATTCTTTAGAAGTGGTCATATAGGTGTTGAAGGTCAAAATCACCATAACTGATCTTCAAGGTAAATTGGCAATTCTAGGTAAGCAAGTTGCAGTGATGAGTTAAGACTCTATGCCATGATTTGATGTATCTAATACACATTATTTTTTATTTGTAAATTTAATAAAATATTAATTATTTAAATAATATTATAATTTAATATAATATGTTGAAACATTGAAGCCAAAATGGGTTGACTAGTTAAAAGTTGACTATGTGTACTAAAGATAAAAGATTGGTCTAAAAGACAAATATTTGACATTAAAACTTATGATATTCATAATTAATTATGATACATACATACATACATACATACATACATACATACATACATACATATATATATATATATATATATATATATATATATATATATATATATATATATATATATATATATATATTTAAAATAATATATTTAATATGTCATAGGTTATGATAAGTGTTCTTTTAGGAATTGGATATCAAGTTTCCATGACTATGTTTCAAGGCTAGTTGACAATTCTAAGTGAGCTAATTGTAGAGAAGAGTTTGAGTCCCTTTTCCCTAAATTTTGAAGTCTAAATCATATGGTGATGACCCTAAGGTAATTTATATTTTATATGTGTGGTTTTTTTCCATATTTGTTTGTTAAAATTATGTTTATGCTTCAGTTATTCAAGATGGACTTTATGGGTATGCATAGGCCTAATTGTGAACAGTGTTAATGGTGTGCTTGAAGTGGTGGTTCAAGATAAAAAGTGTTATGAAGAGTAGATGAGATTATAATGGGTTTATGTAATTTTAATATTATATTATCCTACCATTATAAGTGTTTTAAATTTCTCCAAGGAAGCTAAAGTGTAACATGTCCTAAATAGACCTAATAGGATTAGGTCTTCATAAGACCTAAAGGTGAGATGAGACCTAATTGAGAAATTTGAGACCTAAAGCTACTCAAATCACATTTTAACCATGTCTATGAGATGTCTTAAGATCCATTTCATGTCAAACATAATATTTTAAGTATGTTTGGCTAACTAAAGAAGGATATGAATAAGAAACTTGTATAAATACTAGGTAATTTTAGGCCTATGTGTGTGTGGAGAGAGAAAGTGAATAGAATAAGATATTTCATAGCACAATAAGGTCTTGTATACCATAATATAATTAAAGAGGATATATTATGAATGTTTGATATAGGTTTTGTGTATGAAAATCAAGGTCATATGACCTAATTAAGTCAAGAAGAGGACTAGTTGAGCAAAGAAGCCTAGAAGGCAGTGTGAGAGGGTTTAAAGATAGAGAAGAATTAAAGGAGATAATCATATGTTTTATGAGAAATAAAATTTTCTAAATGTGATCGATGGTTTTATGTGGTTGATTTGGTACTAAGACATCTATGAAGTTGGTGCCTCCTTGTAAGTGGGTGCTTTATAAAGCCTAGCTGAGTTGGTACTTAGATAGTTGGGGTTGGTGCTCCATGTGAAGTTGATTCTTCACTAAAGTTGGTGTTTTTATTATAGGAATATAGAACATTTGTATATATCAATGGGTTTTCATCCCCTTTAGGTTTTCCCACATATAATTTGTGGTGTCTTATGTTCTTGTGCTTCATTCTTACATGGAGAGTTGTTTATGATTTCTAGACCTATGTGTTTGATTTAATTATTCATGTTTAACTAAGTGGAGTTAATAATTTTTTTTTTTGAATATTGATTCACCCCATCTCAGTCATTTTGTTTCTAATACAACTTTCATATAACTAAAGTAGAGATTGGTCACTTCACCTATTCTTGTATTTACATATTGGATTGAGCTCATTCATGTGAAGATTGATGCTTATGGTATTGTAGTCAGTGTTGTAATTATGTAACCAAGATAAAGTGGATTGGACCACCCAATTTATTTTTCAAGATGAAAGTTGTTTGATATAAAAAATAATTACATGACAACTGAAAGAGATGCATTGGCTATAGTGTTCACACTACATAAATTATAACATTATCTTCTTGCAACACCATTTAAAGTTTTCACGGATCATCAAGATCTATGATACCTAGTCAATAAGCCTATTCTTAGAGGACACATTTCAAGATGGTTGATGGTTTTTCAATAATTTCAATTTCACATCAATGCCAAACCAGGTAGAAATTTTTTTGGGTTAGACCATCTAGTTGCATCATAAATTGGGAAGACCAAGAAGAACTATAGTAAGATATTCTTAATGCCCATATATTTGAGTTTCTACAATACCTAAGAATTTTGAGGCAATTACTAATTTCCTAGAGCAAGGAATATTCCCTACGCACTACCAAGAAAGGTAAAATAAGTTTTCTGTCACTAGATCTTTGACATATACTATTATAAATGGGCTCTTATATCATTTAGGGAATGATGTAGTACTATACATGGTAGTGCTAGAACATGAATGATGATGCAAGAGCATCATCACATCAATGTATATATTTGTCAATTTGTCATATTTAAGTGTTCTTGAGTAGTTTAATAGGTCTCAATGATGGATTTTTGATGGTTAGGTTCTACTAAAGAGTTAATAATGTTTTAATCCCCACTTGACTCACATTATGAGTCATCTTATTGAGTGGGTTAGGTAGTTTATTTATTGTCCAAAGTACCAAAAGAAGTTAAAGAGTTAGTTATAACCAATTTTGTAGTCTTTTAGAATAGGTAAGAGTTTGTTTTCAACATTCATTCAAGATATGAAATAATATGTATGGGGTTTTATTTTAATGGTTAATGGAAAATAAATACCCAATAATTGAATATACAGTTCCTAATTTAAAAAAAATGATAAAGGTAGATTTTGTTAACTGTGTGCAAATAATTGTTGGTAGGTAAGCAAGTTTAGTTAATAAAAATAAGTTATGAGGATATATTAGTTTTTAGTAAGTGAATATATTTATTTTTTTGGTGCATCCAATGTTTATCATATTATTTTTCCATTATTTAAGTTGGATTAAGACTTCAATATTTAACCCTTGTGCATATGCAATACAAAGCCTGTGTAAGCAATGTTATGAAGGAAAGAATAGTTTTAATATGTTCTTGTTTTTGATAGTGAATCAATAATGTTAAATTTATTATTAGGAAGGTAAAATAATACTTTTTTATTTCCAACAAATCTTTCATAAAATATTTTATTGATAAAACCCAACCAGTACCTTTTTTGTTGATAAGGCCAAGGAAAGCCTATGTTTTCAATAAAAACTTTTAAGAGGAATATATAAGTTACACATATGTGTGAGTAAAATATTTTCTTCCAAAATTAATAATTAATCATATGGTATTGTGTTATCTTAAATAAGGACCTTAAAATATCTCAGATAAAGCTATGTTTATACTATGTTATACGTTGAAATAACCTATAGGTGTCATTAATGATAATATTGTTAGATAGTTGATGAAATGCACATGTATATGCATTAATAAACATGAATTTAAAATTATCAATAGCTTTTTGTACATGTATTAAGATGATTCAACTTGTTACATGAGATAACCAGTGGAATACCTATAGAAAATTGCATTTGAACAACATAGTAAAATAATATTTTAGTAAGAAAATAAGAGATAAGGTTGAAAATGGGATAAAAATGATTGGTAAAGGTGAGAATATTTTTAAGGACTTGTGTCAATACTATGTAGGGTTTATTTAACAATTTTGAAGGTTTGGAATAAATGAATTTGCTCTTTGAAGGCTATATATGGTAACTATGGTTACAGTGATACCAAATATGTTATAAAAAGATTGAATACAGGAGACATACACTATATGTTTTTATTTTTTAATTTGTATAAACATAGTAAAAAAATAAATAAACACTCAGATTGATTTGATAATCCCTTTTGAAAATAAATAACCCCATAATATCACCACTCAAGTCTAAACTATGCTATGATTATCTACAAAAGTAGACCATAATGTGACTGTATTGTATGAGGAAGAATTATTTTTTGTGTTGAATGGAATAGGATTCGAGCATTTAATTAAAAGGATGCATTGATTAAAGTAATGGAGTTTGAATTTCACAATTAGAGAAGGTGTATTACAGATAGATATAGCTTATAAAGGTCACTAGAATCTTTAAAAGTACTATAAGTTCTTTGGAAATATTGTAAGGGTTAAGTTCCAGTTGAAAAAATGAGTATATATCTTTGAAGCCTATAGAAGGCATAACATGTGTTCAAAGAATTAGAACACAAAAATTAAGGTATTGAGTATATTGAATATATATCATAGTGAGAAATGGTATGTGGAATAATATGAAATAGTGGATGGAAGTGAACAAAATGTATTGTGTGAATGCATGAAGGAAATATACATATTCTAAGGTAGGAAGAGTGAATTTAAGAAGCATTGACAAAATATTTTGATAGAAAATGATAGGTAACCAATAATGAAATCTGACTATCTAGTAGATATTTAAAGTTGTGGATGCATATATGGTTTATTGTACGTGTTAAGATTAGATTAGGTAGATAAGCAATTTGCTCTGTATCATTCGGTATCATAGCAGGAAGATTTTATGGCAAGGTATGTTTTGAATTTTGACATTAATGGTTACATATGCATAAATATTTTATTGAATACAAGTTGAGTGTTGTGTTTAGAAGATGTTCTGAGAAGATAATGGAGATTGTAGGAATGCTAATGAAGAGGTTGTAGGTGTGAAGGAGAGGCAGAGATATAAGTGAAAAAAGAAGATAGGTAGCATAGCCCTTAGCCAAGAAGGCTTAAACAAAAATATAAGATCCATTGAGAATATCAAGGAAAAAGCTCATAGGTGAGCTTGAGAGAGTCCTATAGGTAGGACAAGAGAAAGAAGTCCCACGTGAGGATAAAAGAGAGAGATTGACTTCAATAGAGAGAATCAAGTGAGAGACCAAATAAATGGTTAAGAAGATAAGATGGAAGACTTGTTAAGAAGATAAGAGATAGTGAGAATGATGAAGGGCTTGATGTGTGAAGAGTGACACAATAATAAGATAGAAAATAAGAGGATGAAAGAAAATCAAACATGGTTATAGAGAGAGAAATAAATAGATAAGATGAAGGAGTAAATGGTAAGACTAAAGAAGATCTTGTAAATGTTGAGACCAAGATTCAGTGTATGCATAAACAAAGGTGATATGGCCTCTCAAGTAGTTGATGGAAAAAAGAAGAAGACAAGTGATAAAAAAGTTAGAAAGATAGTCTAGAGAAAGATTCAAAGAGGAAAACAAGCCTCACATTAATTTGACTAATGATTTATTTGAATGTTTGCATATAAGTGACAAGTTGCATGAAGATTTGAAACATGAGCAACATACTAGTGAAAAATAAATTAATTGGATGGCTGATTACATCTACAAAATCTTGTGTTATCCTAAAGAAGGTGATCCATTAGATGAAGATGAAGAAAAAAGAGAAGTTATATTAGTACCATGCCTCATGATAGGAAAGGAGGAAAATTAAAACTAAGATTGGAGGAGAGCCCAAAAGAACAAGGTATTCATATTAATGTCATTTTTTATGAGTATGTTCACATAGATGTTGCTAAGGATGATTTGTATGAGAGTAATTTTGAACTAATGAATGTTTTATATAAAGGAAAATATGGTACAATGGTACCAAATGCAATTTTGGACATATATGAGGTGGCAGTAGTAGAGTGTGAAAAAGAAGCACAAATTGAAGTGATTGAAGAGTTTGCATGATAGCAGGTTGAGGTGTCTTGTTTGACATGAAAGGAAGATAAAGGTGATGAGGATGAGTATACAATAAATGAAGAGAAGCTATGGCAGAAAATAATGGGAGAATATAGTGATATAATTATCATAGGAGACAAGAATAACATCATGGTAGCTAAGTTTGCATTGTAAATAATCTTGATCCAAAAAGAAGAAGGGATGGTAGCCAAAGAACAAAAGGAAGTCCAAGAGAGAAAGTAGTAGCTGATTTTGATTGACATGTTTTTCCATGTGAAGGTTATTGGAAGCAAATAAATGAGCAGCAGCTACCCATGAATAAATTGAAAAACAATAGGAGAAAAGTGAAGCAAAGAGGAGCCAACATAAGCAAGTGTTACAAAGGCCTAGGTATCTCCAATAGGCCTTGAGACCTAGGTGGATGTACACTTGGATAAGGATAATAAAAATTATTTCAAAGTAAAAATCATTTATAACTTTCATGGGAAATTTTTTTCTTGTTTCTTGATAGTATGATGTAGGAGCATCATCGCATCAATGTATATATTTGTTAATTTGTCATATTTAAGTGTTATTGAGCAGTTTAAGAGGTCTCAATGTTGAATTTTAGATGGTTAGGTTATAGTAAATAGTTAATAATGTTTTAATCACCACTTGACTCACATGATGAGTCACCTTGTTGAGTGGGTTAGGTAGTTTTTTAATTCTCCAATGTACCAAAATAACTTAAAGAGATAGTTATAACCAGTTTTGGATTCTTTTAGAATATGTAAGAGTTTGTTGTCAAAATTAATTCAAGGTATGAGAGAAGATGTATGGGGTTTTTATTTGAATGTGTAATAGAAAATAAATCTTGAAGAATTGAATATATAGTTCCTCATTTGAAAATAATGGTAATGGCAGATTTTGTTAACTGTGTGTAAACAATTGTTGGTGGATAAGCAAGTTTAGTTAATAAAAAGAAGTTATGAGGATATATAACTTTTTAGTAAGTGAATATATCTATTTTAGTGGTGCATCCAGTGTTTATCATATTAGTTTTCCATTATTTGAGTTGTATTGAGACTTCAGTACTTAACCCTTGTGCATATGCAATACAAAGCCTGTGTAAGTAAAGTTGTGGAGGAAGGAATAGTTTTAATATGTTCTTGTTATTTCTAGTGAAATGAGAGTGTGAAATGTATGATTAATAAGGTGAAAATAACCCATTTTTATTATCAACAAATCCTTTGTAAAAGGTTTTATTTATAAAACCTGATCAATACCCTATTTTTTGTTAAGAAGGTCAAGGAAAGCCTTTGTTTTCAATTTAAGGTTTTAAGAGGAATATCTGAGTTACATCTATGTGTGAGTAAACTCTATTATTTTTGAAAGTAATAATTAATCATATGGTATTGTTTTATCTTAAATAAAGACCTTAAAATATCTCAGATAAGTCATGTTTATACTAGTTATGTGTCAACATAACTTGTAGGTGTCAACATTAATAAGATTGTTAGATAGTTAATGAATTGCACATGTATATGCATGAAGAAATATGCCTTTAAAATTATTTTTAGGTCATGGAACATGTATTAAGATGTTTCAACTTGTTACATGAGATAACTAGTGGAATACTTATAAAAAATTGCATTTGAACAACACAATCAAACAATATTTTAGTAAGAAAACAAGAGACAAGGTTGCAAACAGATACAAATGATTGGCAAAGGTGAGAATAGTTGTTGAGGACTTGTATCAATAATTTATAGGGTTTATTTAACAATATTTAAGGTTTGAAATGAAATAATTTTCTCTCTAAAGGTTATAGACTGTAACTATGGTTACAGTGATACCAAACATGTTATCAAAAACTTGAATAAAGGAGACATACAATATACATTTTGATTTATTAAGTTGTAAAAACATACTAAACAAATAAATAAATGATTAGATTGGTTTGATAATCCCTAAGAACCCTGTAATGTCACCTCTTGGTTCCAAACCCTATTGTGACTGTGTGCAAAAGTAGACCACAATGTGACTGCGTTGTATGAGGAAGAATTATTTTATGTGTTAAATGGAATAAGACTAGATCATTTAATTTAAAGGATGTGTTTATTTATGTAATGATGGAGTTTGAATATTATAATTATATAAGGGGTATTATGAATAGATAGAGCTTATAACAATCACTAAAATATTTGAAAGTACTATAAGTTCTTTGGAAATAAAGTAATGGTTAAGATCAAGTTGAACAAAGGAATATAGATATTTAAATCCTATAAAAGGCACAACATATGTTCAAAGAGGTATAATATATAAATTGAGGTATAATTAAATTGAGTATTTATCATAGTGAGAAATGCTTTGTGGAATAATATGAAAAAATGGATAGAAGTGAATAAAATGTATTATGTGAATGCATGAAGGAAATATACAGAGTCTAAAGGTAGGAAGAATGAATTAAAGAAGCATTAAAAAAAAATTTGATACAAAATGATAGGTAACCAAGAATGAGATATGACTACCTAGTAGAGATTTAGATTTATGGATGCATATATGGTTTGTTTTAGGTGTTAAGATTGGGTTGGGTAGAGAAGGAATTTGCTCTGCATTAAATGACCACAACTCTTACAAGAATCACACCAAGGAATATCAAGAGGTTATTTTATTGAATAAGTTACTGCATAAAAACTATTATAGAGTGGATTATGGTGAACAAATCTCTTTCAGGATGCACATATAGTAGGAAAACATTGTGATGTATGTCAATGAATGGATAAGTCACTCTAAAAAGATGAAATTCCATTACAACATTTATTATTTGAACAACCTTTTGAATAGTGGGGCATCAATTTTTTAAGACCTATCAATCCCTAGATTAAATGTATTAAAGATCTATTTATTATTACTATAATAGATTAGTTTACAAAATGGGTTGAATTATTGTGACACTATCTATAAGGCAAAGGATGTAGCAAAGTTCCTTTATGATAATATCATCACAAGGTTTAGATGTCCCATTAATGTTGTCATTAACTGAGGGACACACTTCCTAAAAAATACTATTAAATATATTATTAAAGAATTCATGATTTTCCATCATAAAATTACTATATACCAGCCGTAAGTTAATGGTCAAGTTAAGGCTTCTAATAAAGTGTTGGGCAAGATGTTGATAAATATTTGTGATTTCAAGAGGGATGATTGGGAATATCACATTCATATGATTAATTTTGCCTATCAAACACACTATAACAAGGATATAGGTTTTAATCCATTAATGTTGGTCTATAGGCTTGAAGTAGTAATGTCGATGGAATACTTGGTACCCAGTCTTCACATTATAGATAGGCTTGTCAAACTGAATATGATGGATGATTATCAATGGAGAGCATCTTGGATGTAGGATGTTCATAATTATAACCAAAAATCATGGTATGTCAAGAACCTATGAAATAAGGAATTTCATAAAGATCAATTAGTTTTGTTATATGATAGTCACTTTAGAGAATTTCCAAGTCAATTATATATCATATGAAAAGGGCCTTATGTTATACATGAAATATCATAGCAAAGAATAATTTTTTTGAGATATCTACAATGAACCATTTTTCCAAGGTGGGTGAATGGTTTTAGGCTAAATCTCTACTACAAATGATCTTAACTGATCTCTTTCTAGCACTAAGTAAATTAAGATTTCCTATTTGTATATGTTTTCTTATGTGTTTCTTTTTGTCTCTGTGTGTGTGTTTGTATATGACCTCTTCAATAGATTATGGAGCTAGTATAACAAGTATAGCATGCGCTAACCATGCATAGAATAATTCAAGTGCACCATTACTAATGTCAACAAGAGCAAAAACAAGCAATTAAGTTTAGGAAATGTATGGTCAAGTCACATCAACCAAGATCTCAGTCATATAATAGTCACCCCCAAGCAGTTAATACTAGATCTCAGGTTTTATTGATCTAATCTTCACCAAATCAATGGCTAATTAACATCATCTATTTTTACTCTAGTGCAAACATCAAAGAATATAATGACATATATCAATGCATGTACAAATGATTAACTGCCTTAATTTCTAGATTGAATAAAATTTTCCATATAAAAATTCACATTGATATGCAAAGGATAACTCAATATGTCATTTACATGGAAACCAATAGGCAAAAAATCTATAAAGGCTTATGGTTGCAAACCAAGTCTCCATTTCATTCTTGCAAACAATCTATAAGTTGAAGTTTCAGAGTTAACCATATTTATTTTGCATAAAAAGAAAAATGTTTTTAAATTTTTTTACTATTTAGATACCATGAATCATTTGTATCTCATCATAAAATTTATAGACACTTAGAAGGAACAAATGGGTACCTACCTTATGATTCGGTAGACAAAATACACTGATCTAGAGCCATTTGATTATGTCCAAGTGACAGGGCAAAAACTCTTCTGACTAGATCCAATCAATGCTATGTAACCATTTATACTTGTACCCCAAAATCAATTACAAAGTATAGACATCAAGTGATTACTTTGCATTCCCACTTTTAGTGACTTGGGGAAGAATTTGAAAATCTTTATTAGCCATTATAATGATGAAAACATTTACAATGGCCTAATACCACTATATTCATCAACACCAAAATAATGGCTCAAGATTTGATCATGTCTACACATGGTGATTCTCTTTCTCCATACAAGACAATAATGCATCTTATCCTTTAGGAGGTCAGAGACTTATATGTTAGGGGGTCTCAAGGGATCTTAATTGAATAAATCCAAGATGAACTAGTACACATCTTGGGTTAGTGCATCACATGGAGATTTTAGCAGACCACCAAGTCTGTGAAGTAAATTATTTAAGGAGTGGTGGACATTATACATCATATGATCCACAATAGTCAGACATTCAATTAGCCAAAATATTTTGTACAAGATCTATTTAAAAACATTGACAAGTGCCATATAAATTCCAATTAGACCTTCAAGTATCAGTTTCTCATCTTTCTATTTTGTTTCACCTAATGAAAGTCCCCTAAAAGAGAGGTACACCCCAACACCAACTATTAGCTAGTGCATTAATTCTAAAATATGATATAGACACCTAAGCATGGTGCCATAGCACATGATGGAAAATTTAATACATGGTGGGAGGAGTGTTTAGTGTTGATTTATACACATCCAAAAGTGTTGTTAGACATTATATAACACCTAGGATAAGATGGCATTCTCACTTTTCTCCTAAAAGGTGCTTTCATTCACATTTACAAGATGCCTAAGTCACCATTTGGACCCCTACCATATTTTGTTACCATGGCCATGGTGCAGGCCTAAGTCACCAAGTAAAAATCATATGCAATGAGGCATGTGACACCACTCCAAGTCATACCACCTGGCATAGTAGTTCCTTTAGTACAACAATAACTAGAATCCAAAACCTCATATCCATAGAAAGGAAAGAATAATATCTCCAATAAATAAAAACCATTATCACCTCCTTTAAAGTGCAAGACAAAGAACACCACAACCTAGATGGATGATCCCAAGGTGACCTAAATCACAAGCTCTTACAACCTACCTTAGAAGGGAATGAATGAGTAGGAGGTCTACCAAGTGATGGTCATAGATATGGTAGGTGAATTTTATGAAAAGGAGGAGGAAAAGGATTTCTTCTTATAGAAGGTAGTATGTATGATCTGAGTGTGTAAGAATTTCCATCCAAGTCTTTGAGTGGAACTACCACTATTCCCTACATCCATTATTGTCAACACTATACACAAAGACGCTGAACAAATGTAGAGAGGGGATAACCTCTTCCAATAGTAACCTTATACCACCTTAGTAGTCATTGATGTATTTTTTACACTACTAAAAAGTACACAAGAGTCTCTAGTGTTCAAGCCTCAAATTTGATGAGAGGTTAGGGTTTCTCTTACCTTAGAAGAATGCACATTTGGTAAGACAACCATGATATAATAAGTGCATCCTATTATTTCTTTGACTTCACCACCACCCAAATGTAGGCTAGTTATTTTGGTTTGTAAGAAAGCATCTTTTTCCATCTCTATGGTCTAACCAAGTGATTTGACACCTTTAGAACAAGCCTTAGAAGCCAAAGAGCTCATGCCAAATCAACCTACAATTGAATAACAAGCAACATCATGAGATGAAGTAGCTCACATAGTAGAAAAATGAGTTAATCAAGAATAAAATAAGTGGTATAAGGAGTATGAAAAATAATAACAAGTTCAACAAGCAAGTCATCAAGACAAAGAAGCTAAGGGCATGCAAAAGGCCTAGGATGTAGAGGCTGACTTAAAAAAGGCTATTGAGCAGGCTAAGAAGGTTCAAGAAGCTACGAATATAGAAAAATAGGTACAAGAGGTGCACCAAAATAATATGTGTGAAGAGCATATAAATAAAGAGGTTAAATTCACTACCAAGGCCAAGGAAGAAGAAGATAAGTAATAAAAAGATGTAGAGTCACAAGTAAAGAAGGATTTGGAAGATACCACTCTTGTACAACAACAAGCTAATGAATCTATGAATAATAAGAAAGAAGATGAAGATGAATCCTTATACAAACAATAGGCTGAAATTAAGGAACAAAAAGTGAAAATAAGGCATAAGATGACCTATTAGAACAAGCTCAAGCTAAGGACAAACAAGACAAGGCTATTAAACTTCAAGAATAAAAAAAGAATAATAACATGCATAGAAGTTCCAAGAGGAGGAATAGGATAAAAATAAATCTATAGAGGATTAACTTAATAATAAAGTAGTGAAAGAAACTAAAAGAAAATAGGATGAAGACATTGTATAGTATCTCAAGACTATAATAGATGCTACAGCATAGAAACAACAAGTTATTATACAATAACTAGGTGGATCAGAGTAGCCTAAGCAAGAACTAGATACATATGTAGCTACAACAACTAAGCAATAATCAAATTTACCTTTAGGAGGAGTCTAGATATGGTATTTTCCAATTGTAGGTGCTCAATGTACCACTTTCTCACTTTCACTTGTGACCATGCCATGACCCAATCCTTCAACTAACATAGGAACATTGGAAACATTCCCACTCCAATAAGAAACATCATTAAATGTTTCTAGATTATCACTAAAGAAGCAATTAGAGAGCACTAAAACATTCTAGGAGACCATTGTGCATAATTCCACTTCTCTAAAGTATGAGGTTGATCAATCCAAGGATGATAACATTTATTCGAAGGCTCAATGACATGAAGTTGTAAAGCTTATCTAATACACTTATCCTAAGTTAGTCACTTGAGAAATTAGGGACCAAGTAATGTCTAACCAACACAAACTTAAGACACTTGTCTTTGAGTTAATAAAATACTAGTGCATAGCCCAAAAACTCCATGATGTGGGAATATTGGGTCAATATTTTAATGACAAGGATACCATACTCATCACTCTACTGGAGGAATATCAAGGAATGCTTGATGCTACCACCCTTTAAGCTCAACAATTCATACATAGCTTGTTATATTGGAAGCAATAATTAAATACCTCCTTAGCCAGTTCTAGCACAAACTTTGCAAAGGCCACCGCCACCAAAGTAACCATGGAAATTCATACTAAAACTAGGGAGGATAAGGTTAGATCACTCTAAGAATCACTTGATACTTGGGATAATGTACATGATAAACTTACGAATTGGTAGAGTCAGCTTTTATGTAGTTCCTTCACCAGCCTCCAAGTTCAATGGCATGTATATAAGATGGTGTAGATGAGTGTAGAGATTCAGAATAGGGTTATGAAAACTAAGGAAACCTTAAGCATAATTGATGATGTAAACCTCAAGTTAATCATTGGATACCATGATTCATTGCACACACTATTACCATTGATACAAGAAGTGATGCTAGACTGGAATGCATATAAAACATGTTTGACTCCATTCATCTGTGTAGTTGCCCAAATTATTAATATACCTACATATATGCCAACTTCATACCTCCATAAAATGATCACACAACATAATGTTTCTTAGTCCTAATCTAAGGACTCTTCTAGTCAAACTTCATCTACATCTATGTTACCACCTTCAATTTAATTACTATACAAAGTATAAATTTTGAAAATTTTGTATAAGATTTTGTATTAGGGATGGCATAGTAATACAAGTAGGCCCAAGTTGGTTAAAAACCCATAAAGGGAAGCAACATGGTTATGTTATCCTATTGAAAACTGACAAAGGATAGTAGGTTATTATGTTACTTAGTTAAAAATGTGAAAGGGTGGAAAAGTAGTTTGTAATAGGTGAAAACTAGAAATGATGCCTTGAGTGATTACTAAAAATCTTGTTAGTCTAACCATTTCTTTAGACTCTAATAACTTGTGCATTCTTGGATATCCTTTAATGTTGTCTTGGGACAAGACAACATTTTAAGTTTGATAAAATGTTGGTAGAAGAACAAATATTGTAAATATGCATAGGATATTTATCTGATATTCATGTGTTATGTACTCATTTTGTCATTGTATTGTATTTTTCATCCTATCTTCATGACTTGTAATATGTTATAATATGAAGAGACTCCACTTTTGGCACCATGTATGAGAAGAAGATGAACAATCATAAACTAGAATGTCTATATATACTTTTGTTTTTAAGAAGGTTCCATTTTTAGAATATATTAATAGATTTTTTTGTTATGTTTACCTAGGTGAATTCTTATTATGTTCCTTGCGTGCATTCTCATGTGTAATGTTTTGGTTACTTTTTATCTAACTATTTTGAATTCATTATTTTAATTTATGTAATATTGGTTGTTTTTAATTCCTCAATAACATATGATAAGTATTTTTACCTATGTTTTTGTCATCCGAATTCCTATTTTTATATAATAAACTATTTTGCACACATGAAGTATATCATAGCTATCCTCATCCTTAGCATGTTATGATGATTTAAGAACCTTTTATAATAAAATAATTATAAAAACATGGGAAAATGCCTATTTTTATCCCTTATGGTCATTTGAATGTTCATAGGATTGACCACATGACATTTAGACCATGGGGGGCTCTATATGTATCATGATGATTGGGCATAGTGGGTCCCTCCATCTTGATATCTCTAACTATGTGATTTGGCCACTTAAGCATACTAATTACTCTCAAAAATTTATCACTCATCTAGGAGTGTTTTAGTACATTTTATAAATTGGGAATATGAAAGTACATGTTGTGTTTTCTTTATTGTTTAGGCCTCATAGGGTTTTGACAACTCTAACACTTCCAAGAGTACTTGGTTCATGTGTGGATTTCCCATTAGAAAAATCCTTCTAGGGATATGATAGATCTAAAACCTCTAGGTGTAACTAGTACATGTGGTTTTTTCCCATTCAATCAGGCCTTTGAGGACTATGACACCTCTGGGAATACTTGGTATATCTAGTGATTTTCCATTGAATCAAGCCTCCCTAGGATATGATAACTCTAACACATCTAGGTGTACCTAATACACATGGTTATATCCCATTGGATTAAGACTCTTAGGAATTTAATATCTTTGGGTGGACTTGGTACACATTGTATTCTCCCATTAGATCAAGCCTCTTAGGGCTTTGATATCTCTGACATCTCCAAGTGTACTTGATACATGTGGTGTTCTCCTATTGTATTGATTATTGTAGGGATTTTATATCTACAAATTCACAACATAAAAAATAATTAAAGGATTAGTAAATTTTAAATTTAATCATTTTCAAAGGGATATTTACCTATTAACAAAAGGTTTTTGGGGGAGTGTCAGCTAGAACTCTGAAACTGAGACTCTAGAAATTGCCTGCATAAGGATTATTTTCAAGGAATAGTTAGCACCCAAAAAAATGAAGTATGGAAAATAATTAAAAATAATAATGGGATTAATCATTTTTTAAGAAAATATATGTGAGATATTCTCAAATACAAATGAATAGGCTATCATTAGTTGTCGAAAATCCTTTTAAAGACTAGGAACCAAATATGCATCTGAGATTTTAAAATAGATAAGGATCAGACTGATTTATATAAGTGGTGAGAATTCTAAAAATTTATGTACTACATAGGTCCCTTTAACCATACAAAAATGTAAATTATGTTCACAATAAATGGTGAATGTGCCGAGAAAATGCTGCCCAATATTTAGAACCCAGACCATAAACCTCCATTATTGAGCAAGTGGATAGGTAGTTGAAATTTTATTTCAATAGAATAAATGGAGAAAGGAGCACTTAAGTATATTTTATCACATAACATACTAGGATATAATTCCTTAAATATATGATCTTATGTCAAGATTGATTCATTGCTTTTCATCTCCTTTCAAAATCCACCATCAAGCTCAGGTGAGACTTAAGTGTATAGAACTCTTGAAAGGTAATTATTTTTATAAAAATAGGATTAATAAGGGAAGGTTTGGGGATTTATATTATTCAATTTAGGAATATATATCCCTATTATAGACACCTTTAAATCCACTCTAGGCCTTTCTCCATTTCCAGTCAACCTTGAAATCCTATAGCGAAGATTTCCCAAATCACCCTTTTTTAGGAAGAGACTTTGATATTTTCTTGAGATTTTAGACTTCATTTAGTTCTAATGTCCTTATTTATTTATGATCCATGAATTTTAGGAATTATTTTATCTAATGTGAATGGTTGATTCAACGATTTCCTTGCATCAAGGAGGCTATTTGCTTGTTTAGTGAATTTATGGTGACCTTTTGATGCTCTTTAAGTGTAGTGATGACCTCTTATTAGAAATAAAACTTTTATTAATTTTGAATCAATGGCTTCATTCTTATCAATAAATGCAAAAATATTTTCCCCATCTATCATATTGTTTAATACTAGGAGCGCACTTTCTATTTATTATTTATTAGACTATGTTTTTAATGATTTGCAAACCTTCAAGATGACCAAACCCTGAATATGGGGACCAATATTCAATGCCATCTTCCTCTTTCTAATTCCATTTTCCTATTTTATTCTCCTAGGATTGGGATCATGCTTTTGGTTTTTGAGGAATAATAGGTATGGGGATGACATATAATGGAAATCACAATAAATTTAATAAAACATCAAACACACAACATAAATAAACTAAACTAAAACTACTCTAATCCTAGATTATATTTATAATGTTAGTTTATTTCACTAGGAGAGATACTCTAAGACAACTATAGATGGTGTGTTAAATAATTAGCACTTCAGGATCTATCCATTTATGGGTAGAGATAGATCTTTCCCTTAGAGTTATTTCAACCTAAAAGTGTTCTTCCTTAATAACTTGATAATCTGATAGGACCAATCTAGAGTGGATCTAGATTGGAGTATTGACCCTTATTTTAATGAGATTTTTTCCATAATAGGACTAAATATGATATTATAAAGGATTTTAATTTAAAATTATTATCAAACCACCTCTTTATAATGTCTTGATGTCTATTGAAACTTTGAAGGGCTTCTTCTCATGCATCTTCAATATGAACAATATCTAGTAGTCTTGAATTCATTTTCCCATCATCCTCCCCATATTCCTACTTGAATTTGTATGTGGGAAATATCAGGGCTAATGAAAATATTATATCCAAGACATATACTAGAAGGAAAGGTGAAAGTTTTTGTCCCAATTATATCTAGTGTGATTAACCCAAAGAGCATACTTGAGTAACGAGTGTTAATTAGTAGGTTTCTTCTCAATAGACTTCCCAATTACATCCATTAGGTTTTTATTAATAAAATCATCTAATCCATTTCCCTATGGACAGTAGTTTGATGAGAACTTAAATGTGACACCATTATCATAGGCCCATTTAATGAGTTTAGTTTATTGGAATGCAAGACCATTATCATAAATCAATGAGGTTTTCATGCCAAATTGTGTAGTTATGTTCTCTTCAAGGAACATTATCACTTATTTGGTTATGTTATTCCTAATGGATACTACTTACATCAATATTGTTTAGTAACTAATTAACATAATTATAAAATTTTGGCCAATTAATGAGTTTTGGTTGATGAACCCTATGAATTTGAGTCCATATTGAGAAAAAAGACATTCTTCTATTACAAATCAGTGGGGCATCACTACATGGACTTATTTTATGGTGAAGGTATATCACTGATGGTAAGTATGAACATATGGGCATGCATCCTTTAAGATAATAATCCATTAATACACATATCACAAAATTTCATGGCTTGTTTTTATTACCAATGGGTGGCCATTGCTCAACTTTTTATTAAAGTTGATCATGACCTCTTTTTCCTCCTCTTTTGACAAACATCTTAGGTATATGCCCTCATAGTTCATTAAGTAGAGTAATCATCTCTTTAGCATATAATGAGTTGTTTTAAACCTCATATCTCATTTATGTGGCTTTTTCAATCATATAGGAGGTTTATTATAGATAAGATAGTGGATAATTGGGTCATACTAGTCTTGGATAGACATTTTTGATTGATCCAACTATACCACAATAATTCTCATGTCAATTTTGGTGATCAATTGAGTTAGGCCTTAACCTCTCACCATTATTGTAGGTTTGATATCTAGACCATATTATTTCATCTTAACCATCCACCAACATCTATGCTCTCCCAATTCATTTTGTCCCAACATGAGATTTATGGATGTCTAGTACAAAGGCATGCACCTTATTTCTAAGGATATAATGTCAAAACATACTGACAACTTTCACAAAAGCATAAGTGTGCTTATCTAGGGTGGATTAGTTAAATTATTCATCATTTAATTTTATAATTATGAGATATATGGGATGATTTTATTCATCAATTTATTATGTAAGTACAATAGCTATGGTATGTTTAGAGGTAAAAGAATAGAGGTAGAAGTCTTTTGTATAGTTCAGGCTAGTCAAGACTCGTACCTACATAATATAGTTTTTTATTCCTTAGAAGTCCTATTTGGATGAAGGAGTCCACTCTAATTTATATTCATGTTTAAACATATCATTTGGAGGCTTTTCTAAAAAAAAATAGATATAAACTTGTGTACAAAATTAATTTTACAAAGAATGACTTCAATTTTTTCATGCTATTAGGAAGAGATATTTTATAAACTAAGTTAACACATTATGGATCAATAAAGATACCTTATTTTGTGATTAAATGACTAATGATCTTACCTTTTATGATTCTAAAGACACTTTTATTTATGTTAAGGGATATACCATACCTTATGCACCTTTCAAATATCCTTTAAAAGTGGTGATTGTGATTAGACTTATGTTTTGAGAATATAGTTAGATTATCCATATATTGTTATACACTTACCAATTAATCCTTCTAAGGTGAATTACATGACTCTCTTGAGGGTGGACACAAAATTTATGAGGTTTAATGGCATCCTCTTGTATGTGAAGGTAACTCATTTTATAGGGAAGGTAGTCTTGAATCTCTCTTTTAGGTTGACCAAAACCTAGTTAAGCCCTAAGAATCCATCATGAAAGAACATTATTTAAGACCCACTTACCATATTTATGACCTCATTTAAATAGGTAAAATCATAATCATATTTATCTGTAGCCTGATCCAAGTTGATAAAATTGACACACATTTTGATTCTCCACTCTTATAACAAACAAGGACTGAGTCAACATGTAGAATGATAGATTGGGAAAATAACAAGAGTTGAGATTATCTTGTGGACCTATTTATGAATGTGGGGTTATATGATCAGGTTCATAGGTCATTGTCTCTTCCTAAATGGATTTTCTCCTTACTTGATCAAGATGATATGTGTTATCACACTAGGATCAATAACCTTGAGGGCTTTGTATATATCAGATGACATATTTGTATCATAGTAGTAGTCCCTTGAGATATTATATTTCAATTAAGGTATAATTGGGACCAATGTGGCTTCATCAGTTGATCCCATATTGATATTTATCAATTATTTGTTAACACACATTGGTATTTCCAATTTGTGTGTTAGTTTATCTAGATCAAATACTCTCTCTCTCTAATGAGATCATACCCTTTAGTATGTGGTTTTCCATAAATTTAATAATATTGTCTTCATCATAATCCTCATCAAAAGGATTGTCTCTATCCTTCTCATCTATGATTTGAGTACTAAACGCCCCAGATCTATTTAAAAATTCTAATATGTGATGATAATCATCAAAAACCTAAAAGTTCTTAATGTCATTTGGTTTTAAAGGGTAAGGTATAATCTCTAAGGAAAATTTTTGCATCCTTGAGTCATCTAAAGGGACTATATTCATAGCCAAATTTGATAGGGAATCTATAACCTGGTTCTATTCTTTAGGAATAGGGATGAGATTGAATGCATTGAATTTTTTTATTAAGCCCCATACTTCATGTTTATATTTCATCAAGTAAAATATCTTATACTAAAAATTACTCATGCGCTGATTGGCTACTAATTCAAAATCCCTAAATTATTTTAGCTCTTTGAATTTGTATTCAAGGCTAGTTCTAGACCTAAGATCAAGGTTTCATATTTTGTAAGGTTATTTATACAAGGGGAATGTAACCTATAGGTATCCAAATGCCATTTCCTTATGGGTCAACTAATAAAATCTCAACTCTAGAACCTTTTTTGGAACATGCCCCATCAAATTACAAGGATCATAATCTTGATGATTGATGATTCTCTTTAGCTTTTCCTTTTTCTCATTCTATAGATAAGGTGTAAATGTCAATTTCAAAAGATGTTATATTTATCTTCTGATTGAAAACATTATATTATGTAATCATATGTTTCATCATCATATCTATTTCAAATTAAATTTTATTTCCCATGCCTCTCCATGGCAACCACATATGTAAGAATTCTACAACCATGTACCCATTTAGGGTCTTATACTAGTCCCTACTAAACAACATATCATAGGATTATATGATCTCTACCACCTGAATTTCCATGAACTACTAGACACTAGTTTCATATTACAACTACATGTGCACATTTAGTATCTTACCTACCACCTTGACCTCAAATTTTTCTAGCTAGACTATTATTTATCTTATTTAATAAGTGTTAGCCTTAACCTCCAACAAAGTCTAGCATGCATGACATTTGTTGAGGATCCTAAGTTAACTAGATAATTGTGCAAGGTATTTCCAAAAATTCAAACTATGAGAAAGAAAGGAGGGACCTCAACCTTGTTATTATGTATGAGCACATCAGAGTGCATAGTCTTAAGCTTGGGATAGGTTGGTTTGTTGTTTAGATACTTTAAGAGGATATCTCCTTAATCGATATTCTAGGACATCTCAAGCAATGTGATGTTAACCTTGATATTATTTATTCTTATACTATTTTGTAGTGTATCTTTCTAGGAATAGGTTTCACCTCTTTAAGGGGCTTGGAAATACTAGATTTTGGAGGTTGAGGATCATTTCTTGTTTTAGGATCATAAAGGTTTACGCCATTATAGAGGGAGTGGATGTAGTAATAGGTTGTTTCTTTCTATGAATTTTGTGGGCATGGTTTTTTTTGGTACTAATATAAATAATATACCTCATTAGTGGCCTCATTTGGTTTATTATCTTTTTGGATTTGAAACTCAAGTATTTATAGTACCATATCGTTACTTATAAATCTTGAATTACTAGGAGCATCAAACTATTTAATGCCATTCAAAGGGTTTGGGATAACCTAGTATTATTCCATACCCCTTTGGAAAATTTGAAAGTCATTATAGAAATAAATGTAATTAAGCTCCATATGTTGGGTTGTGTTATACACACAACACCAATTTCATATGTAATACTAACATATATTGATCTTTAGTAACTTACTAGATGAGGGATCTAGCTGGTTGTTGGAATAGTATATGGGTGATTACATCTATGATAGGTGAAATTATAGTTATAAATTTCACCACCAATGTTTTTAACTTATCTTTGGAGGCCTAATATGTCATTACTAATATTATAAACCTTGCATTGTATAGCGTTTGACTCATTTCTAGTAGATTATTATGGTGTGCTTTATATGTTATTTACTAAAGGGATCAATGCTTAGTTGTGATATTGAGGTGCCAATTCACCATTGAATGGCCTAAGGAAACCTAAGTTTTTATTAGATGTAGCATGTCTCAATGGGATTTGGTTTGTCATTGGTATAGTTTGTGGCATTGAAATGTTCTAACTAGTGTTAAATATATGGTTCAAGGTGGAAATTTTAGATGTATATTCATAATAGCATGTGACATTTGGCCTTAGTTATTCATTTGTATATCTAATTTTATGGATTAAACATATGCTATATATAAGTGCATAATGATGGGATATATATGCAAGAACATTTTAGTCCAAGGATCTAGGGCATTCTTATACATTTCTAAATCTAGTGGCCCTACTATACATATTATTCAACCTGACATTAAATGTCCTAATGGTATCATTGGATTCCCTCTTAATGATAGAAAACTACTAATATATAAATTTGGGTTCAATAAATTTTATTAACTAAGCCAAAAAGGTATTACTAAACTCCTCCCATCATGTGATAGAGATATCAAGTAGGTTCAAGAACCAATGATAGGAAACACTCATCAAAGTTGATGCTAGAGCATTACTAAAATTAGTAAATTTTGGTATATTTAAAATAATTTTGAGTCTTTAAAGGGACATTATAGTATTTAGAGTCTTCTAGGAGTCACTCTTAGGTAATATTTATTTGTCAAATTTTAATTTGAGTCACTTAGACATTTTCTCACCTAACTGTTCTTTTCAAAAAAATTAAAATTCTTGTATTGCTCCTAGAAGTTTCTTCATGTTCTTAAAAGGTTAAAATTATTGTGACCTTGTGTGTTAGAGGTATTTTAGACTTAAATAATTTTCATGGTATATTATCAATTCTAAGAGTTGATGTTATGTTTAATCCTAACTATGCCTAAACATACTAAAGGTATGACTTCTTTTCTATATTGGAGGGAATCAAGAGGTAGTTAGGGAATTTATAGGAGTTTAGAATAGGGTAGATGTTTTTGGGATATAAATTCATTCATGAGGAGAGATAAGGTGGAAGATAACTTGAATAGAGAAAATATTAAAATAAATATAATAGAAAAATCGATCTGCATGCTCAATTTTGTATATATTTGTCAAGACCATGAATGTGGATGAACAAAGAAATTTGTTTTGAAAACTTGAAGAGTTATATAGATTTTTTATATACAATGTCATAAATAGAAATAATTTATAATATTTATCAAATCCAAATTCATGGAAATAAATAAAAGATTCTCAATTTTTAATACTAAATATTCATACCTTATTTTGACTCTATTTCGAGCCAAAAAGATTGTGTGTGTACTATTTATAAGAAAAATGTTTAATGAAAATTTGACTAAGTTAAATATTTAAATTGGTAATTTATCTTTCCTTGATATTGATTTTATTTATGTTGGTTTTATTTATTTTTTAATACACTTCATGAGTATACAACTCATATCCTGAAGGAAACTGTGTCCTCACACATAATCAAACCTAAAAACTTATGAAAATCACTAAACATAGGTGTCAATAGAAGGATCAATGAGTCAATAATGTATACAATTTTTGTACAAACCCTATTCCATTATTATATAAGTTTTAAACCTAGTGTAAATCTTGAATCACTAAAATATCCTCTCTTGGGTTGTTACAATAAATTAAAACCGTATATTAACATTTGAAAACCAAAAGGGACTTTATATGCATTTAAATTGTCAAATATCCTATTTTTCAGTGATTAGTTATATTTTAAATTATTCTAAAACATTTTGGAGTTTTTATCCTGGTCAAATATCCTAATTTTTGGTGATTAGTTATATTTTCAATTGTTCTAAAATATTTTGGAGATTTTGTCCTAGTATGGAATTGTTGTGTATGGATTAGGATGACTATGTGTGTCACAAAGTAGTAGAGACCTAATTAGGCATGGACACAGTATAGTAAGTGTATCTCAAAGTGAAATTGGACAAAGAAAACTTATGGATAAAAATATTTCAATATAGGTATTAAAATATCAATTTAGTTTCTCAAGATTAGTTTGCATATGTTCATACCAATGGATAAGGTCAAAAAAAGGCTACAAGAAAGATATAACTAAGGAAGTAGTGAGTGGTGAAAGCATTGTGTTTGGAGGTTGTGTGGGTTGATTAAGATATCAAAGAGGAATTAAATGAGTAGGTTAATGACCATAATAGCCTTAATAGCTTCAAGACACTCAAAATTAAGTATTAAGCTAATTTGCCTATGAACATTTATCAAAAAATGAGTATTTTAGAAACAAGAAAAGTAAGTGATGATTTTATGTAAGAAGGGAGTTATAGATGATTGAGTGAAGTAAGTAATCAATAAATAATAGTGCATGATAATTTGGAAAATGGACTTGCATAAATATAATGGTGTTCAGTATGATGAAGGACAATGAATGACTTAGTGTGAAGGGTTTTCAAGAAAAGAGAGATTTGATGGTTCAAGAGTGGGTTTAAGAGCTTAACATACAAAGAGGAAAAATTAATAAAGTTCCAAGAATAGTGGTTAAGAAATAAATAAATAAGGAAAAGAAAAGCAAATTAGAATTGGGTTAGTAAAGGTTAGGTTGTAATTTCATGATTATATGCATAACAAGGTTATTTCCTAGATACATCTGCATCAAAAGTGAATAGGAAGAGCCTACAAGCCACATCTCTATTTTTTATTTAAAAGATCTTGTGACATATCTTGTATCAAGTTAAAGGTTATTGAATGGTGTATCCTCCACTAAGTGTGAATCATGGGAGGTACCTATATAGGTTTCTAGGTAGGTCATAATAACTTTTGGAATGTTGATAGCATACTTGGATAACCATGCCATGGGTGCTGCCATAGGTATGGGTATGTTTGGAGTGGTATGTGTAGATGAAATAGACAAGATAACCATGGGTCTTGGTCTTCCTCTATAAGATATATTTCTTTTGTGAAATTATAGGGATGATATTAACAACTAATCGGGGACAAGTATAGTTATAGTGATCCAAGTGAAAGACTTTAGGTTATTTTTGGGTCAACTAGTAGTCTAACTATTTAATGTAGAATGGGAGGGTGCCTTCCTTCTAGTGATAGTTATGTTTACCTTCTAATTGGTACTTCAAAATGCACCTATTGAATTAGGCGCACTAAGTGACCTTTTAGGATTTTTTTGAGACAATCCAAGGAATGAGTTATAGGTATCGGGTTCCATGAGATACCCTAATTGGAATGTATCTCCAAGAGATACATTACTACCACCAAAGTCTCAATTCATGTTCTCACATGCACAAAATATTTTACACCATTGAATCTAATACAATGGGTCCATTATTTCATTAATTTACTTTGAAATTTCTAAATAAGGGGGAAGATTAAAGATACAAAAGAAACATCAAAAGGGTGGGAAGAGTAAGGTAAAAAAGAAAGGTTTCATAGGAAATCAAGATAACATTAATACTTAAGACCAAATACGTGCCCATCCACAATTTTACCACTATATTTTGGGTTTCATATGAGCTCAAACTTTATCCATAGAGGGAAGTGAGTCAAAGGGAAATAAAATATAATTAATTAAAATGGTTTTTTCTAAAATTAAACACATAAATATTTTTATTGGTCACACAAATGCTTACAATCAAGGTAAACTTTAAGATCCCTTATCAAAAATTCTCTTAGATTTCATTGGTGAATACTTAAATTATTGTTTTCTAGGCATGGTTAATTTTTTAAGTGTGATAGTGAATCTATTGTGAGGATATCTAAAATGAACATTAAATATATTTTTATGTTGTATAATCATTCTACTACATTATGTAACCAAAAAACAATTATCACCGATTGGTTACATAATGCAACTGAACAATACCTCTATCAGTCCATTATAGTATGTAACCAACTAGTAATGGTTATCAATTGATTACATCATACAACCAACCATTAGATAATGTTTTTTGTTTGTATTGTGAAATTGGCTAGAAATATTTATTTTTTAGTTATATAATGTAGTTAAACATCAACCTTTTTTAGTCAATTTCATAGTATAACTAAATGGTGTTCTTTTTCATTTAATTGTGTGATGCAACTGATTAATTTAGAATCCATATGTAACCAACTACCTTATTTTTTAGATGGTGGATTTGACACAACTTATAAATATCCCCTTGTCCCTCATATTTACACTCTTGCATAGTCATTTTCTTCTTATTCTCTCATGTTACCCATAGTAATTCACTTACAACATCAATAGGTTACATCAACAACATGGATTCCACAAAAAATTACATTTTCAAATATGTATTATACCTTAATATTTTGAAAATACTATAGTATTTAGACACATATAATGATTTGATTCCCAAGTGTAATTTTAGGGGCCTCATTTGCATGCCACATTATGAAATCAATGCAAGCTTGCTAAAATATCTAATGTCTTGTTTTGACTATAGAAATACAAGTTTCAATGTTAGTGTCAACTCCAAATTAATTTCCTTTGGTACCTAGCATTTGGATATACATAATTTGATATGGATTTCATACCACAATGAAAACCTTGTCACCAAAAAAGTGATGTTGATTGATGATGACAAAAAATATTTAGAGTTTTCCTACAACTTGTAGATCAGTCCAACCGATATTTATATCATTTTTTTTAAATTTAAAATTTAACATTTTATAATTTGTCATCAGTTTTCACTAATTACATTTTTTTTTCTTTTATTGTAGATATTCAGATTAAAATGGGGCTTCAATTTGATAAAATATCAAACCCCTTTCTAAAATCCATTGTTTAATTTTTCATTGGAAGAATAGTCTTACAAGGAAGACTCAAAAGATATTCCCTTTTGGGCTATTATTTACATTTTTTATACTCTTTTAGGTTTAAAATATGTCTGATGTACATTTATTTCCATTATGATTAGATTAAATTGAATTATGTTTGTTACAATTAGATTTCTACAATTTCTTGTTCCAATTTAATTATAACCTTATACTATGAGGCCTTATATGACTTATAAAAACATCAATTTTAAATGTGATTAATTCAAAAATGAGAACAAATTCTTTATTTGTTGATGAGTAGGAGGTTATTTTAGCATTCAAATGAATCACTTAAATGGTTTACTTTATAAATTATTACAAATTTGAAGTGCAATATTTATTTTCTTGTTACATTTAAGACTTCATGCATTTATCACATGAATGAAAACTACTAAAAAATTACATCATGCCCCTAAAGGTTCTAGATATTTTAATTTTGCAAAATCATTATTTCATTTGTTTTGAATTTTCAAACATCCAACACCTTCTTCTTAATTATCTCCACGTGCAAGTTTTCATACTTCCAAATTTCAATGATAAATGATGCATAAAAAAAAATTAATTTTTTTATTATTCTATTTATTTATTTATTTATTTTTTGTAGTTGGCTTTGAATATGTTAACCTTGAATTGGAAGGAACTCAAAAAACTCTAAAATTACAAGTGCCATAGTCTTCTCGACCATTCATTTAAAGTTTTTTTACTTTCAAACTTAGTGTTTTTTAATAGTTATTTCTTAAATTAGAGATTTTATTGATTGGATGATTGCATCTTATAGCTGAAAGCACCATTGTGACTCCAAATTTGACATGTATATTGGATGTACTCTCTTCAAGTAAACGTACTAAATGTGAAATTTCAAATTAGCATTAAGTTTTGTTTTTAAATTTTCCCTTTTTAAATATAATTTCCTTTTACAAGGTAATATCAATTTTTGAGAAGTATGCCACCACCACCACCACTAAACCTAATTCACACAAGGGGAAAATATTTCATTTCTAGCACAAAGTAGAGGAGCACTACAATTGTCAAGTTCTGAATTCCCTAATTTATCTCTCAGTGGTGTGTCTAACATGCTTAGTTTAACATTTTTATAGCATATTGATCTTGATAAGGATTATCTAGGGATTGAAAGTAGAGACCTCACTAATAGTTATTTTAATCTCCATGATTTTATTTAGGTTCCAAGTGTACCTACATAGGATGCACCTTGTACCTCTTCACCCCCTAGCCCACCAACTAAAAACCATATGGAGTTGTTAGAAGATGACATTACTAATTTTCCATTGAATAATTTATTGTCAAAAACTGTAATTTCAAATCTTACGGAGGTTTTTCTAAATGAGATGAATGTTTTAAAAGTATGAGAGTTAAGGGAAAAAAAATTGACCAAAGAAATAAATTCCCATTATCACAATTACTCCTAGAGACTCGATTTGTTTTCATTAGTTTGACATGAACCCATAAAGATTGAAGCTTTATTCAATCAAGTTAAATATGGGTCAATTTTAGTTTCTAATTATTACAATGATAATATTTTGAGTATTATGTTAAATAGGTTGGAGAATTTAAATGTGAAATCCCAAGCATACTTTAATATTTGGGAAAGAGACATAAATCTTGTTGTGATTGCAAATATGGGGAAGGAATTTTTTTGGTAAGTTATCATCATTTTAAAAACATATCCTAGTTGTTGTAATTTTTATCTAATTAAATTTCACTTTTTAATTGAAGGAAAAATATGAAAACCTAAAAAAGGAAGCCCATGTCCTTAATGGACATTTAAAAAATGCATGAAATTTTTTAAATTCTACCATTGCATCCAAATAAAAACTTATTCTATTAAATAAGTAAAAAAACACACTCAAAAAAATAATTAAGGAGCATGGCATGGACCCTGATATTTTATTAAAGCAAACACATATGCAAATCCAAGTCTTCTTTCAACAGACGATGTAATGAATGAGGAAAGATAAAAATTTGCCAATATTATTTCTTCTATAAAGGATATTCTAAGGGAAGGCATATTAAAGGATGAAACAAAGGAAGGGTAGGTGGGTATTTCAAAGGATGATAGTGAAAAATTGGGTGATGGGTCTTGTTATGACATGGGATTATATCCTTGTGGAAGAGTTATTTAGGTTCCCCCATTCTTAGTCACAATATAGAAACAATCCCAAGCTATGGGTATTTTATAATAGGGTTGAACCTCCAAAAAGGGTTGGATTCCTTATAATAAATCACCTAAACTAATGTTGCTAATGAGAAAAGAGATAGAAAGGGGGAAGGGATCCTAAGAAAGTTAACCAGGCAATTCACCAAATAAAAATGGAAGACTCCAATAATCTTGAACCCACATTATATCAGCACAAGATAATTCTAGCTCACACAACCTCACAAACCAGTTGATTTCATAAGTGTTTCATGGACTAGGTTTAGGTAGAACACTAATCCAGACTTGAAATAGCTTGAAAACACCCTAAAGGAGGTTAGAAAGGAGGACAATGGATAAGGAAGATTCTCCTTCACAATGCCATCTCCTTCACAATGTCATCATGCACAACTCACTAAACACTTATCCAAGGCAAGAGATAGGTAAAGAAAGTCTTTTATTACATCAAGAGGAAGTTCTTACATATGATTGATAGCGTTTAGCATAATCAAGATGAGCATATCTTGAAATATTTTAGATATTCCCCTACTATTTAAGATTAAAGAGTCCTTATGAGATTCTAGAATATGAGAGAGAGAGAGAGAGAGAGAGAGAGAGAGAGAGAGAGAGAGAGAGAGAGAGAGAGAGAGAGAGAGAGAGAGAGAGAGAGATTACAAATGGGAAAGAATGGGTAATATAGAGAAAGAGAGAAAAGAGAATAGGGAATATGTTAATCAATAATAATCAATGAGTTATCACCTTTCAATGAATGCTCTACCACACTTAATACAATCTGAACTAGCCCTTCATCAACAAGTTAACCTACATTTACTCCAATTAATCTTCAAGTTCTTATCATTATTTGAGAAATACACTAGAGGATAAGATTTTATTTTGTAGATGATGAGTCATGATCCTTTTAAGGAAGAAAGATCTTTAAGATCTTAAAAGCATTAAATGCTCTAACTACTTCTCTAACCACTAGATATCTTTTCTTTGATCTTCCATGCTACCTTCCACTTTATTTCATTATAAATACAAAATCTCCATATCCATGGACCTGACAGAGCCACAACTAAGTCTAATTTAAGTAGTTATAGGTAACTATTGTTGAATATGTGACCATATCTGAAGATGAGACACTTATTTCATTAATCACAAATCTACCCCTATTTCAAACCTAATCATAGGTTTAAAATAGATTAAAACCAATCCTATTTATTGGTTTTCATATAGCCATAATATCCTTGAAAATCTAACAGATGTTTAGTCTTGATTCAAAAACTCCTAGTCCATCTTTGATCTCTGTATTAAGCCCTAAAATACCTATTCTTCCTCTACTAAGCCTTAATGGAAATTTTTGATACTAAAATATCTTCTCTAGTTCATTTTGGGATCATACTCAAACTTGGCTCTATGCATCCATCTGCCTGGGTCTCAATCAAAGACCACCTCATTGACCTCCATCAAAAATCTCTTGAGATTGAATTTGTTCATTAGTTGTCGATCATTGATTTAGGCTTATCAAATTAAGATATTTAGTAACCTCATGCCTATTTTGATTTTTATTGACTTATTGATCTCAACTCATACCATTGATTCTATTCTATATGAATGGATTCAAGCCATAGATCTTCTACCAATCTAACATAGTTAAGACACTTGTCACCTATGTATTTAATTTTAGTATTCATTGACCTTTTGACCCATTGGTCACCATTAGATTTACTTTATATGATTTCATGTACTCCATTGATCTATTTTAACCCATTGATTTTGTATTTACCTATGTACTATTAGATCTGCTATGAGTTCATGAGATCATGCCACTTGTTAGCCTTTCACTTAATCTTAAGATCCTTTGACTTTTTGACTTAAGCTCACCATTGATCGATGAATGCATGATCAAACATGCACCATTGGATCTTTGTGACCCATTGAATTGTTAGATCACTACTTTCCATGAGATCCTATCTTGGATTCTATGATCTTGACACTTTTTAACTCTATATTCATCTTTGGAAACTTTTGAATCCAAATAGCTATTTTATGAGGCTTAAACTTGACTTCCCCATGCACGTCCCACTCTGCTAGTTTAACTTTAAAGGCTTATATCTTGAGATAACAAGCTCATCAAGATACCAAATTTGTAAATGATGATACTAGGACTAAATGCATCATTTCCATGTGATACTTTAGTCTTGAGAGGCTTCTTGAACATACTTATAAAATGCACAAGTAAAATGGTATGTTCATTTCTCTATGATGTGTAATGATGGTCTGGTTCTTATAGACCTTTTCTTGAATTGTTTTTTGAATCTCTAAGGCTCGAATGCAATTTTGAGGCTTATACAAACCTACTTTATATTCCTAAATGTTATGATCAACATGGAAATTTACTTTCTTAAATTTTGACAAACTACACTTTTAAGATTAATTAAAGTGTTTCCAAAGATTTTTAAATTATATGTGATCTTTAAACCACTCATTCCATCCAATACTCTATTTAGCTCATCCATCTAGGCATAAGCTTTATATGTGGGACAAATTTGGCCAACAAGTCTTTTAAAATAAATGATATTATTTGATGTTTCAAAAAAATTATTATATTTCAAAAGATAATGTTATGTTTTAAACAACAATTTAAAATGAGAAAGTTAAGTTTGTATTTTCAAATAGTAGTTTATTATGTTTCAAAAAATCTTATTTTATTGAGTTATGGTTCATTTTAAATATTACATGCATTAAATTGACTATACTAGTGTTGTATATTCTGAGTTGAGGTAGTTTAAACAACATGGTGTCATTTTCATTGTAATCATTATTGAGCTGAATGCAATTATTTTTTGCTATGGATTTAGATGAAGCATCAATTATAATGTGATGTGATTTTTCTTATTTAATTATGAACATGCAAAATTTCATGTCATTTTCAGTCTTAGCTATGTTTATTAGTTGTTTAAAACATTATATTGAGCACCAATCATGGTTGTAGATAATGGAGAAGATTTTATTATGCACTTGATATTCAATTTAGTTATGAGTCCAATTTTTTGGGAAGTGAACATGTTATGCTTATATGGAATTATTATGGATGTGGAGTCTAATTAATAGTTATAGTTTGCTTCTTTGTTCAATGTAAAGTTAATTGACATCGAATGAGTAAAATGTTTGGTTCTAAGTTGAAATTAGTTTGATTAATTTTTTGCATGATGATTTAATATGAATTCAATGATGAAAGTATTTCTTGGGTTATTATTATACATTTAAATCTTGATAAATTTAAAATTATATATATGTAGATATAATGTTGTAGGGTTTTAATAGGGTATTTTTTTCTTCTTGATTATCTCTTCTTGTTAAATAGGCTTGTATACTTATTTTGTCTTGGTATTTGACTTCAATATTCATAATTTAGAGTTATATTTTATGGTATAAACTATTAATATTTTGTTAAAATATCAAACTTAAGATTTTTAAAAATTAATAAAAATATGTATTTAATAATACCATATTAAAAAATACAAATACATTTTAACCTATTTAAAGAACCAATTATATAAAATGGAAAGTTTCATCGATAATGGTTTAAGGTCTGGAAAACATCTATCAAGTAAATCACAACACTATCAACAATTTTTATGAATTAAATATTTCAAATGTTTTACAATATCAAAAAGGATATGAAATTGGATTTTAGAAAATTATAATTACAATAAAACTAAAACTAAAACTAAAACTAAAACTTGGGTATCTAAAACAATCTTTGACAAACTTGCTCATCATAAGTGACATTTACATCTACCATATTAGTGCCATATTCAGTGTCAATATTTATATCATATTTAGTAGTTATTATATTGATGAAACCTCTTATTTCATTAATATAACTCCATGTTTCAAGATCTCTTTCATAAAGAAACATTTCAATAACATAAAGTGAAATTGCAATGTCAAATCAGTCTCTAGATTTTTATCTAGTCTATTTCAAAGTTTTGACTTAATGAAAGATAATGCACTAAATACTCTTTCATATTCCACTGAGCCCAAAATAATTTTTTGAAAATTTTCATATAATCAAAAAATTTCATTAATATTTTTCTACAGGAATTTATTAGGATAAAGCTTTTTCCATAGCTATGTAATTGCACCATTTTGATTGGTTCACTTAGACACAAATATTAATCAACAACTGTAATTTCAAAATGTGTTGACTAAGATGTCAAGAAAACCTTTCAAAAAATACCTTTAATTTCAACTCTAGTAACCTCTATAGATTTACTAAAATTCTTGATAAGAGAACCAATGCATTTTTAAAATAAATTACTCATCAATTGTTGATTGTTATCACTATTCTTAAATATGGGATTCACAACTATCATCACCTCCAAAAAATCATCCCTTTAAAAATTATCTTTGATCTTATAAAATAATTTTTGTGAAATTATTATCAATTTCATTCTCTTTTCACATAAAATAGTATCATATAGAAGATATGTTATAGGCAGTTTTTCAGTTTCAACTCCCACAAAATCAAGTCTTTTGTAGAAAGTGTGCATTGGTATCTCCTTTTCATTAATGATGACACAAAGATGATCATTGGTATAAAATTTAAAATAGATTTCTAGGTTATTAAAATCTATCAAAATTTTCTAAATCCTAAAAATAGGTCCCTAAAATTTTTCATTCAACGTGTATAATATATCTAGAGATCAACATACTCATTTTCTCAACTATATGAAATCAACACTATATATGGATCTCTCCTAAGCATGTTTCATTAAATAATTGATTTATTGAAACATTGGGATAAGTTTACATAATGTCATTAATGTTTCCAAATTTTTTAAATGGTACAATAAATCTTTTGCCTTGTCAACTTCTCTACGATATCTATACATAAAACCAATTCATGATGGATATTCTTCAAAAATTGTACATGTTGGTTCATAAATAGAATCTATCTTTTATAAACATATTTTAATAGTTTTTTACCATCAGTCACTCCTATTTTAAATTTTTCGAAATCCAAAAATATTTTTGGATTGCTTTGACATATAAGCATGCACGTCATGAATGAACTCTTCTACTTTTGCAACATTACCAAAGGTGTTAAAAATTTTATATGCAGGATTAATACTATAAGCCATGAAATGAATTAAAATCACCTATAGGGAAACTATTATTTTAATTCAAACACAAATGCCATTTCTATTCCCCTACATTACTAATACACCATCATCCCCAACACACACCAACTTGGTATTTATTACATAAACATCTATCCCAACATTATCTCCCAAATTAGATACAACTAGTTTATGAGGGTTTTCAACATTAAAAATTTCTAACATTTTATGAATAGATAATAAACAAGGTTATCTTGAATAGTTCTCAAAAGTATAAACATGCATGCAAACCCATGATGTGATATCAACTATTGTGATCTCATCAATGGATAGTGAGATAAATAATTAATTTTTAACTTTTTATTTCAAATCCTACTTCTCAACCATTTCTAGATATTTTTACATTTCCCAAAAATTTCTATCTAATGATTATGATTTTTTAATATCAAGAAATACACTATGTTGAAATAGAATCTTATTATCTAAAAAATTAGAAATAGGTCTTCCCTTTTTCAAAATGTGGTATACAATAAAGAACTATATATATTTGGAATTTATATTAGACTACATAACTTATTCAAATTGATATTTGATTGTTCTCTCTTTCTTAACAAGATGTTTTTGATATTTCTCATTAGTTTCATACTTGCATATATATCTTACATGCATCCATTCTTCTACATTTTTCTATTTGTGTTCTTATTATCTATCCATGTATGTGATTCACTAACACACATAATTTTTCACATTTTTTCTCAATTATGTCCAACTTAAGTTGCATTCTATGTTAATTTCCTAGTTTCTAACTAAATATTGTACATTTACATTATGTTGGAGTGTCAATACCATTTTTAGATCCTACATGTTCAATGAAGGAAATTTTGATGCTCAGTCAACCCTAAAAGACCTTAAAATTATCCATCTATTACTCTTTCTTCACAAATATTTTCATTTAGAAATTTTAACTAAAATTAGTGTTTAATGAAAACCAAAAATATCTTCTAGTAGTTGAATTCCATCATCATTATCATTGAGAGATAGAGGAACATCTTTGAGTGGTATCATGTCATCATCAATAAAATATTCAGGTGGTGACATGTTATTTTGATTAATTACTTATTGTTAAATGCAGCCATTATCAATGGGGATTTCTACATATAAAATGGTTTTGATATTATTCTTGATTGTTAAAATAAAATTTACTAATTTTTTTTAAAATAATAATAAGTACCAATATTTTGAGTGCATGGCAGTTATGTGGAACTTTTATTGGGTCTCTAACATAAGATAATATACTTGATTTTATTGATAATTTACGTATAATTTTAGCATTACCATCAAATGCCATAATGAGTAATGTAATTAGATGATTTCAATAGGATGCAACTAAATAGTTGTTAAAGGGTTATTGTTAGCTGGAGATAGCCAAGATGCAACTAACTAGTTATAGTGTGGATGAAATAATTTGGTTAAAATATGGATACAACTAGTTGATTGTATAAAAAAAATTGTTATGTTTCATCTAATCGGTAGTGATGCCATCATAATAAGTTAGTTGGGAATGGTGCAAACATTCAGTTGTAGCTAGTTGGTGGTGGCATGGTTAAAATTGATCGATGTGAGAATGGTGTAGCCATTTAATTTCACCTATTTTTGATATGGCACTAGATAATTACTTATATGTGGTTGGATTTTCCAAATAGTTTCTTGTTTGATATTGTCGATCAATTTCCTTTCTTGAAAGTATAATTAAATAGTTACCCATGAAATCATATTTATTATATATAAGGTGAATTGCATGGTTAACCATGAAATTATTGTAAACATTTGGTGAGCCAACCTAGAAAATAACTTATATTTAGAATTTTTAGGTGACCAATACCTATGTAATGGACCTCCAAAATTTCCAAACCTAAAATTCAAAAAAATAAAATATTCATGAATTAATGAATATTCACGGCTAAAATTTAACTTGCTCACAATCATTTTTAGTAAAACAAAAATAAAAAATAAACTAAATAGAATAGCATGTAGCCCATCCTAATTATTTCATATATTTTAGAAAGACACATATTAAATATTGTAACATTAATATCATTTACTTTACCACAAAAAATTAGAAGACATTCATTAGATAAAACACAATGAGAAACAACATAACATGTATTAATCTTCTTATGTTTTGATACAAAAATGTCAACCTTAATAATAGTATGGGTTGTACCTCCAAATATCATGGAATATCACTCTTATCCATAATGACTTAAAATAATTACAACCAATTATTATAGTTATGATCCTAGAATAGATTTTTAAAAAAAAAGGAGAAGAGACCCATAATCATGACATCACATCCCCTCATTGGGATCAAAAAGATCACTAACTTGAACTTGGTAGGGAAAAAATTCCTATCTATTCTAGGGAATATTAATAAGATTCCAATTCATGTGCCACTATTTTGTCCTCCCAATCAATTTATTGTAGATTGATAGGTGGCTCCCAAACACACCTCTTCCTAAGTCAATAGTCTATCATGTACCTTGAGAGGGGTAGGGCGACCTTTACCTTATTAACTTGGTTGATTCTTATGGTAAAATGTAATGAAAGATATAAGATGGACCAATATCCATCTCTATTATCCTTCACCACATTACAGTGTTCTATGTGACTCTAAATTTACCAAGGTTGAGTAGGGTGTCCAAGTAGGTGAAAAGTATTATGATGATGACTTCTTTAAATTAAGAAAGGATTGATCCTTGATTTTCTGTAAGGGCCTGATGGTGGCCTAGATATACCTGATCTAATATTTTAGTGTGGTCCTCATACTCCCTAAATTTTTTTGACACATATTTAGATACATGGGAGGCATGATCTTTATCTTTGAGAACATCCCATTATTGATAATCACCACCATATTTTTGAATTTGTTGTCCACCTTGATAATTACATATAAATATTTTTGTGTTCTTTGGAAGATTACATTTCACTTTGAAAGAGATCTAATCACTTCTCCAAGAGATATGAATAACTATGCAAGGGCATATTCAAATTTACCAACTAAACCAATAGGGAATTATCACCTCACTTTGGACTCTAGGGTCATGAATTTATCCCTAAGGTCCTCCATCAAATTATCAGTGAGCTCATTATTGGCCTTACTTATATAAAATGGGTCCTCTTAAATCTTCTCTTTTATTTTATTATTCCTCTTATTTATAATAGATAAGATCACATGTTTCATCTGCTATAAAATATGGTATCCATATTGCATGAATGTTTGAGTGAGAAGCCTCTTCATCCTTCTTAAGTCTTGATTGAATTGTAATTGAATATTAAGGCCCCTTGGTATTCCATTTTAGTCCTTCATGCACCATAATATTCAATGGGGCCCATCCATCCCTATCCTACCACTATTTCCATTGTGATGGAAGATGAGATAATAGGGGTGGTGGAAACTAAAGTAGAAGGTGGAGTCATGGGTGAAGAAGGCAAGAATGAAGGTGAGGGATGAAATGGAATGGATTATTTTGGGGGTGGAATGGGTGAAAATGGATGAGATAAAAAATGGGAAGCATAAGAGAAAAATTAAGACCTTAATTGGTCTTGGGTCATGAGGACCTAGGGGCCAATTATGCCCATGAGTTGTGTATTCACTTTGAAAGAGGAAATTAGATGATTAAATCCAAGTTATGAAAAGCTTAGTGTAAGGGAGAGAGACGTAAATTATGATTTTATTTGTGAAAATAGAGGATATGTGGGTGGCTAAGGCATAATTAACTAAGGTTGTTTGGCAATCTTCTCTTTTGAGCTCACTTCTAGATTTGTCAAGGTGCCAACAGTTGAGGGAGTAGAGGAGATCAAGAAATTATGACACTAGGAGGGACCAAGGTCATAAGGCCTATTATGATCATAAAGGAAACTATAATTTGGGTAATACATGTGATTTTACTATCTTATTATGTTATTATAGGAATAAATTATGGATTTTACCAAGACAAAATAAATTAAGTTTTCCAAAAAGAGGTTGAAGGTAATGTGGAGGGGCTAAGAAACTAAGAGTACCAAATATGGCTGAAGCAAGTGAAAAAAGGGATGTTAAAGAATGAGTCATAATATGGTTAGTAAGTACATGGCTTTATAATCTAGGATGAGTTTCAAGGGGATATTTAGACATAACAAAAGTAGGGTTCAAAATATTTGGGGATGTTATAGGCTAGTCTTGAGGTGGGCTATCCTATGACTCTGATTTTCTTGAAAAAATAAGTGCATGGGTAGCCTAGGGAGAGATTAAATGGGATGTTATTTTAGGATAATTATATGTTAAGTTTTATTAAATATTATTATCAAGGACCCCTTACAATATCAATTAGGAGAGCCTTCTCGTTGTTATCAGGGATTCAACATCGAGCTTCTAGGGAGCTAGTCTCTCTTCTACCACGAGTCTAGGTTATTATTTAGCTCTCTAGAGACATGTTATTTAAATATTTGTAATTAAATCAAAATAATCATCAATTTTTAGGTTGGTTATATCATATATGTGGATCTCTTTGTGGTATTTAGTAGTGAGCCACACCAAAAACTTATCCACATGGTCATACATTGTGCCCTACAGATCATATTGTCTATCATCAACCTTGAAGAGGTTGTACAAGTCCTTGTGGAGGGTCATAGATTATAATATGGGAAAATTATTTTATTCATAGTAATGAGTCATGTAATTGGTGTAATTTTAACCCCTAAAAAACATATTTTTGAGCCTCCATTACTAAATCTCTTTAGCCATGTTTTGTATATTTTCTTACTAAAACACTAAGAAAACATGATGCATATATTATCTATGTTTATATGAATGAAATAGTTTTTATTTGTGATTAATATACATTATTTTTATATTTGATATGATTGGTTTATTTATAATTTATATTTTCAAGGAATGTGAGTAAAAGACACTAGCACATAATAATTCTGGGTAGTTACAACCTATAGCAATTTGGGTAGTGATATCCTATAGTAATTATGTAGTATTCTAACTAGTGACACCCCTATCAACTAAGTGATGAGATTATAGTTACTTCAATGCTACCATGTCAAAATTGTAGCAATTTCCAATAGCTTATCTTGATTGATAACAACTACAATGGTATCTTGAGGCTATTACCCATAATGGAAGAAGTTGAAGAATGAATCTTGCATGTTAAAAACTAATGTTTATGGTTGAATGAAAATGGAAATTCATATTCCTCTTTAGACCAAACTTATGTTATTGTTAGATCTCAAACATAACTTACCATATTCTATTTTCTTGTAACCATTAGTGGCATTTTTTTCTTATATTAGACTTAGTCCTAATTTTATTTTGTACTTTTAGCATTTATTGTTAATCAATAACATGTGGCCAAATTTTTATATAATTTAATATTTACTTAGGCTACAGATAAGATGGTAAAAGTAAATTTAAATGTGGACATCAACATTATTATCAATAGTTATCTTTGTAACCATTAATTTAATAATCCTTAATTACCACAGGATTATGAATGAAATTAGTATTCTAAAGTAAAAATGTTAAAACATAAGAGGAGATTGGAACTCAACCCAAGCCATGAGGGTCCTTTCAAGATTAGTTGTATTGAATATCCTAGCTCATTATATTAGTCAAATAGAATTGGTATTCAAGCATTTTTCTCTATCCTTTGAAATTTGTATATGTGTGAGCTACGTATTATGATTAATTCCTACACTATTTAATTAAATTTGAATTGTTGTTACTTTATTATAGGAAAATTTCACTACAATCAATTCAATTGATTTAAGTTCATTTATTTATTGTAAGTGTGATTTACTTCTAATTAATTTTAATTCATGTAATTTATTTTATGCAAGTATATTCCTATCTATAAATGATACAATTTAAAAAGTAAGTAAATATTTTACAGATAGTGTCAACATCTTTTCAAAGGTAAATTCACCTTGGGTTTATAATTAATGAATCAAATTATTTTAAAACCAAATGACCACCCCATCTTATTATATCAGGTTATACATTCAAATATTGTCATGTTTTAGTTTAATTGGTGGTTAAGATTTTGCTCATCATTTTAGAATCACTACCAAGGAAGGTGTCAAAACACTTGTATATCCAAGGTTGATAAATTATTTTTATTTCCAAACCTTTCATTTTTAGAATAATTTATTGCTTTCCTAGCTATATTTCCTCCTTTATAGACATAAGTTTCAATTTATACAAAATTAGATTAGTGAAAAATCTAAAAATACATGTTTTACTAACCTTATGTAGGGTAAGGTAGGCAAAAATAAAAAAATAAGTTGGTTAGTTTTCATGAAGTTGGAATGCGTCTACCTAGGTATATTCTTACCTAATTATTTGAATTTTTCTACAAGAATAAAATTACAACCTACATCAATTGAATATCACAAGGAAACATCTGAAGACAATCAACATTGGTTATAAAAAGAGTTAGGGAAGGAAGAGTTATTGATGGAACTATTAGCACAAGATGAGAATCAAGAGGAAGGGGATTTTCATAACCCTAAGAAGGACCTTTCTACACCATTTTTTTGGATTCCTACTTGGCCACCTCATACTAAATAATATGGAATTTAGATCCCTCTACCCTCATCCAAGATTCTTTCCAAGAGATAATTTAAAACCATTTTAGATCCTAAGAAGAACATCAAACCTACAAAATCTACTAAATTATACAAATTCTTTATTGGACAACTAGAATAATCCTCAAGAACTTACACTCCTTCACCCCCATACAAGAGACACACTTTCCCCCCAAAAATTACCAAACATTCCATTTACTACTCACCAAGGATTATAGAGATTGATGAAGAATTAGAAGAGTGGGTGATAGAAGTTTCTGGTATACACATCGTAAAGACATTCATGGAGTACCATAAGTAAGAGAACAATGTCAATGGCTATGCAACCTACAAATTTCCCATCTACAACCTCGGGGAAAATGCACCTATGAATAATATCCCTCATTTTTCCCTTCCTACTTTTAGGGGAAGATAAAGTGAGGATTCAAATACATTCCTCTTTAAGTTTGATGTTATATATGATTATAATAAAGATGATCAAAAGCTGAAATTATTTCTGGAAACACTTAAGGGTGCAACCCTTTGATGGTTTATGGGACTAGGGATGGATGAAATTTTCACTTAGGAGGAAATTAAGGAGGTGTTTTTTTTCCAAATATAAATATTATTGTCATGTAAGAAACTATAATATGGATGGCATATTTAGGATGGCACAAAATGAGAATGAAACACTAGAAGACTATGTGGAATGATTTGTGTTCAACCTATAAATATCTAAACAGACTATAATGGACATAAAATACATCAAATTGATATTTTATAAAGGATTTAGAAAATATTTATTGGAGGCATTAGAATTGATGAGTGGAGGATATGTCTCAACATTATAATTTGATGAGCTACCACTTCTATGTATGTGTTACCTAAGGTCAACAATGAATAAAACTTATATTAGTAAGATACTTCCTTCATCAACTATAAATGGACTCTTATAAACTAAGGTAAGTAACTAGTTTTTGGATATGAATTAGGATATCATTAGTCATATGGATACTTATGTGGATACATTAAACACAAATAAAAATAAAGAAACATAACAGACCTTAATAGTTTATTATCCAGACTATCACAAGAATAAAGTATATTATAATGTCAAACTATTAGAGTAAAACTAGCCAACATACTAGAGGAGGATCCTAAGATAGTATAATCACATGTAATTTATGGAGAAGGATACTATATTTTATATGTATCACAATGAATATAATGGCCACCTAGGCCTAACAATCAAGGTATACCACCAGACTTTGTATTTTCAAATTCTTGATTTTTTAGTTATTCTTAATTATGGACCAAGTTCATAGACAACCATGCAACCCAAAAACAATAATTGTTCACAATTGAATGTCCTAGACCTAATTAATTAGAAGCCACCCCAAACTCAGCCTTGAAAACCCTAAAATTAACAAAAATAACCCTTACAAAACTAGCCTTGGCAAATTCAAAATTATAATCATAAATAGTCACTCCCCTCAAACCCATGACATGGACCATAGAAGAGTAACCAACCTTGGCTCAACTAAAATGTTGGATTTACTCAATTGCAACAATTATAACCATAACAACCCACTTTGATGCTAAATACACAACCAACTCCTAGACAACCATAATTTCCCACTTGGTCTATACCAAACCCCACCAATAATTTAGTTCAACCAACACAAACCACACAAATAATATAATACCCAACCTACATTGGCAATATTAATGAATTCCACCTTTGTTCAAGACGTATTCTTCTACAACCCACCCCACCTATGATCATTGAACCTCATGATAATATTATAGACACATGTAATCATTCAAAACTAGTCAAACCCACTCCTACTCATAAACCAAACTCCATTAAAATACAAGAATGGCCTAAAAACTCTCCTTTCACTGAAAGGTTGAATATTTAATGTCTTAATCTAGAACCCAAATTTGATTTCTGAAGATAATTAAAGAATGTCTGTGTTAATATCCTAGTATTTCAAGCCATAAAAGATGTATCCATATAAACCAAAACTACATGTGAACTAAACCTAAATAAAATTAGCCACAAAAATAAGGATCTTAAGACTGTGTCAGTAGTTGGACAACTTATAGACATCATGCTAGGAAATGTTGTTCTAACTATGTATTCTAATCTTGTTCACCTTGTAGTTAATTTCAAATTTCATGAAAATATCATACCTAATACATTTATTTATTTAAGATCAACCATTAATGCCATGATTATGGAAACCATGCATAAAATTGGATTAAAACAATTTCATCTAACACCTACATTTTTAAAAATGGTAATAGATCCATAGTCAACCATAAGGATTGATTGAAGATTTAGTCATCACTATGGATTCAAAATAATATATAGTTGATTTCATCATCCTAAAACCTAAGAGAAACCTAGGAAGATATCTACTTATCTTAGGAAGACCATGGCTTGTTACAACTAATACTTTTATTTGTTGTAGATCATCAACCATGTTGATTTGAAATGGAAATGACATTAATAAATTAGAATTATACGACCATTTAAGGCTTCCTATAAATTAAAAAAAAACATCCATGGATAGAATAGGTGGATGAGGACCAAGTTTCTTTGCATAATCTATGCACACTCTACCATAATGTGTCCCTAAGAGATCAAAGGGAAGACATAATCCTTTCCAATATCTTACAAAACATCTATCAAATGGATTAATAATTAGATAATCTCTTGCAATATATACCATATTCTCTCACAAACATTCTCCCTAAATCTAGTCCCTCCGATGCTACAATAAATATTATAAAATTTCATCATCTACTCCCACAAGATTTAAACTATGATCCACTATTGAGTAACATAGAATCCATGTCCTCTCTATCCAAACAAGTGGAAATATTTCCAATATAACCCCTCAGTATCAACAAATTGGAACCTTAATAAGAAACCAAGTTGGTCACCATGCTTGAAAACCATAAAACAAATTTTTATTGGGATTATCATTATATGAGAGGAATTTATATATATTTATTAACCCACCATATCTACATTAAGGAAGAGTCTAAACCCATTCACCAACCACAATGTCAAATGAAGCCTATTGTTAAAGATAGTCAATCTAAGTTAAAAAACTATTAATATAAGGTTCATTTATCCTATTTATAATATTCAATGGGTTTTACCCCTTTATATTGTACCTAAAAAGGGGGTTAAATGGCATATATGTGTGGAATATAGGGAATTAAATTCAACTATGAGGAAAGATCACTTTCCTCTCCCTTTTATTGATCAAGTTCTTGATAAGTTAACAAGAAAGAAGTACTTCTCCTTTTTTGATGGATTTAGTGGCTACAATCATATTATAATAGATCTTAAGGACCAAGATATGACTACCTTTACATGTCCTTAGGGTACTTATGCATATGTTATATTTTCATTTCATTTATGCAACATCTAGCCACCTTTCAAAGGGATACCTTAAGCATATTTTTTGATATATCCCATGATTACATTGAAATATACATGGATGATTTCACAGTCTATGGGGGAACATACAATGAAGCCATAAAAAACCTTCAAAAAGGCTTTTAACACTATCAAAATAACTAGTTGTCCCTCAGTCATGAAAAATACTATATGATGATGATTGAATGCATTGTCTTATGACACCATATATCACCTACATGTATTAAGGTAGATCTTTCCAAAATCAACATAATCAAAGAATTACCAATTCCATGAATTAAAAAACACATCACAAGTTTCTTAGGACACATTGACTATTATCATAGATTCATTAAAGATTTAAATAAAATTTTAGCACCTTTTATTTATTTTACTTTATAAGGATGCTGATTTTATTTAGACTAATGAATGTCTAAAAACATTAACTAAAATTTTGATGAACAACAACTCTAGTATTGATAATTCCTAATTGGACATAACCCTTTCATATCTATAAAGATGCTTCTAATACTACACTAGGAGTTGTCCTTGGTCATAAAGAGTAGTCCTTGAGCTATGCCATATAATTCATCAATAAAAACCTTTATGGGGCCAACCTCAATTATATGGTAACATAAAATGAATTTCTTGTTGTATTTTATGTTATCAACAATTTTAGACACTACATTGTTGGTTAGTAATTTATATCCATACCAATCTTATAGTAATAAAGTATTTAATTAATAAACCCATAGTTATTGGAAGGGTAATTAGGTGGTTGATTTTGCCATATGAATTTGATATTACTATTATAGATAGACCAAGAAAGGATAATGTAGTTACATATTTTTTATTATGCTTGCAATATGATGAACAAAGTCTATTAGTATATGACTCCTTTCTTAATGAACATATTTTTGAATTAATCTATAATAATCTTTGGTATGTAGACATTGATAATTACTTAGTTGTAGGATATATCCCTCAACATTTATCTCCAAAAGAGAGGCATAATTTGGTCACCAAAAATGGTCCATACACATGGATCTTTAGATATCTTTTTATCAATGGACTTGATTTAGTCATGCACCAATGTATCTATGAAGATGATTTTGTTGACATCCTTAGATCATGTCATGATGAAACTTTTGGGGGGTAATTTTACTAAAAAAATGACTACCATCAAGATTCTAACCATAGGATACTATTTTCCTAACTTGTATAAGGATGCATTTGAATATACCTACCAATGTGGTCAATTCCAATGTATGAGGAAACCCACACATTAAAATTAGATGCCACTTCATTCTCAATTGGTTTTAGAACCAATTGATAAGTGGGGACTTGATTTTTTTGGACTAATATATCTCAAATCTAAAAAAAAAGAGTACATATTGGTTTATACATATTATGTGACTAAATAGGCAGAGGTGAAAACCTAAACCCATACAAGAAATCAAAAAGTTGTAAAATTTTTGTATGAAGAAATTTTTAGGTGCTATGGAGTACCATGAGAAAATTTGATAGACCAAGGGCATCAATCCACATCTTATTTCATAGCTTCCATTATATGATAATGTGAAATCAGGCACAAGAAATCCAATAGACCATCCTCAATCTAATGGATAGGTAGAAGTTACAAATAGGAAATTGGAAAATATATTCACCAAAATAGTCAATGTGCATTTTAAATATTGGGAAGCTTATCTTCTTGATGTATTTTTGGCATATTGAATCACATGGAAGACCAAAACTAACCTCACTAAATATTAATTGGTATATAGAAATAAACATGTATTCCACATTGAATTTGAGCATAAAACCTTGAGGAAAACATTAGAACTCAACCTAGATCTATCACAAGAATAAAAGGAAATATTCATGCAATCGAATGATTTGGATTAAATCTGAAGAGAGGCATTACATATTATTGAAGTAGTGTAATATCAAAATATAATATGTCATGAGAAGTACTCCAAGATAAGAAAATTTTGGATAGGATAGTAGGCCCTAATGTTTTATTTCAAGTATAAATATCTTAAGGGAAATCTAAGAAATATATGGATTGGGAATTATGAAATAAAATAAGTCTTTGAAAATGTATATTTCAAGTTACACACCATTGATCTTGTACAATTTTGCTTACTCATTAATTGGCATAGGCTCAAACTATACAAAAAGCCTCTTTCCAGAGAGAGCTTCACATGACAACTTCTAGATGGACACACTTTGTCTTCCTATCATCCATCTAAAGATATTAATTCTATATCAATAGGGTATTGTAATATACCCTTTCTCTCCATTAATAAAGGGTAAGCACCTTATTGCAACCTATCTAACCATACATTTGTTTCACTAGATACAATTTGAATAAACACTCTGATTGATCAAATTATTCACTTGTTCACTCAAGGTTAGAAATAAATAAAAATAAGAAGAATTAAAAAAAGGTAAAAATTTTAGAAATGAAAACATCTAGGCATTGCTTATAAATATTGGTTAGAAAACTAGTCCCTAGTTGGTCAATATTTGTATCTAAAAATCCTTGATAGAAAATCAACTTGTTGACCATCTAAGTAGGAATAAAAATAAAAAACAAGAGAAAATAAATTAAATAAAAAATTTCTTTTCCAAACACCCTCTTGATCACCATCCCTTCTTGCAACTTAAATAATTATTTTATCCATTTCTAGGAAACCTAAATTTTTACATATCTTACTACAAGATGAAAATTAATTTGCTATAAGATGTCAATTTAGTAGCTACAGGAAGCATTGTGTATACTATAACACTAGTAGTAGGCACTCAAGGATGATGGAATCATGATGTAACTAGATGGAAATTCTTATTGCTCATCTCATCACTCTCACATGATGGAAATTACACCTAATGAAACAAGTATAAGTTATTTGCAAACATGAAGAACCTACTACATTAGGGTGGATTTTCATGACTTCTCTCTCCATGCCACTCCTACTAGACATAGATAATAATATACCACCATAGTACACCACCTTTTTATAGAATTTGTAGATATTAAAAATTTAAAATATACATCATAAAATAGTTCACATGATTCATCATGATGTAATCGACCTTCTTCCATGTTTTCTATCTCCAGCACTCCCTCATAATTTCTACACAAATCTCCACAATGAAGTGTCACACAAAGTGGAGGTAGTAATATTCTCTTTTCCAATCTAATCCTAATGAATTATTTAAATGTAGTCATAATTATGTTATCATTTGAAATTATGTGTGAAATTATTTCTATGATCATATCCCATGGCAATTCAAACATCCACTTTGGCTACCATTCCCATCAACATTTACATCCCATCAACCTTGTTATTATACCACCAATACTCTAACGTTATTATCCAGTCCCCTCTTTATTATAGAGATCTTAGGTTTTGTACTTCACTCATGGGTGAGTGATGAAATAGTTGGGGGGTTTTCATAAATTCATTTAAGATAGATACAGTCTTCACATCATGTATTAAATAATGAATTGATTTATAGAATCATAATTAGTAAGATTAAAATAAATAAAAATCATAATGCATAAACACAAACAATTTGTTATCCTAAAATACCTATAAAACCTTCCTAACCATATTTTCCCAAAAAATTACTTAAAGCCACCATGGAAGGAAATTTTGTCCAAAGGGATCAATTGAATGTCACCACTATTTTTAGAGATGCATAGTGGTTGTGACACTTTGAGAAATTGACTAGGTATGATAAAAAAAAATTAGAAGAGTTTGATAAAACATTCAAATACAATAATTTTACTATGAAGTGATTTCAGATATGGGTTATTGATAATTTCCTAATCTAAATAACTAGTCTTTTATGAATAGGGGAGTATGGGAGAAAAAAACTAGTGCTAAAATAAATAGAGAAATATTATGTGACATGAATGATCATTTAACCTTATGCATGTAGGGAATGATTAGTCTCTTAATACCTTAGGTAGGGTCACAATTTTTCTTATTCATTCTCAAATTCTTTACTTCTAAGGGGAGACACTCAATGTCATATGCTACTCATCTTAAATTTCTCAACCATTTAAGGCACAACATAAGGATAAATGTGACCAATTTTATATTAAATATGTTTAAAATAATGGATAAGGATTATAAAAAAAGGTAAATCTACGTCATTATACCATCATTTCCTAATTTAGATCATTATTTAAAGATGTCTAAGTAGAAGGAGACCTAACTTGGCTTACGAAGAATTTTTAAAAACACCATTAAAGGAAGACAGTGATGAGGAGGAGGTAGAAGACGAAACAAGTGATGAAGAGAAAAAGGAATAATTTTAATATGAATATGATGTATCTTCAAGATAAGATACCACGAGGATAAATATAGAACAAATAATGGAATAATAGGAGTCTATAGCAAAAATAAATGGCATTTAGACAAAAAGTAGAAAGATAAAGTTAATCATCATATCATCCTCATATAAATCACAAAAATAAGAGGCTCTTACAACTCATAATCTTTATAAGAAGCCCAAGGCTAAGGCTACACAAATTTATAGGAGGAGGTGCCTTAAACTAAGAAGCAATCCACCAATGAAATTTACTTAAAAAACCCCATTGTAATTTAAATTAGTGAGGTTTCACCATAAGATAAATTGGAATCCAAATAATCTAGCACATCCATATCTAGCAACAATGGAGAAGAATACTCTACTTCCCATGATTCTAAAACTATAAATTTAAGTGAAAGGGAATATGAAAATTAATCAAATAAAAAATATGAGAAGAGAATATAAAGAGATGCAAGAACAATATGAAATAAGAGAATAGGAACTCTTTGTTGGGATGAAACAAAATTAATTTCAAACCATAGGTAAAATTCTTAGGGAAATTGAGTTTCTAGGAAGAAAAGTTAGGATGATTGAACAAGACAATATCTTGGATACATTGGTAGATTTGGCTTCATGGCTACAAGATCTAATTATACCAACTAATTCCTAGCCTATAACATGTGATGTAGAATATATAGTATCTCAAGATCACCATAACATTACTTTAATTGAAATTTTATCATATCTATTTATTTGTAAATATGAAAACTAGACCGAACATTCATTTTCTTTGAAATGTATCTAAGGTGAGATGATCAGTTTTAGAGTGTATAATTTATCTAGCTTAAAAATTATGGTTAGTTGAGGAAGGAGAACAAATAATTTAAAAATAAATTCCAAAAGGGTACCAACAAATCATGAAACTAGAATCAAAATTGGAATATCTAGATAAGTTAATAGGTCAATTAATGAATTATAGAACACCTACCTAAGTTTATACCATATACATTAAAGAGCAATGTCTGAATTTTTAGTTTATGAGGGTCTATTGTGATCTAACCCAATGAGTAATAAATCCTCAATATTTATTTAATATTTATAAAATTATCACTCATGAGGTAAAAAATTAATTATATGAATTCTTTATACATAATTATGTTATCCCTCATAATGTGGAATAGAAACCTAATCTTTATGTAGGAGATGTTTTACTTAAATATTTCTCTTAATATATGAATAATGAGAATAAAAGGGGTAAATTTTTGAAATATTAAAGAGAAAAATAAAAATAATATGCTTTGATGATCAGAGGGGAGGATACTTAGCCTAAGAATATAGTACATGAATGGGTTTCATTGATGAAAAGGAAAGAGGTTGCTTATTAGTTTGTGAAAGAGCAAGTGGAAGCTCAAAACCACTATCTCACATTATTAACCACAATAGATAAAGAAAAATTTGGATATTACATAAATATATGGAAATATATTACCCCTCAATTAAAGAAGAAAGAACCATTCTATAGATATAATCTCAAATCTTCCCTTAATCATCTTCACACCTATATTTAGATTTTAATAAGAAAGGGACCAAACTAGTTGGCTATCACTTTTCATCCACCACCATTTGGTATCCTATTATATATTGGATAGGGATAAAAACAATTAATAAGAGAAGGTAAAATAAGAGAAGGTAAAATAAGAGATGGTATAAAATGGAGGATATCCATGGATTCTATGGCAAAGTATTGGGGTATAAAAAACCCTTGATTTCATATGATTGTGTGACCTTAGAATGCATAAGACTGTTGATTGAGAATGATTAAAACATTAATTAGGAGATGTGATGAGTTGTGTAATTGATGTACTTGTAACCACTGAAAAAATTTATTTTTGATATTCCCATTGTTAAGACTCTTTAGCCATGTTTTGTAGAGTTTTCTACTAAATCACTGTAAAAAAAATGATGCATTTATTGTTTATGTTTATATGAATGAAATAATTTCAATTTTTGATTAATATGAATTATGGTTATCTTTGATATGATTAGTGTATTTATAATTTATGTGGTCAAGGAATGTCAGTAAATAGGACTAACATGCAACAATTTTGGGTATATATAGTCGGTAGAAATCTAGGTAGTGACAACCCATAGTAACTATGTAGTATTTTGGGTAGTGATATCCTATATCAACTAAGGGATGATATTTTAGCTACTTGAATAATACCATTTTGAAATTTTAGTAACCACCAAAATCTTGTCTTGACATTTAGAAACTATAATAATATCTTCAAGTTGTTACCCATGATGGAAGAAGTTAAATAACAGATATTACATGTAAAAATCTGACATTTGTGGTTGAATAAAATTGGCAATGGATATTCCTCATTAAACCTAACTTATGTTATTGTTACCTATCAAACATAAATTCCCATGATTTTTTACTATAACCATTTTTGGAACTGTTCTAGATTATACTTATTATGGATAAGACAGCAATAGGAAATTTCAGTGTGAACAACAACATTAGTATTAATATTTAAATTTTTATACATTGTCATAGAAATATTTAGTTATTGTAGGATTATGAATGAAATAAATATTCTAAATTAAAAATGTTAAGACATAGGAGGAGGAATATAAGTCAACTCAAACAAGGAGGTACCCCTCAGGAGTTGTAGTGAATATCTTAGTTCATTATATTAGTCAATTAGAATTGGTATGCAAATTTTCATTTCTATCCTTCAAATTCTAAATGTGTGAGATAAATATTTTGATTAATTCCTATATTATTTAATTAATTTTAAATTATTTTTAATTTAATATAGGATTTTTCCATCACATTAAATTTAATTCATTTATTTCTTGTAAGTGTGATTTACTTCTAAGTAATTTCAATTCATGTAATTTCCTTTATGTAAATGTGTTCCTATCCTCAATTGATCTAATTTAAAAAGTGAGTAATTGTTTCACATAGAGTGTTACTATCTTGTCAAAGCTAAATGCACCTTGGATTAATAATTAATGAAATAGATTGTTTTATAAAATAAGTGGTTGTTATATCTAGTAATATTTGGATGCACGTTTAGATATTGGTCTTGTTACTTTAATTGGTGGTTAAAATTTTTATCATCACATAACACCTAATAACCATAGGGAACAATATTAAATATTTTTATTTATAGTAAGGGAGATACCTTTAAACCCATTGGTTAGTTTTCAAGTAATTTAATGCTCAAAAAAGTGGTCAGGGAAAATTTAGGGTACTTACAAGGATCCCCATGTATGCCTTCCAGTCTGAACATAATATGGTCCTGATAATACTAATATTCAATGATGGGATTAATTGAGGCCTACATCTCCTTAGAAATCCTAGGCATTAGCTTCTCATCAATGTTAAAGTATATTAGGGGTATAAATGGTCGCATACTTCTTGGATATGGTGCCTATAGTGGTCAATGTAGAGTTTAGAAAATACTACATGTGCCATAGACCTTGTTGTAACCCATGGAGGGTAGGTTATGATTAATAAATCTAGGGTGGTGCAAGTAGCATTGACCATATATAAAATCATGTAGAAGTTCCATACTTTGTTAAATGACAACAATATGTTAAAGGTGATTATTTCTTTGAGTGAAAGGATCTATTCCATTTTTAGAATAATATTGAACATACATATGAAACTCTTATTTACATACACAACATTGTTCACCCTGTATAAGAATTTGAGCATCAACATGTCAGTTTACACTCCTTTCTAGAATGTTTTGATGGTGTAGGATTTGGGGTCATTTTTTTCACCCAAGAATTAGAGTCTTCAACTCAGTCCTAAAGAACCTCATAGATATCATGGGTTCTCATCCATTTGGTGGAGACCTATTTATTGTAAGGGATATCAAAATTTGAAAGATTTTAGTATTATTTGAAGGTAGCCCTAGATATGTCTACAATATTGAATCCTATGGCTAGGGAGTAAATAATGTATTTTATAACCTAGAGGTGGGAATCAATTTGTCAAAGGGGTCACTACATGGGAAGACTTTTGGATTTAATTACACCATATGCATTCTTGAGGCTTTGAGTGATTTTAGATTGTATGTGAACTCTATGTTGTATTATTTATCTCATTATCTTTTTTGGGTCTCTAAAAATCTTCAATGGTTTTTAATATCTCATTATAATTATTGAATTTCATGATACCCTATAGGAATGTGGTGTCCCTAAATTCCTATTTGGGCTTTGGATATAAGGTTGACATGGTCATTACTAAAATTTTATCTCTTTTGTGTGTAGGAATTAATAGGGTTGTACTTTGGGATCTTGAGGGAAATCAAGATAGAGGGCTCTAAATAATTTGAATTGCATGAGGATAGATAATGTTGAAAACAAATTTGATGGAAACATATATGAAAATGTGAGGATATCCTACAGTAATAGATTTGAAAGCTCACATCACATGAATTAAACTTTGAATTGATGGCCCAAATTTTAATTAGAAATTTTTATAATTATATCTACTTTGATTTTTGAAAATGAACCCAAATTAATCTTTATTAGTGGTGATGGTACTCTTCAAAGTGTTAGATCACAAGCTAGTCCTAGCTAAGCTAATAACTATTGGGAGTATTATGGGTAAATGTCTTATTTTATCCCTCATGGTGTTATGGACATCCATAGGATTAGCCATGTTTCATTTGGATAGTGGTAGGCTCAATACATATTATAATGATTGGGTGATTTAGGGCCATCCATATTGATAGATCTAACTATGTGAGTTGGCCACTTAATCATATTGATTACATGTAGTGTTTTATCATTAGATCAGGAGTTCCCAATCCATACTATTTTATGAATCATCCAAGAGTGTTTTGAGATATTTTTGTAATTAAGTGTATGAAATTAAATGTGGTGATTTATTAGTTTTTTAGGCCTCCAAAGGATTTGAAACCTCTAGGTGTACTTGGTTCATGTGGTTCTTTCCCATTATATTGGGCATGTTGAGGCTCTAACAACTCTGATATATCTAGGTGTACTTGATACATGTGAAACTTTCCCATTAGATTGGGCCTCTTATGCTCTAAGAACACTAAAACCTCTAGGTTTAATTAGTACACATGGTGATTTCCCATTAGATCAAGCCTCTTAGGTCTCTAATTTATCTAACACCTCTAAGTATACTTTGTACAAATGAGAATATCCCATTAGATCAATACTAACATAGATTTGATATATTTTACACCTCTGGGTGTAATTAATACACATGACACTCTCCCATTAGATTGGGCCTCCAAGGGCTATGATAACTCTAACACCTCTAGGGGTAATTGGTACATGTGCCACTCTACTATTAGATCGGGCATCTTAGAGATATAATAATTTTGATATCTCTAGGACCTACAAACTAATAAATGCTAAGTAAATTTTAAAGTGATTTATCATTAAAGGGATTATTACTTATTATTAAAAAGCTTCTATGAGAGTGACAACTAGGACACCAGTAATTTTCTGTGTAATGATTTTTTGAATGGAATAGACGTGCAAAAAAAAAGTATGAAAAATAATTTAAAATCATAATGAGACTAATAATTTTCAACACAAATAGTTGTGAGATATTTTTAATTACAAATCAATAGGTATGACCAGTTGAAGGAAATCCTTTTAAAGACTATGAATCAAATAGGCATCTAATATTATAAAATGGATGAGGATTAGATTGAGCTCAATATAAGGCCAAGAATTTTCATAATTTACATACTGTAGAGGTCCATTTTTCTCTTAAGAAAAGGTATGTGTTAGTCATAATGATTTCATTACACCCTAATTCAAATTTTGTGATGGCAAGGTTGATCATGAAAAACATCTCCAATATTTATATGTAACATGCCTTGATTATGATTCAAATGATGAAATTTTGACCGAATTATTTTCCATCCTAAAGGACTATGCTTTAATATGGTTCTATGTCTTACCTATGCAATCAGTCAAATCATTCAATCCTATAGTGGATGAGTTTTTAGCACATTGCTCTAGCAATGTCATTACAAATATGTAATATTCACAAATTTCTAAGATCAAAGAAGAAACTGATGAACCTATTAATAAATATGGTTTTAGGAAAATAAATGATGGCTAAAATGATAAATCCAATGTTAGATAAAGAGTTTCAAGACATATTTAAGAAATTTTACTTTCCCTAATAAATGAGTCCATTATTTTCAATAAATTCAAATCTTTTAATGAATTATGCCATATTGTACAAAATCATTAAATGAAACTTATTTCTCTAAAAAATCTTAAATATGTAGAAAAAACACTAACTACATCTACTACCAAGTTTCATATCAAACCAATCTACAAGGTAAATCATATATAACCTAAAAAAGAAGCAATGGTAATGATTAACAGAGTATCAAAGGAATCTAATTTGATCATCTTATCCAATGCACCTAAGAGATATTTTACACAATTACCTGAGTCTTCAACTTCATTACTTAAGAAATTTTTTGATTGTCATCTCATATCTCTTCTTCCTCCTATAGAGTTTGATATGATTCAAGATTTACCAAAATGATATGATGTTTATGCAAGTTGTGACTATAACTAAGGCCTTAGGAATTTTACAGATTGACATTATGCCTTAAAACATAAGAACCAATATCTTATTGATAACCAATATATTACCTTTGATGATCCTCTAAATGATTTAGTTTTATAACCTGGTGACCATAAAAAACATAAGATATTAACAATCCATTGTAATATCATTCTAAGAAAGATCCAAAAGTGAAAATATCATATAATACACATCCTCCTCTATCACATTATGGGAAACAATCATATGTGATTATTTGCACTTATACATGCACAATATCACCTATATTTCAAATACATTATTTCACATTTAATGATAATGAAATTTTGGATTGAGACTCAAATATTCATTCATTATTTATTCGAGCATACCTTGATCATCAACTTATAAATAATGTTACAATCAATAATAGTGCTAGTGAGAGTGCATGTACCTTGAAGTTACTTCCACATGAGGATTTATACCTTTCAACCAAAATAGTCAAAGTAATCAATGGGAAATCACATCACGCTATTGGTGAGATTGATTTACATTTACAAGTTGGTCCAACACATGTGGTTACCACCTTTTAAGTTATACAATATATGAGAGTCTTTGATATGTTATTAGGATGACCTTAGATACATAAAATATATGTAACACCTTCTAAAATGCATGGGTGTACACATAAATTAATACTAATAGGGTAGTCATAATTTATAGGATTCCATTTGAACATCCACTTAAACAAGAAAATTTTATTCCTAGACAACTAATTACACAATCTGCTAAGGTTAATCATCCAAAAAATGGTAAGTAATAAAAGATCCACCTTCATAGACATCACATACTTGAGAGACCATTTCATCAAAGATATACATTGGACTCCACATAATCCTCATCTACACCTACACAATCTACCAATTTTTTAAGAGCATATAAACATTTTCCAATCATAACTGAACTGAGGAAACCATGGAGCACTAAATAAAGGATTTTATGAACCTTTACTCCTATTACTTCTTCATGACCATAAATTCCTATGATACATATGTATAGTACCATAGATTTTATATTTCTAAATATGACACCTATGCATGCCCTTTAAAAATATCACTAGTTTAGTATACCATATTATGAGTTTGGATTTTCTTATAAGCATCCAGTTTAATCCAAAAATGGTAGTTTATACACATGCTCACTAAAAACCCAATTTACAAATACTTTAATGAATTTATCAATTCCATTTTTAACATGAAATTTGTCTTAAATGATTAAAATTTAATATTGAAAAATTGAAATTAAAATAAATAACTAAAGAACAAAGACAATCCATAAGTTGGGTTGATAATGGAGTTCAACCAAAATAGGGATAAGTATCTGGGTCCACTTAAAGGTTGAAATAATGGATTAAAATGATTCCAAAATACCATTTCTTAGATTAAATTCTCCCAATAATTGGCTCTCAATTTGTAAATAAGTGTCTTATGTCCTCTAGGAAGTTTGGCTCTAACTCTGGGTATGGCTCTTTCAAAGTATCTCTTATTTGCCTCTCCCACATAAGGGGATACATAAGTTCATTATAATGTCTCTCAGAGTTTTTTTCAATGAATCTTTCCATGTAATTGCTACTATGATAAGATAGACATGAAAACTTATTTTTTCTCTTAATAAGGGGATATCTCCCCTTATAAAGGGGTAAAAAAATTTCTCTCTCCTTTATAAGAGATTTTATCTCCTTTAAAAAGGTAAAATAATGGATTATACTCTCCTTTTCAAGGGATATTTCTCCATTTACAAGGGCTTAAATCTTACAATCTTTATTCTATTGTTCTCCTTTATAAAAGGGCAAGATTTCCTTATTTCTCCTTTTATTAAAGGGCAAAAATTGCAATTGTCATTTCAAATACAATAATGAGCCTTTTATAATTTTTCCAAGGCCCTTGTTTTATGGATTGAAGCATTATATTTTAAAATAATATGTTGGGATTAAACTACCCCTTCCATTGCCTTATTCTTAGGCTTGGGTAAGGCTTATATGTATTTTGGGTGGTTATCCCACATTAATAGGGATTTTTCATAATAATGTTTTAAACAAAAGTTTCAACACCATATGTATTAGCAATAAGACCAATATTTTATTGAAAAATTTAGAATGTATTAAGGATTTTTTTGGATGATCCACATGGAAATATACCATTGGTACATGTGTCAATCCATACAAGGCTAGTCAACTGATGATGTCAACACTATGTTATTTTATCCCTATTTGTTGCCACCTTTAATAGGACATAAATTTCACATAATATGTCTATTTGAACCCATTAAAATTATAATAGGAATCTCACAATGAGATTTTTGATGTGTAGATTGTTTTGGGAAGTTTTGAGACCATGTAATTTGGTCACTAGTGGAGATCCTCTTGGATCACTCTTCCCCACTAAAAAAATTTTGGACCACCAAAAGTATGATTTCATACATGAAGGTAACCCTTCATGAATTTATCTCTTATATAAATAAAAAAATCATCCTATAACTCATCAATTAATTTAGGAGAAAAATCAACATAATTAAATATTCTCACCTTGATTCATGATCATTGGAGGCCAACTTTGTTTTAATCTCTTGGAGGGTGATTCTCCAAAATAATATATGCAAACCAAAGTTCCAAAGAGAGTTCATGAATCCCTCCCATATATACCAAATGACCTTATACTCTCTAGGTTTATTAGTATTATTCTTGGTATATCCTCTTAGCCACTTCAATGCACTACTTGTAGGCTAAGGTGAAGCTCTCTAATGTAGGGACATAAAACAAGTTCATGTAATAAAAAGTGTTTTCATAATTTTGGCTTATTTTTGGTGTTATAGGTCTTGAAAAGACCCAATAATGGTTATTAACTCATTAGGTTGTCCTATGGTTGGGTGTTCTTAGCTTGGGAGAGTTTCCTACCAAAACCCCATTTCAAATATTTGAATTGGATTAGTGAAATTTTGTGTGTGTTAAGAAATGTCATGTAGTCAAATGTTATGATAGGGTTATGTAATGAGTCTAGGTGTGTTATGAATATTTTTTCACATACAAATCATAAGTACAATGATAAAGAAAAATAATTATTAATGTAAACATGATGTCAATTTAGTTACCATGAGAATTAGTTATCCAGAAGGTAGTTTCTCATGAAATGCAATGAGTTTTTGGATTGAGTTAGATAGTAGTCTCATAGGGAGATTCAGAGTATGGAGTTAGTTTTGAATTTAGTAGATTGGAAGGAAGCAGAGGTATGGAGGCTAGGAAGAATTGTGAAAGAAACAAAACTCGGTACTCTATCATTCTTGATAGTGATAACAATGTAAAAGGTAATATTAATGAATGATAACATGTTTTGATATATATGTATTTGATTTGTATGGATCTTGTTTTTTTAATTCCAATTGATGTATTGAAATACGTATAGCCTTTGGAACAAGTGTTTGCAATGGAAATGGAAAAGTTGACAAATCTAAAAGCTTGAGTCTAAAATTCTATGTAAACTCATTAAAATACTTAGATAAATTAGTAGAGAACATTCTAAAGGAAATGGTGCATGTCCAAGTGATCATCACAAGAGGAATAATTAGGATAAGGAGTCTTTTATGCATATAATGTTTATATTTGACTGTAATAGGAAATAGGGGCCTAGAATATTGATGGTAAAGACTTTGTTTGTAATGAATAACCAATGTATCATGGTGAATATTTAAAGGTTGAGGTTTCCTTAACATGGATATAATGTATAAAGACTATATGGATGGTGAGAATCGATGAGGAGATATTGTATATATATATATATATATATATATATATATATATATATATCACCTTGTCTAAATTTTTTGATACATCTCTTTATATATATATATATATATATATATATATATATATCCACACCTTGTATTTTCTTGTTTTAGATAGACCGTATCCTAGAACCCTGTAGAAATAGGGAGTGAAACATGACTAGTAGGTATTCAATAAGAGTTTAAGGTTTGAAAATGTGTAATAATGTTGGGAAGACCTTTATATGGTAATTTGAATGTTTGAAACCCTAAAATAATCCTTGAAAATCATTTTTAGCCCTCTCAGTCCTGTCATAAACTCAAAAAACAATAGACTAGGGTTAGAAAACTAAAAGTGGAATATCTAAAGATTTATCCAATGGAATTTATTGAGAATTGGTAGTATAGTGGTATATGTAATGAAGAAAGATATTTTAAATGTTTTAGAATGGTATGGAACTATACAAATGAGAAATATGTGACTGTGTGGTTAAATAGGTGAAGGAAACCTAATTAGATCCTAGCATGAGTTGGAAAATATGCTTAGGAGTTGAATTATGACTTGAAAGTTAACAATAAGGTAAAGGATGATAGAGGGTGGTAGAAAATACATTTGGTTTCTCAATATTGATTCATACATATCTGTATAAGGCAAATTTGTTAAAAAAAAAAGGATACTAGGTGATTAAGGGGATTGAGAGTTTGAGAGGTAAAGTATACACTTGATATTTAAAGAGGGTCTAAGTGATATTGGAAAAAGTTTGTTAATCCCTATTGAGGCTATCTAAGTTGATAGATTATTTATCTAATACCCTAATCAAGATTGAGGTGTTTTGGCCTAGACAAGCTCATATATTTATGAATGTGTGAGTTGAATCAAAGAGTATTGAGAGTGAATGGGAAGACATAATGGAAGAGTATCGGTGGTAGAGGATATAAGGAAAGAATAAGAGCATGCAATGAAATATTGTTAAGGATTTAGGAAAGAGAATGACATTTAACCAAGATTGAGAGAAAGTTGACCACTAATAGTACTTTGAGAAGACTAAATGAAATATTTGAAGATTTTAGGTATTAGAATGAGGTTAGGCAATAAATGAAAAAGTTTCTCTATATCATTTAGTATCAGAGCATAACCAATTTTGTGGGAAGATAAGATAAGGACAACTAGCAAGAAACAAAGGTACTTTTTAGATTGATTTTTCATTTTATGATTTGATATGTTCATAAGATAGATTATGAAGTGTGAATGAAGGTAAAGATTATCATAGGTAGACTTGAAGCCTATGAGGCTTGTTGAGAGTGAGATATATTTGAAATCTCAAGAGTGAGCTTAAAAGTGAGCTTGAAGAGAGACAATAGAGTCCTAGGAAAAAGATAAGAAAGATAAGATAGACCCCAGTGAGAGGTCATGAGATGGCAAGTGGAAGAGGCTTGTCAAAAGGGTATAGGTCTAGGTGAGACCAATAGATTTAGAGACATCTTAGGTAAGATGAGGATAGAGAGAGAAAATAGAAATCATGGAAAAGTTGAGAATAGCTACCACAAAGATAAGGTGGTACAAGATGACACCAAGAAGAGAGAAATGGAAAAATAAATGCAAGAGGTAAGGCAATAGTTGGATGATTTATTGGCCTTAATAGAGAAGATGAGAGAAATTAAGAGCCCATACTATGGATGGGTCATGATAAAAAAAAAATTCAAGTGGATAATAAGGAAATAAATAAATATAAGGCAAGTGAAATCCATGAGAGAGGAAAGAAGGCAGAAAAGGTTGTTATACAAACAACTTAAGAAAGAGATGCATAAGCTTAGGCTGAGTAGCAGTGAGTAGCATAGAGAAAAAATGGATGAAAAACACCTTGAGATGAATGAGATTAGTTTGAGTGAAGAATAAGAAGAGATTTGTATCTATTTGGGTGATGAGAAGGACAAAGATGAAGAAGAATAATTTGAAGGCCTTATTGAAGTCATAAAAAGAGAGCTACAATTTAATGAAGGAGATGAGAAATTTGGCTACATATTTGCATATGAAAGTGATTATCAGTTAGATATAGAGATATCATCCTTAGAGAGAGCATTAAATCATGAAGTGAAATAAAAATAAGAGAAGATTTAGGTTGTAATAGTTGAGCATCACATGCTAGAGGATGAAGAGAGTGAAGAAGAATGATTGATGGCATCAGTGTAGTAGATTGAAGAAGCTAAACATGACATTTCCATTGTTATTTTTGAAATCATGTAGGTGATTATAAGTGAAAGATAAATTACAAGTATAATAGTATTGTTTTGGGGCATGATCAACCCATATGATAGAGGTGAAGAAGTAAGAGAGAGTGCACATCAAGTGTAAGTATATACAAGCAAACATTGCAAGAAAAGGAATATGATTGTTTATTATAGAGGGAAGAATAAAAACAAATAAAAGGAGTAATTGAAAAATTATGGAATATAATAAGATAAATAATATCATAGGATCATGGATTGAAAGATGCAAAAGAATCATATAACAGTTCATTAAAGTTTCATTTCTTTCTTCCCTAAGAGTATGATGCAAGGGCATCAAACAAGGTCATGTAATCAAATGTGTTTTCATCAATTTTATCTTAGCTTTAGTGTTATATGTCTTTAATAGACCCAAGAAGGGTGATTAAGTCATTAGGTGGTCCTGTGGTTGGGTGTTCTTGGCTTAGCAGATTTTCCTACCAAAACCCCATTTCAAATATTTGAATTGGATTAGTGAAATTTGGCATGTGTCAAGAAATATCATGTAGTCAAATGTTATGATAAGGTTATTTAATGAGTCTAAGTGTGTTATGAATATGTTTTCATGTAAAAATCATAAGGACAATGAAAAATAACAATATTTGTGAATGTAAACACGATGTCAAGGTAGTTACCATGAGAATTAGTTATCCAAAAGGTAGTTTCTCATGGAATGAAGTGAGCTTTTGGATTGAGTTAGATAGTAGTCTCATAAGGAGATTTATATTAGTAATTTATGAAGTTAGTTTTGAATTTATTACATTGGAAGGAGGTAGAGGTATGGAGGAGAGGAGGATTACTGGAAGAAACATAACTCTATACTCTATCATTATTGACAGTGATAATAATGTAAAAAGTAAGATTAATGAAAGATAACATGTTTTGATATATATGTATGTGATTTATATGGATATATTTTTTTAATTAAAATTGATGTATTGAAATCATTATAGCCTTTGGAAATAATGTTTTACAATGCAAATGGAAAAGTTAATAACTTTGAAGGTTTTATTCTAAAATTATGTGTAAACTCATTAAAATACTTAGATAAATGAATAGATAACCTTATAAAGGAAATTGTGCATGTACAAGTGATCATCAGGAGAGGAACAAGTACATTAATTATTCCTTTATTCATATAACATTTTTATTTGAATGTAATGGGAAATAGGGGCCCAAATTATTGATGGTAAAGACTCTGTTTACAATGAACACTCAATGTATCTTGGTGAATGTTTAAAGTTTGAGGTTTCCTTAGCATGGATACAATTTGTAAATAATATATGGATGGTGAGATTTGTTGAGGATATGTATAAAAAATTTCAAGAAAGGTGATATATATCCAATCCCTATATTTTCTTATTTCAGATAGATTATATCCCAAAATCCTATATAAATAATGAGTGGAATGTGATTAGTAGGTAGTCAAGAAGAGTTTAAGGTTTGAAAAAGTGTAATCATGTTAGGAAGACCCTGATATGGTCATTTGAATGTCTGAAACCATAAAATAATCCTTTTAAAGCATTTTAAGCCCTCTCAGACCTATCATAAACTCAGCAAACCCTAGATTAGGGTTAGAAAACTAAAAGTGGAATATCTAAATATTTAACCAATTTAATTTATTGAGACTTGGTAGTCTAGTGGTATTTGGAATGAAGAAAGATATTTTAAAGGTTTTATAATGGTATGTAATTTTATAGATCACATACAAGTGACTGTGTTGTGAAATAGGCAAAGGAGACCTAATTAGATCTTGGCATGAGTTAGAAAAGATACTTAGGAGTTGAATTAAGACTTGAAACTTAATAGGAAGGTAAAGGATGATAGAGGGTGGCATAAAATACTTTTGGTTTCTCAATATTTATTCTTAACTATCTGTACTAGGCAAATTTGTTCAAAAAATAGTTACTAGGTGATTAAGGAGATTGAGAGTTTGAGAGGTAAATTATACACTTGAGATTATAAGAGGGTCTGAGTGAGATTGGAATGAGTTTGTTAAGCCAAAGTGAGGCCATCCAAGTTGATATATTCTCTATCTAAAAAATTAATCAGGATTGAGTTATTTTGGCCTAGACAAGCTCATAGACTAGTGATTATTTGAGTTGAATCAAAGAGTATTGAGAGTGAATGGGAAGATAGAATGAAAGAGTGTAGGTATAAAAGTATCTAAGGATAGAATGAGATCATATAATGAAGTCTTGTGAAGGGTTTAGGAAAGAGAATGAAATTAAACCAAGATTGAGAGAAAGTTGACCATTAATAGTACTTTGAGATGACTAAATGCAAAATTTGAAGACTGTAGGTATTAAAGTGAGGTTAGGCAGGGAATACAAATGTTTCTTTGCATCACTCTCCCCTTAATAAATGTTTTTTACTTTCTCCTTTTTGCTCAACATTATTAACAAGGGAATAAAATTGCATTGTATAATAAGTGTTATTATAATAGGTCACCACTTATATAAATTTTAAAATTCTCCCTTCTTGGGGTCTTATAATTGAATCCAACATACATGGATTTTAAACATAATTCCATTTAAAAACATTTCTTGTATTTGGGTCTTTACAAAGTGTGCATACAAGTAATTACACATACATTGAAAGAATATATTTTAATGAAATATAAAGTATTGCAACATTCATCCATAAAAAAATCATTGCTTATATTGAGTAAGATACTCACCTAGATGCACTTATCATGTTGATTTCATGCCACTTGGTATCCCTCTTAGAAGTAACTTCATATTATCAACATGTTTCTAATGATGAATATCTTGAACATATTTTGTTTGAATTTCTCTCTCTATGGAGTGCCTCTTTACCCATCTTCACAAATTCTACAAGATGTGGCAAAAAAAATATTCTAACATGAATGTCAACATGAACATGAGAGTAAAAAATAGAAGATGATATACTTCTTATAATGGTTTTTTCATAATGTGCTTCTCAACTTGGATGGATACTCCATATTCACCCTCAATGAGTGATCTACCTTCACACTTTCTCATAAAAATGTTTAGTTTCATTCATTATTAGTCAATAATGTAAACCCAAAAGGTGATTTAAATGTGATAAATAAGCATTCTAAACAAAACTTAGCTATGGAAATATTCTATCTGTGAACATAGGAATTCGATAAGGGGATACTAGTATCGTGTTAGTAGATAAAATCCAAATCCAAAAACACACTAATGAACTAACACCTTAAGCCTATATCTTAGGGGGATATTGGTGAATAAACCAAATAAATACACAAATATAATGTAAATAAACAATAAACTTTCCTCACCTTCCTTGTTTTCTCCAAAAGACTCATCTTTTAGCTTGCTCGACTTGTGCTTCAAAGGACTTTATCAATAGAGCTTTGGCTATTCTCCACCTCTTCTTGGCATTATTGGCTTTATGGATTTCGTTTGTGAAGTTTAACTCAATAATTTGGCATAAAAACACTATCAAAATAGATTTTTAATTCATTTGATCATGGTAACTTTGCACCAAGATAGCTTGAAATTATGAGTGTGAGGCCTTTTATTTATAGATTTCCTATTTGATCATAATGAACCTAGAACATCCATATCAAGATTAAGATGTGTGGCAAAGAATCCATTAAATTTTGGAGGATAAAATTAATAAATACTCTCATAAATATTTGTGATACAGAGTCATTAAAGAGGCATGGGATAGTTTAATCATATATTTGTTATAATTATGGCTTATAGATGTCACCCCATAGATGATGTCACTAGGAGATGTAGTTATTCACAATCAATTTCCATTAATTAAATAATAAATAACCTCTATGTAAAATCCACTTAAGCTCTTTATTTTAATTAATTAGCTTTAAATATGATTAATCAATTTTGGTGCAGATTCTTTTGAAATTGGTGCTCAATTAATCAAACTAGTCAAAATGTCATATTATTGGGTCAAAATTTGATTAGAGTTGAATTGAAAGAAAATGTTAAATGCATTGGAAATTTTATCCCATTTAGGATGTTTCCAACACAAAATAACAAAGGAATGTGTCTCTTACAATAAAATTAGTAGAAAAGAGCAATCCAGAGCACCCACATGCAAAATCATCATTTTGACTTAAATTGATCTGATAGTTAGGTATCACATAAAATGCATTGCCCCATTTAGGGATACATTATCCAAACTTGGAACTTGTATATGATAATTTTAAACCATTTATCACATTTTATTATTTTTATCCCAAATTACAATGTTTGATAAAAATTGGTCTGAAGCTTGGTTAGAGGTCATTAGTGACCATTTTTAGGTGTTTATAGTTTGCCCCTATTTGGGAAGGCATTAAAAACTATAAGCACAGTAAAATATTCTCAAACAAATAAAATTTATTGTATGCCTAAAAATTTAATGATAATGGATAAATTGTATAGTTTCCCATAGGGAATGATTGGCAAAGGGGTCAGTATCGGTAAAGGGGTCAGTATCGATCCCTCAAAAAGAGGAAAAGATTAGACCAAAAAGATGAAAATGATGTGGTGGAAACATGATGACATGACAAAATATGGATAAAATAATCAAGAATGCAAGTGGGATGGTGTATAATGGTTTTCCCAAAGGTGGATATAAGCATTTTACCTTGATAGTGGCAATGTGGTATGATAACACAATTATTTTTTTAAAGGCAGTTATAAGTATTGAGAAGATGGAGCTACCCTAGTTAGGATAGATAAATAGGATAAAAACATGCCCATATTAAGAAAAAGAGAGTAAATGATTGGTGATAACATAATGATTTTCCCAAAATCAGTTATAATCATTGAGAATGCAAGGATGGTGTATAATTATTTGCCCATAGGTAGTTATAATCATGGGACCCCAATTATGGAAAACATATTTGATTGGCTGATGATTGAAAAAATGATGATGGTAACTTGATATAGAGGATAAAGATGAATTGGGACAACCTTATAGTATGGAAATGCTCGTCTAAACTAACAAAGGTTGAAATTATTTCATTGTTTAGTTACTCTATTTGGGATATGATTAAGATTAGATCAGGATGTTATTTATCTAAGGACAAATAGATGTTAGTATTGCCATTGTCGTGCAGACTTCTTGAAGATGATTTTTTTTGTAGAATGTGGAAGTAGTCATCATGATATAAAACCATGAGGACTAGGCCTAAATATGCATAATGACTGACACCTAGGATCCAATATTCAAGGGAAAATAATGCACCAATGATAAAAACCATGATGAAAATGTAGACATATGAATATGGATGGATTCAAGAATAGTGCATAAGGAATCACCCAATGAACAAACATAGAGTGAATCAATGTAACAGTGCTGGAAGTAAACAAAAAGGCACATAAACAACAAACAAATAATAGTTAGTATTAATGTTAGTACAAACAATGTGACAAACATTACCCTTAGAAAGTAGATGACAACTTAACAAACAAACATAAAGGGGGAATATTTTAAAAGGAAGGGGGTGGCCAAGATATCTCCATATGAACTAGGCAAGTGGATGATGCCTACATAGTTTCATGGATGGGATAATCTAATAAAAACTTCAATTTGAATGTAGTTCTCCTAGGAACTAGGAAAAAAATGATAACTAATGAAAAACAAACATGATGGATGTGATATAAGAATAGGAATGGTCTTGAAAAATGGAAAGTGAGTGGGATAAAAATATCTAAAAAGGATGGGTAAACTAAGTGACAAGTGATTTTCTTGTGACTTAGTGAGGGTTCTTAGAATATTTAAGGCAAAGAAGTGGTCAATATTTTTGGTTTTCTAAATGATTTTATACTATTTTTGGAATTTTCAATTATCTCAACTCAATTGAGAATGGTGAGACACTAAACAGTCCAATCTCATAAAATGGTGAGAGAATGGCTTAGGTTACTCATAAAATAGTGAGAACATGGCTTACGTTGCTCGTAAATGGTGAGAGTGTGGCTTAGGTTTCTCACAAAATTGAGAAAGCATGGCTTAGGTTGATCATAAAATATCAATAGTGTGGCTAAAAGGGGGACTAAACTGACATCAATGTGAATTAAACATGACCCGCATAGTCCCAAAATAGGCTTAGGTCATAGTAGTTCCACCTTATAATGGAGGTGTTGACTAGTGTAGCAGTCATTTCAAACAAAATAGGAAAATCTGGTAAATGGAAAAATACATCATAGGAATGGAAAGGTGATACTTTAAAGCATGATAAACATTTGTTTCCTCTAATTTTCCCATAGGTGGTTATAATTAAGAAACAATGGAATATTTAAATGACATTAATCTGACCATAGGTGATTATAATTAATCACATGACAATGAGAGAGAACAAAACAAGAAATGAAGGATACATCTACCAAAAAAAATTCTTACTAGTCCAAAATACTTCCTCTATCAAAAATATTATTGAAACTAATTTTGAATTCTCTTGCTAAAAGTGGCTATGGAACTAATAGAATAGAACCAAAGTCTAAGGGTTGGGTGGGGAGGGATAAAACAAATTGACTGATGGGAAAAGGATGATATAATGATAGATGGTACAAGAAAGAATATCAATAATAAGTTACAACTTGAAATGGTCCTTATAGAAAATACACCAAGTTACTCAAGAGAAGTAATGTTTGAGGTGTGTAATGTTCATTGGCTCATCAAGTTCATCACCATCTGGTGTACTGATCCTGTATGCTCTAGTGCTAAAATTTTCAATAATGATGAAAGGCCCTATCTAGTTTGGTATGAACTTACCTTTATACTTATTTTTGGCCATGGTATTATTTTGTTTGTCTTTAATAACAAGATCACCAAGTTCAAATTATTTATGTTGACATGTTGATTGTACTATCCATGGAGGAAGTTCTAGTATGCTTGAAATTTTTTGAGTACGACTGAGCATTTCTCATCAACTAGTTCTAGCTCCTCTAGGAGAGTTATTCGGTAGTCTAAATCATTTAGGACATGATTCAAGGATATTTGTAGAGAAGGTAACTTGACCTCAATAGGAATAATGGCCTTTGTCCCATAAATAAGTGAGTATGGAGTGGATCTTGTGGGGGTATGGTTATTTTTTGTGGTATACCCAGAGGGCATGTAATATTTGGAGGTGCTAATCATGGCCAGTATCATTGACAATATTTTTAATGATTTTGATAATGATTTTATTGGATGCTTTTTCCTAGCCATTACCTTAAGGGTAATATGTTGTGGAAATTTTTTGAGTAATATTGTACTCAACACATAGTAATTTGACATATTTTTTAATGATCTACCATTATCATATATAATGTTAGAGGGGATACCATAGTGGCATATAAGATGGTTAAAATGAACTTGGAAATTATTTTTCCAGTCATGTGAGTGAGTGGTATCATTTCAACCCACTTAATGAAATACTCAATGGTCATAAGAATATGTTTATCACCATCTAATGAGCTGGGGTTTATCTTCTCAATGAGGTCAAGGCCCCATGTAGTAAATGGCCATGGTGTAAGCATTTGTTTCAGAGTCTTGATCAAGGCATGAGTTATATTAGCATGCCATTGAAATTTTTTCACACTTATTCACATATTTAGCTACACTTACATCCATTATTGGCTAATAATAACTAGTATGCAAGAGTTTTTTGGATAGGACTACCCTATTGGTGTGGACTCCACATACTCCTTCATGAACTTATAATAATGCTAGTGTAAAGTTTTTTGAAGTTAAATAAGAAATTAGAGTTCCATGAAAATTACAAAGATAAAAGGTTGATCTGAGTAAGGTATAATTAGTGTTTTGGTGAATGAAGTCTTTGGTTTGCTTGCAAGATAGGTCAGGTGGCATAATTTGGTCATGGAGGTAGTTGTAAAGGTCTAAATACTAGATAGAGATAAGACCAATAATATTATAGATCATCACAATAGTTAAAGGTGTATGAGCTGGCACTAGTAAATTTTAGATGAGGGACTGATAATTTTTAGCCATGTCTATATGTCAAATTAGAGATTTCATAGTAGCCATAACATCTATGGTTATGTTACTTTCCCTTGGTATATGTTCAAACTGGACATCAGCAATTTGTTGTTTGAGAGTGTCAACCATGTCTTTGTATGGCACCAACTTGTCATCTTTGGTCTAAAAGTCATATGTAACCTAATTAATAATTAACTAAGAATCAACATAAACCTTAAGATGTATGTTGCATTGTACTACCTATCGAATCCTTGAAATAAGTGACTCATATTCAACCATGTTGTTGTTATAAGGAAAGCTAATATTAAATGATTTAAGGATTAAATCCTCCTGTAATGTAATAAATAAAAGGCCTACCCATGATCCATGTGTAGTAAATGATCCATTAAAATACAAATTATAATGCTACTTGAGAGGTGTGTCCATGATGGTAATTATGGATTCATCAAAAAATTGGAATGTGAGAGGTTATGTATCGACAAGGGGTACTTTAGCAAGCTGATCTACAAAAACTTGCCCCTTAATGGATTTTTGGTTGACGTAATTGATGTCAAACTCATTGAGAAGCATGATCCATTTAGCCATGCATCCTTATAAATATATTTTATATAATAGATACTTGAGTGGATCTACCTTTGAAATAGGCATGGTTTTATTATTTAACATGTAATGGCATAGTTTTTGAGCTATGAAGACCATAGATAAAAAGGTTTTAAATGGACATATAATTATGTTTATACACAAACAATGTATGATTTAAGTAGTACAAAACATGCTCCTTTCCATTATCATCATGTTGAACCAAAAGTGCCCTAGGGCATTATCTGTAGCTAATAGATATAATAAGAATGGCTTTCCTAGCATAAGAGGTAATAAAATAGGTGGATTCACTAGATAGTCCTTTAACTTCGAAAAAGTTGTCTAGTAGTGATCATCCTAGTGAAATGTGACTCCCTTCTTTATAATATGCATAAAAGGATGGAATTTTTTGGCCAACTATGATATGAATTATTAGATATACTGGATGTTTCCCTATAAACTATGGAGCTACTTCAAATTAGTCGGTGGTAGCATCTGAGTTATGGCTTATATTTAAGCTAGATAAACTTTAATGCCTCAATAGGACACAATAAATCCAAGTAATTTTCCTTAAGTAACTATAAATATATACTTCTTAGGATTTATCTTGAATTTTTACTCATGCAATCTTTCAAATATTCTACGTAGCACTACTAAATGATTGGTCCTGGTGTTTGATTTACCAAGAATATCATCAACATATTCTTCAATAATTTCATGCATCATATCATGAAATATGATGATCATGGCTCTTTGGTATGTGGTCCATAATTTTTAAGACTAAACAACATAATTTGATAATAGAATTTTCCCCACGAAGTAGAGAATCGTGTCTTGTGTTTGTCTTCTAGTGCAATTCTGATTTGATTATAGCCTGAGAAGTTGTCCATTAGTGAAAGCATATCTTAACATGCTATGGATTTGATGATCATGTCAATATTTGGAAATGGAAAATCATCTTTAGGGAAAGCTTTGTTTATGTCAAAAAAATTAATGCATATTTGGATTCCTTCTAGCTTTTTGCTAACTAGCAAAAGGTTTGAAATACACTCTAAATAATTGATTGACTAAATACATCCTTCTTCTAAGATTTTTTCTAACTATTTATTTACTAATAAAACAATGTGAGGATGCATCTTACAAAACTTTTGCTTCACCATTTTGGCATCAATATGTACCACAAGGTGTTGCATAACCAAGGTGGGTTCAAAATATGGCATGTTAGAATAGGCCCATTCAAATATGTCAACAAGTTCCCTTGAAAAGGCTATAAGGACTTCATGGTCATTCTCAATAAGGGATGCACCTAGTTTAATCCACTATGGTTTGTTTTGGGACCTGATTTTTAACTCTATTGTATCTTTCACTAGAATGGTTGAACCATCTTCAAGGATAATGAGAAATGATTTAAACTGATTGGTAATGTCAAAGTCCTCTTTAGGAGTAGTTCTTTGAGTTTTCTTAGGCATGATGAATCAGAAACCCTTAATGGGAAAGATGGCCATGTAATAAATACTATTGAAAACTCTTGAATGATTTAATAAAAATATTTTTGCTCTTTAAAATTGAACTTAGACCCATAGAATATTGAACACCTTCATCTAATGGTACCTGAAATAGGTTTTCACCACTAGACTAGCCTTTTTCATTACTTTTTCCATGGTCTAAAAGTGCCTCAAAGAGGTTTTAACTTTGGAACATGAATGTTTTATTTATTTTCCTTTGGATAAGGTTTTTCACCCATTCTCTAAAATAGGCTTTAGGATCCAACTTGATTAAGAACCCCGATTTATGGTCCCCCAATAGGACATTGTCCTTAAGGCCTAAAAAATCATAGAAAGCCTTATCATTTTCAAACTCATCAATTGACACATTGGATTATTTTTGGTGCTAGTATATCAATTGGGGATAATGTAATGTAAGTGGTTTGTGATATTTGATTGATTTAAGGGTATAAATGGAATGAGTTTCAAACATATTGGTCTCAATTAGGTCATCAAAAAGGCTATGATTGGACTCTACTTTGTTTTTGGCATCATCATCACTAGTTGTAGGCATTGGGACATGATTAAGGTAGGTGGGGTCACCTCTAGGTAGTTTAAATCTAAGTCCATAGGGTCCTTTGTACTTAGTCATATAAATCAGCTCAAGTGTCCCCTATTGATTTGGTCTGAGGCCTCCTCCTTCATAGTCTTGGTTTACCATGATACTCTTAGGAATAAGATACTTTGTATTTTGATAAAAATCATCTTGTTTATCATTGTACAACCATGATTCATCACCTTTGAGAGGGTTCTATTATTGGTTAGAGATCGGTATGAAAGTGACAGGTTCTAGACTATAAAGGTTACATTTCATATTTCTTTGCCATTCCATGTGAAGTGGTTTGGCTTTAGGTCTTCCAAAGGACTTGGGGTTCTATGGAAGGTTTTCAATGTGAAAGGTGTCATGGGTCAAATACTATCCTGGGCCATTAGCCAAGATGGTATAATGATTGGATATTTTAGGAGGTGGTATGTGGGATAGTGAATCAAGGGTATTAAGATCAATGTAGTTGTCCTCTGGTAAATCAAGGATTATTTCATTTCCCTTATCTTTTTTGGTAATTAGATTCATGCCAAAATGGTAGTTTAGATCTTGAACTTGGTCTTTAGATGTATTCAATCCTCATATATATGTAAATATCTTGGTATACAAACATCCATTATTGAATGGGAAAACTTTATATATTGGTGCAATGTTGATGGGACTGCACAAATTTTACATAACCAAGGTCTACCCAAAAGCATTTTGTATGACAAATCGATATCTAGTACATGGAAAAGTGTATAATGGGTCAAGAGCCTAAGGATAATTGTTAAATTGATAGTTCTTTATGATTCTCATTATTTATTATTGTATGATTTAATGGTTATTATTTTTGATTGGAGATCTATTGTCGCATACTTGAGAAGCTTGATGAGCTTTAGAGATACTATGTTTAGACATTATCCATTCTCTATAAGGACATGTTTCAATTCATGCCACTTTATGTAAACTTCAATTTATAATGGATTATTATGTAGTGGGCTAAGGGATGGCATATCACTTTGGTTGAAGCTTATTTGTTGGGCTAGAGTAAGGTGTCCAACAAAATCTTGAAATTTGTTAGGGGATAAGTCATTTGAAATTGTGGATTGGCTAAGGATCTCATTTAAGATGTTTTTTTGGATTGTTGATGTATGTAAAAAATCTAAAATGGATATTTATACTAGTGTATTTTGTAATAGTTCCACAATGACAAACATATTTTCTTAAATAGTGTTAAATGGCTTGTTCTAAGGTAGAATGGCTAGTTAGATGATAGACAAAGTGGCAGATGGTTGTGGGCCTAGGATGGTAATATTTGACCATTGAGTTGTGATTTAAAAAATGGGTTGAGATATAGGACCATGGTTTCTACCAAATGATGGTAGTGGTGGGGGACCAAATAGGACAAATCTTGATTGTTGATGAACTTGCATGTGGTCATGAAGCAAGGATGAGTTATCAATATAGGGTCCAAAATTAGTAATCCCTACTTGCTAGTATGCTTGTATGTCATCCCAGGTCAAGGAAGGATTATTAGTTTGAGTTGGTTGATTGGAATTATTTATAAAAGTTCTTTATTGATTGTTATTAAATCTCAGATTGATAGAGATGGTGGAAATGTGAACTCCTATAATGTGGCTTAGAAACCTATTGTATTCACATGCAACTACATGATAGGTCTGCTAGTTATTACCATTCTAACCTTGGTCCCATCCATTAGGTTGATTTTATTGGTTTTTTTATTGTTGATTTATTTGATTATGTCTTGGTAGTTGATACTATTATTATTATTGTACTAGCCATTATTGTTATTGTTATTATTTCTAGTGTGGTTGGTTTTTATGTTGTGGAAAGGGGTTTTGATAGATTCAAAGGTTCTAATTAGAAGTATAAGTTCCAACATCCAATTTTGTCTCCCTATTCTCTAACATATTCAGAATGAAATGTTTGATTTGCACACAATGTCATAAATTATATTTGTTCACTCGATGGTATTCATAGAATTCAACTTATTGATACTAATCAAGATAAGGAATGCCTTTAGGATAATGTTTCAATATAGGACAACTAATTATATTAACAATGGTAAGCTTATGAAACATAAATTCAATAGGTTCTCTAAGTTCACTAAAATTTTGAAAAGTAGGCATTATTCTCCTTAGAAGAGGGGTTTGTAATAGCAAAGGTTGTTTTATTCATTACAGGGGTCTAGGTTGTTGCACTTGCTACATTTGTTGAAAAGGATGTGGATAAGGAATAATTTGTATATGATTCATGGGTTGAGAAGATGGTGTTTTCACTATTTGTACATGTTATCACTCAGTTTTTCCATTTACCACAACATTTTTATTATAATTGAATGGCTTAGTTTTTTCATAGTTATTGGCATGTGCCAGTTGTAATGCTTGTACTTAAACTTGGTTTTGGTTTTGATTCTATCCATTTAATTGATTTGTATATTTATTATAATTTGATAAAGTAAGCTTGATGACATCTTTATTAATAAGGCTCATTCAATCAACAAACCTTTTTTTAATGATCTCTTTAAAAGTATGTGCACACTATAATTATAGATAATAAGATATCTCACTATGATTTTTTTTATAAATACAATGGCTAATTTTTTTTTGGTAAAATGTGGGTGAATAAACTTATAAAGGCTCTCCATCATTGTATATAACTTGAAAAACTTTCTCTGGTGTTTTTCTTAGCTTGCATTAATTCAACCAATGAAATCTCATGCTCGAGATTCTATGAAAAGTGTTGTACAATTTTTTTTGAAAACTCATCAAAATCTGATATTTAATTCTTGGGAAACTTCAAAAAACACTCCAGGGCTTGTCTACTAGATTACTTGAGAATAATAATAAGAGGTATATGTTGCTATATGCCATTAGTTGGCATGCAATGAAGAACTCCATCAAATTAGCCTTGGGATCACCTTTCCTCTTGTATTTGTTAAATTTTGGTGGTTTGTACCCTAGAGGAAATGGTATCTATAAGTAATCCATATTGAAAGGGTAAGAACACATGTCATCCAAATTAAAAAATATGGTCTATTTCCTAGCTTGGATGGTAGCAATGGCATCCTTCATTTGTTTTAGTTCTTAGCCTAGGAAACTAGAAATAACATTGGTTTGAGGTGGAGGTATAGTTTTATGGGAAATGTTGGTCTAGTTGGGGAATGGACCCAAAATACGCATGCATGGATTGGGGGGTAATTTTCAAAATTTCATTTGTGATTATGTGATATTTTGATTGGGGTTGGGTATGTAGGCTTGATTTTAGGGATTGTGGGATGGAGAGATATAGCTATACTATGCCTATTGAGGTTAAATAGAGACATAATTTTGATTAATCAACCCTTACTATTAAGGGGGGATTATGAACCAAGATCCTATCTCTAAACTTGTGGCATGTTTTACATGAAAGGCAAAGGTTACTTAATAGGTAATGGGGGAACATTAGAACCTCTTTATTATGTGAATACTGGTTGGGAAGTGGATGCATGTTGGAGATTTTACATTTATCACTAACCAATATTTACATGTTTTTGGTTAGACATCATTTGGTTTTGAATTAGCATATTATTTTACAACAAAAGAGGTATGTTTTTAATACTTAATGAGTAAAAACAATAGTTGTCCCTTGTTGAAGTGGTAATATGTTGTGCATCTACTATATTGATACATTAGATGATGCTTTTGATTCTGTAATATTACATGCTTCCAATTGGGGAGGAGTAATATTAATCACATTTTTTTGTGGCATGACACTAGTTATTGGTTGAGTACCTAATCTTATTGGTTGAGTGTTTGAAGAAGTAGTTGGTTGAGGATTAATGTTAATTATTTGAGATTAGGATGTATAAACCTCTACTCCTAGATTTCGAGAACCACTAATGGTGTTAGTTAAAGTCCCATTTTGTTGTTGACTAGTTGTTTGTGTGTTAACACCACTTTGGTTTGGATTGGATGTTACTTGTGCATTATCCACTATGTTGTACTTAGTGTTTTGTATAGAATCAGAATCCACTTCCTAGATAGTTGGCATATTAAACATGTTTTTAACCAAATTTTTTTGTGTAAATGGGTCTAAACCTTGATTTTTATGACTAGTCAATTTTATTAAAACTCTTGTTGAGGGAGCTAAGTCAATAAGAGGCATGTTTTACATGGTCATATCATTAATATTACGTGTTAGGTTCAAATAAGTTTCATATGTTGTCTCATCTATATAAAGTGATCCTCCATGACAAATTTTCCTTTGACAAGAATATGAGGGTCTTGATATGTTATTGGTACTAGAGATAGAGGGTTGTTAGAAGAAGCATGTTCATTACATTGACTATAAATTACATTGTGAGGCATTCTTACTAGACTTGACAAATTCTCATAGGGTAAGTCTGCTAGAAACTTATCCCCTACTTCTATAGCTCTGACCAAAATCTCATCCTTGTTTTACAATAAGTGACTCTCAAAGAGATAAGGTTCATATGTTGATGGCATAGTAACATAGTATGGTTATTGAGGAAATGGATATTCAAATGAAGGTATCGTATCTAGGTATTGCAATATTTTTTCTTGATCCCACTCTGAGTAAGGAGGTGTGTTAACCAAATAACAAGCCAATGGGTCTTGGTTTTGTGCCCCTATTTGAGTGTTATAATATGGATAAGGATCTATCTAGTAAACAACATCATCTACTTAGGGGTTTTGAACCATTTATTCTTGTGTGACTACATTACTAAGCCCTGGATTACATATGATGCCACTACAAGTGTAGGAAGACATGTTGGATCAATAGTAAATTCTTCACTACCAAAAGGGAATAGAGTTATACAAACTTTGAAAAAGAAATGTCTAAAAATGCAAAAGGTTCAAACTTGGTCTAACTTAATAAAAAATATGGATATGTATATCGATACAGGTTTATGCAATGACTTATGATAAAATAATATAATGTCAAATGTGTAACATTAACATCTCACACGAAAAGGTTAAGTAGATGGACCAAAAATCAAAATACAAATTTTAGGATCAAAGTGTTTCAAATGAGTCTAATCTAGGAAAAAAAAGTTGCTGGGTATTTTGGCCAAACATGGCGTTAAAACATAGGATCAAATAGGATATGATATGACTTTTGGCCAAATAATGACATAAGTTAGAATTTAAAGGAAAAGTGAGATGTTTAATCTAACAAGTTTGAAACACTTCAACATATACTAGGCATTTTGACTTTTGGACATAAAATTGATCAATGGGTATGAGGTATAAAATAAAAGGCACTTTGAGATAGATTATTTTATCCTAAATAAATAAACAAACTAGACTCTTTTGAAAAATAATCTAGACAAAAGTGAATAGCATGGCTATACTAGACAAAGACTCACTACACTCAAATTGGTTAGAATTTGGAAAAATTGGGCCCTATTCCAATAAGTTTATGAAATAGCATAACAATACTAAAATGCTCAAAAGGTGTGACAAATGTTTGATTCAAGACTTAAGTAAAAATGGTTCTAAAAGTTTTGAAAAGCATAATTATACTCTCTTCAACTCAAATAACACACACACACACACACACACACACACACACACACACACACACACACACACACACACACACACACACACACACACACACACACACACACACACACACACACACACACACACACACATAAAGTTTGACAAATTTCTAAGGCAAAAGTGTTGTATCAAATGGACTCAAGTCTCACTTCACCATAACACAACAAGAATGGTAATAGGAAAATTAGTATAAAATTTCATTCTTGAACTTAGAGTGAAAGTAATGCATAAGAGGGCCTAAGTTCACCAATGAAAAATGATAATGAGTCTATAAATAGCCCGCAATGTAAATTAGAAATTGAACCCAAGTTCCCTCAATTCTAGTACAAATCGAAAACCCATTTAACACATCAACCTTATGAAATTGTAAAGGTGTAATTTCAAATTTAAATTATCAATGAATGATTTAATAAAATTTGGTAAATGATCTAGAATCAAATGAAAAGCATAACTGCACCAATTAGATGATATGACATATTATTTAAGATAACAAATTTGAACAAGGAAAAAGATGATTTTCATTTAGACAACATAATGCTTCCTTATTCAATAAATTTATTGGACAATGTGTTTGATTATGGCCTTCATTAACAAAATGTATTTTGACTCAAATCAAGACCAAGTAATCTAAGGTAAAAACAAATTCAATTAAGTAATTATCCTAAGCCCTAAACAGATAAGGTTTGCATGATATTATTGAAGTCCATCTTTATACATGTACTTGAGAGTAAATTAAGTGTTCATCCAAAATAAAAGTGCATTATATAGTAGGGTTTTTAACCCCACCTTCTCTCAAATTACAATATGAAGACATGGACCTTGGGTCACACCTTGTATCAACAATATTTCCATAATAAGTGGGGTTTGTCTAAAACTCTATAATTTTTTACCATCTATATGGATCCCATGTGTACCAAATTTTAAATTAGAACACAAGAGAAAAATCACATCATTTAGGTCCATGTTAAATGACTTATTGTGAAAAGGTCTAGTCCTTTTCATAAACACTACATCTATTGCTTGCTCAATGTAGTGTGATGTCCAAAATGATCATATGTCTTGGGCTTAGCCTATATAAATGGATATGGTTTACCCACTCAAACCATTGTCCCAGTGATGGGATCCCAATTTATATACCCCCTATGGAGAGAGGTTGAAGACGATGCTGGGATATGAAAACTTAAGTTAAAGTTTCCCTATAGAACTTATGGGAGGTAATGAAGTCCCCCTCACAAGCTAAAATGCATAAAATAAAAACTAAGTAAAAAGATTTTATGGTTGTTTATAGATCACCTAAGCCATGCATGTCATAGGGAGAGCCTTCACAACATCCTTTTTATGCCTTTGGATTAAGACACAATTTTCAATGAATATGGCACTTTTGATCGCACAAGTTACCTACAGGGGATGGGGGGAGAGCATGCATGCACAACTTCCTTTTTGCCCAAATAAATTTAAATAAGAAAATTATTTAACTAAAAATAAAACTTAACTTTAAAGTGAGTTTAATTTTAAGTCACTAAAATGAAAGATTTGGTGGTGTTCTTTGGCCCCTTGGCTTTAAATTTCAAGGCTTTTGAAAAAAAACCATAAAAAATTCAAATAAACATCCAAGTTTTTCTTTAAGCACTAAATTAAAATTCCTAATTACTTTTAAGCACCTAAAAGAGGTTTAAAAAGACTTAATTAATCTTGATTTGATCACTTTACAAGTAGGTCTTATAATAAAATTGTAAGAATTTTGTTTAGCTTTGAATCTCTTTTGTAAATGAGACAAGCAACTTTGAAAATTATGATCCCAAGTTTAGATAGTGTAAAACCATAGATACATAGTCTAAAACCACAACTTTGTAAAACCAAAACTGGTTAAGACAATATCATAATTCTTGGGTTAGATATAAAAATCATAAAATCACTATTCTAACAGACAAAAACACAAGTCACAATGCAAAACCATAGCTTTTTATAATTTATATTTTATCACTTAACCTCCAACAACTATGCTAACCACTAATGGTTTAGCCATAAAACTATGACTACAATTGATGATATCGTAACTTGTAAAATCATGGTATTACAATATCATGATTGTAGAGTTGTGGTATTGCAGCATCATAAATTGACCTATAGATACAAAACCCATTAGTCCAAAAATATAGCTAAAATTCAAAATTGTGACTGTGTCAGTTGTAGTTTTGTGGCCCAAAGGACAAAATTCCAAGTCCATAATGACAAATTGTTACTTCTAAAAACCTTATTTTTGCTCAAAATTTTCACCCACTTTGACCTCAAACTCCAATATTCTGCATGAAAATAATTAGTATTATGCTTTTAGGTGCTATTTAAGTAAATTCATGGAGTTAAATCCCATCAAGCATGCCATTTGTTAACATATTAATCTGATAAGGTGAAATTAGTATCATGTTAGTAGATGAAATCCAAATCCTAAAACACACTAATGAACTAACACCTTAAGCCTAGATCTTTAGGGGAGCTTGGTGGATAAACCAAATGAAGACACAAATAGAATGTAAAGAAACAACAAACTTTCCTCACCTTCCTTGATTGCTCTAAAAGATTCATTCATTGATTTGTTCAGTTTGTGCTTCAAAGGACTTTTTTAATGGAGCTTTGACTATTCTCCACCTCCTCTTGGCATCATTAGATTTATGGCTTTGGCTTGTGAAGCTTGAATCAATAATTTTGCATAATAATAGTATATCAAAATAGCTTTTGAATTCATTTGATCATGGTAACTTTGCACCAAGATAGCTTAAAATTATGAGTGTGAGGCTTTTTATTTATAGATTTTCCATTTGATCAGAATGAACCTATATCATCCATCTCAAGATGAAGATGTGTGGTCAAGAATCCATTCAATTTTGGAGGATAAAATCAATAAATGAACTCATAAATATTTGGGATAGAGA